>SJYV01025286.1:412118-433905 GCA_006410875.1 Neotragus pygmaeus
TTTTATGCTCTATTCCACTGAGTTCTGCTTTTATTTTTTATTTTCTTACTTCTTGTTTCTTTGGGCTTATTTTGCTGTCTTTTTTCCTCATGTTTTATATTGAATACATAGCTCATTTTTAAAATGTATTCTCCATTGTGTATTTAAAACTATAAATTTATCTCTCACTTCTGTATTAGTCAAGCTTCACAAATTCTGAAAAGTAATGCCCTCATTGGTGTTTCTAAGCATGAATATTTTGTTGTTGCCTTTATAATTTTTTCTTTTACAAAAATGCTGACACTTTATGGTTTCTTGACAAAAAAGACTTTTTTAAAAAATTTTGTCACTTTCACATTGTTATTTATTTTTTAATGTCATTAAATTATGACCCAAAACCTTAGATGGTGATTCTTTCTTATTGAAACTTCCTTTATAATCTAAGAAATGGTTGATTCAACATTACAGTAAAAATAAATATATTCTCCCTTAGGTTTAAATTTATTTCTATAAATATGGATACTGGTACAGACATATTTCAAAGTATAAACTTAAGTATATTAATCATATCTTCTCTTTTTTGTCTTCTAGATCTTTCAAATATTGATACAGTAGGTGTAAATTTCCAAATACAATTTTTTATTTACCTACCTCTTCCTACATTCTTGGCCTTGTTTCTTTATTTGCTTTTATCTGTTATTTATATATTTGACATATCCTAATACATTTAGGTTTGCAATCACTTTATTTCTTTCAACTATTATTTCTTTTCAAAATAGAAAAGTCTAGGAAATATCCATTTTAAGATGGAAATATATTAAATAGACTCTTTTCCCAAAGAAGATAAGTGCCATAATATGTTACTTTTAGAAATTTTTAAAAATTGCTTTTTTGCTTTTCTTTTTAATATAATTAATGTCATTGATGATATAAATTATTATAATGTTGGAGTGGTATCACCTCCCACTTCCTGGGGTTTCGCTGATAAGTCAGTTGGTAAAGAATCTGCCTACAATCCAGAAGACCTGGGTTTGATCCTGGGTTGGGAAGATTCCCTGGAGAAAGAAACTGGCTACCCACTCCAGTATTCTGGCCTGGAGAATTTCATGGTCTGTATAGTTCATGGGGTCGCAAAGAGTCGGACATGACTGAGTGACTTTCACATATCACTTCCCAAGCTAATCAATATATATGTGGAACATGACAGAGAGAGATGGACTATGAAAGTAATTCCAGAGTTAAATCCAGTACTGTAACTATTACACAGGGTTTTGAACTGTCCACAACACTTTTTTGTAATGCCTTATATTCATTCTAAGGACTATATCTTCCATCACAGTAGTTATCCTTATAAAAGAATCTTGCAAGTGCACTTATCAAGGTTTCTATAGCCTTGGTCTGATGGCTTTGAACAATAGTGGCAATTTGCAATATAGTAGCTTCTTTCTCCAATACTCAGAAAAATCAAAGCATACAAAAGCTATTTTTCTTGATGTAGTTTAGGATCAAATGAAAGGAAAAAAAAAAAGAATGTGGTCCAATCCAGGAAGACTACTATATACCTCACACATTTTTAGTAAGAATAAATAAATAAATGTTTCTGAGGTTTATTTCTATGTGTGTTCTGTTATATAAAGACAAATGAGAGAACATGAAAATTTTTCCACTTTAAAATTTTATGGTATATCTATTTGGAGACTTTAAAAAAATAAACTTCCTTTTCTTAATCAGACTATGAATTAACCAAGTACAACAAATTTAATCTAACATTTACTATAATCAAACATTTGGTTTCAATGGCTTCAGAGTGTATGTCTTCACTTCTTCCATACAGAATACTTCAAATAACTGTATAAACTTGGAACATGTGTAAGTCATAGATATCAAATATTATTTTCAAAAATAAGTGAACCTTATGAAATGGCCTTTCAATAATAAGCATATTAAATACCTGAGAGTTCAATCATCTTATAGGTTTGAATTATTATTGGGTTCCATAAGTCCATTCTTGATAGAATTTTGAAGGCCTGTAAATCTGAAGCTGAAGATTCAATACTTTGGCCACCTGATGGGAAAAGTTGACTTATTGGAAAAGTTCCTAATGCTGGAAAAGATTGAGGGCAGGAGGACAAGGGGGCAGCAGATGATGAAACAGAGAGGCCTGATATGCTGCAGTCCACAGGGTGCAAAAAGTCAGTCAGGATTTAGTGACTGGGCAACAATAAACCATAAACATGTAAACTCAGTTTAATAGATAAGAGCAGTCAGTGAAAAAATATTTGCCAATAATTGCTATTCACTTATCAAACAATTGAATACCTATCATATTGCAGCTAGACAAAAGCTATTTGTTGCTTCCCTGTTCAGAGGAAGTTCACACTCTAGCATTCAAGACATAACCTTGAATGGTATGCAGATATTCACCTGTTAGGCAAGGTGACTTGTTGATAACAGCCAATGCTCTCTTTTCAAACTTTGTTTTTCTCTTCTGTCTGGTAACCCTCTCCCCACCCCTCTATCACCGCATGGCAGAAGGTAGGGCTCTCCTTCCCCACAGCTCCAGAGAATAGAGGTGACAAGGAAAGTGTATAGTGTCCAAAAAATCTTGATGAAAGGCCACCAAAAGCCAAACTTGTGTCATAAATAATGAACTTGGAAACACTAGTGAATCAGATTTCTTTTTGCTCACTAGTTTGTTTTTTATCCTTCCCCTGGTAAAAACTCTGATGGCCTGAAACACGAAGTGAATATTCTAAAGAAAGCAAAAGAATTGAAATCAACTGGGATGTCTGTTGTTGTTTAGTCACTAAGTCATGTCTGACTCTTTGCGATCCCATGGACTCTAGCACACCAGATTCCTCTTTCCATGGTATCTTCCAGACAAGAATACTTGAAATGGGTTCCCATTTCCTTCTCCATGGGATCTTCTTGACCTGGAATTGAACGCTTGTCTCCTGCAGTGGCAGGCATTGGCAGGCAGATTCCTGTTGGAATATAAGCTACGATTATGATTACCCTCTAACATGTCACAAAGGGCTATTCTTTGCTAACTGGAGTTTATGGAAGGTGATATTACCAAACATCTAAGTTTTGAGAATTTTAAGGCAAAAAGAGTTGATTTGAACCTGTTTCCCACCAGCAACACTGGAAGATAAATCTAACACTTCCTCAGAAGTTCTCTTTATCACTGTAGTCAGAAAATTAGAGTCACATCAAAACACTGCATGGCATGTCAGGTGTACAGAGAGCCCAAGGCAGCACTTTCATTGTTTCTTGCTGTACAAAATGACTTTGGAAAACAGCCGAAGTTTTGTGTGCGCTTCAGAAGGGAACATAAGTTGGAGAGTGAGAGATTGTGCATCAACAGACTTGAAGGTGTCTTAAGAAATTGGCAAGGAGATGCCACAGAGGAACATAGTATGAGCTAGAGATGAGTTACAGTGAAATGTGGACACTTAAGGGATGTCAATAAAGATAAATGCAAATAATTAAAGACCAGATTCTGTAGCCTCCCCTCCCAACACTTCCTGTTCCATAATAAGACACTGAACATCCAGAAACACAGGTGGTATAGTGAAGCAAAAAAAAAAAAAAAGAGGGGGGAAAAAAAACCCAAAATGAATGCATTTAAACCTGAAATACATTAACATATTACTGAGAAACTCTAATACCTGAAAAAATGGAGTATACTAATCTTCCTTTCTTAGGGATGAGGTCTTAAAAGAAAAGCAAATTTGAATTCTAGAAATACAACTTTTCTGCTCCTCTAAAATTCATGGACATTTAGAGAAGTAAGAAGGAGTTTTCAAAGTATTTAACATAGTGGTGGATTTGAAATTTGAATCTTTTTCCAAATTAGTTCTGTGGATGGTAGACTAGATTCTTAGCTCAGTGAAGAAAAACAGTTTATTATTCACAACGGCAACTGTGTGTGTTTGTGTGTGTCTGTGTGAGACCACAGTGTAGAAAGCAATAAAATTTCAAGAGAATTAGAAATGTATTTAGATATCAGCTTCCAAACTGCATCATAGATTTTTGGATACAGTCATACAAAACTAAACTAGACTAAAGAAAACTAGAGTTACTAAAAATGGTGAAAAGTGAAAATTAGTTTCACAGTCATGTTCGACTCTGCAATCCCAAAGACTGCAGCCTACCTTACTCCTCTGGCTATGGAATTCTCCAGCCTGGAGTACTGGAGTGGGTTGCCATTTCCTTCTCCAGGGTGTCTTTCTGACCCGGTGATCAAACCTGGGTCTCCAGCGTTGCAAGCAGATTCTATACCAACTGGACCACAAGGGAGCCAAAATGGTGTTTACCTCCTCATGTGATAAAACGAAGACTGCAACCATAACTGGATTATTCCTACCATAATGAGGAGCCTTAGCACCATAGCAAACTTCTCAGATCAACAAAATATGTTTAGTTATAAGTAGATACAAACTCTATCAACACTGTCAAACATTTTTGTAATAAGGGTTTTCCTGCATTTCTGCCAGGAAAATTAAAATGCAGTCTGATTCACTACATGGTAATTTCAAAAAGTGTTAGAACTTTAGCATTTTTAACAAGCTTCTAATCAATCCAGTTGAATTCTACAACTTACCTTTGACATGAAATTCTCTCAGTCATGTACAACCCTTTGTGACCCCTTGAACAGTGGCCCACCAGGCTCTTCAGTCCATGGGATTCTCCAAGCAAGAATACTGGAGTGGGCAGCAGTTCCCTTTTCCAAGGGATTTTCCCAACCCAGGAATCAATCCTGGGTCTCCTGCATTGCAGGCAGATTCTTTACTGTCTGAGCCACTAAACATTTTCCAAGTCTCTTGAGTCCTGAGTATATGCCAGACACACATATTATTGAATCTTGACAACTTATTAAATAAAATAATTATACGAGATGTAGGTTCTATTATTATCCCTAAATGAGAAATACTGGGGAGGATACAAGAGGAGTAAATGATTCAAAATACAGGCAGTGGCATATCAATGGGGGACACGGGAGATGTGGGAGTGGTGGGGGTTGCTGTCTGACTCAGCTCCGTGTCCAATATGCACAGTGTAATGGTGCTAGAGAAGACTCTTGAGAGTCCCTTGGACTGCAAGGAGATCCAACCAGTCCATTCTAAAGGAGACCAGTCCAGGGTGTTTTTTGGAAGGAATGATGCTAAAGCTGAAACTCCAGTACTTTGGCCACCTCATGCGAAGAGTTGACTGATTGGAAAAGACTCTGATGCTGGGAGGGATTGGGGGCAGGAGGAGAAGGGGACAACAGAGGATGAGATGGCTGGATGGCATGACCTACTCAATGGACGTGGGTTTGAGTGAACCTGGGGAGTTGGTGATGGACAGGGAGGCCTGGTGTGCTGCGATTCATGGGGTCGCAAAGAGTCAGACACAACTGAGCAACTGAACTGAACTGAACTGACCTGACTGAATGCACTTTATATATGGATAGAGATATCTATATTACATATACTCATATATGTGTGAAAATGAGGGACAGTAGCATATACAGAGATAGAAGATTGATAGAAAACTGGATAGATAATGCGGGGTACATTACATATCGAGTATTTGAGAACAACAATAACTTTAAGTCAATCTGCTTTAAATTTATAGGTGATTTAACATCTTTCCAAGGAGAAAAAAAAAAAAACATTTTTAAAAGAAAAATCTAAATAGTTGCTACTATTGCTGTTGAGATTTAGTTTATTTTGAAAATAATTTCAGCATAGATTTGGGTTTTGTTTTTTTTTTCCAATTTTATTTTTGGCTATGTCAAGTCTTAATTGTAACACCCGGGATCTCTCATTGTAGCACATANAAAAAAAAAAAACATTTTTAAAAGAAAAATCTAAATAGTTGCTACTATTGCTGTTGAGATTTAGTTTATTTTGAAAATAATTTCAGCATAGATTTGGGGTTTTTTTTTTTTCCAATTTTATTTTTGGCTATGTCAAGTCTTAATTGTAACACCCGGGATCTCTCATTGTAGCACATGTGCTTAGTTGCCCCACAGCATGTGGAATCTTATTTCCCCAATCAGGGATCAAACTCATGTCCCCTGCATTCGAATGCAGATTCTTAACCACTGGACTACAAGAGAAGTCTCCAGTTGAGATTTAAATTAGCTTGCTTTTATCATTTGCTTTTTAATAAACATTGTAGCTTACAAGGTGATTTTAAAGATGGAAACACTAATCATGTTTGGATGTGCAGATGTGCAGTAAACCCAAGAGTACCATTATACCATGAATAAAGATTGTATCTTTCAAATTACTGATAGCCATTCATAGCAGTTGACCTATTGGTCTTTTTCTGAAAGCATTATTACTCTTTCTGAGAAACAAAGATCACAGTTATCTTCTCTTTCTGAGTCTGTATCAAGTAAGCATACATACGTACACAAGGCAGGGTTGGGAATTGGATGAAGTTTGAGAGCATTTGGTATTATTTTGCTATAGGATTTTGTATTATCCAAGCCATGATCTACAAAGCACCCTTTTTCTGTAGGTACCTGAAGAAGATATATGTATAAGAAAAGCTGGGGAAAATGAGGCACTTCATTGCTAGTTAGACCACAGCACAATTCTTCCCAATTGTCAGCACTCTTGTATCATGATGGAAGTAGGAGGCTCAGGGTCCTATCAAATACAAAACTACAAGGTCAATGTGCCTTTTCAACTATGTGTAGGCTTTTCAAAGGTTCCAATAACTTTCCTCTTTAAATTTTGGTATTGTATAAGGATTACAGAGATGAGAGGTCTGGGAAGAGTCAACTGATGCCAAGATTAACTGTAGAGGCCATACATGGCAGAGGACCCCAGGGCTGCACTAGCTGTGCCCAGTGGTGATGAAAGGCAAGATTACTGAAGGGCTGGAGTGGAGCCTGCATGGCTATAAAGGAGCTGCCTCCTGCCTCTCCCTCTCTCATTATCCTCCAGCACGTGGGCCTCCCGAACAACCTCTGATATCTATCACTTGACACTCCCGGGCCATAGAGCTGATTGGTCTGTGTGAACCTTGTAATAAAGGCTTCTGTGCTTTTCTCAGGGTCTTTGACTTCCTTCTCAGAGCTGTGACTATTTATACTTACTCCCGAGTTATCCCCAAATGATGTCCCTGGACTCTCCAAAGGACTAAAGAGAAAGGAACTAAGCTACTTTTGTGACTTATACCATATCTGTTCCCATTGATTCCACTTTTGTCTGCTCTCTTTAACTCTCTATGTTTCTGAAGATGAGGACGTGTGCCACAGACCACACACTGATTGATCTAAGGCCTGGAGTCCATTTCCTCTTATTTTCTTTGGTTACTATGCTGCACATTTGCATCTTAGCACTAAGCAGTTCATTCCATGTTGGGGTGCAGGATATTGTAAAGGTGACCTACACAAACTCCCTTCCCTGATAACCTTGCCCCCACATTCACATAGGAGAAAGCTCCTGGGAGCTGTATGTGTCCCCTGGGACACCATCCACTGGGCATACCTGATAGATCCAATGTGGACAGCTGACCCAATCTGGCCAATCAGAGCTTCTTCGTCTGAGACCTGTGGTTGGCAGGAAGAGATTACATTCTCAGTGGGGAGTGTTTCTAACATTTTAGGCTATGTGGTAAATTTATTTTCTGCATACACACTGGGAAGCTCAGAAAGACTCTCTTCAGGAATAAAAAAAGAGATTGAAGCAGGAATTCAGGGACTTGAGTGAAAGAGAGAGAGAGAAGAGGGATATATATAGAGAAAGTCCAAGCTCTGTGACTGACCACATGTGCCTTGATAATTAATATGTACTCAGAGGCTGGCATAGCTCTGGTCCAGAAGAAGTGCTCAATAAACATCTATTAAATGAATGCATGATCAATTATGGAAGGATTCCAAGCAGCTTTCCAGTTCTCGATTCCAATTATCTTCCTAAGGTCTAAGAGGTACCCATTTTATTCATACATAGGCTTTCTATTTCAACTAGGTCAAGTTTGTTTGTTTTTTCCAAAAGACTGAAAAAAAAAAAAAGAAATATAGTTTATTCCTATATACCTACTAAGGTCACACTCTGCTCAAAAAAAAAAAATCAATATGATAACATTTTCAAATCTCTTTCAATTTCAAGTCCATGAATTCGACAATTTGCTTCTGTATGACTTTACAGATTAGTACCAAACATCCCCACATCTGACTTTGGTACATTTACCTTCAGAGGAACCACAGCGAAAAAAATCACACACACACACACACACACACACACACACACACACACGCCTTTATGATTTATGTATCCACTACTTACTCCTTTAGAAGCTAGAATGATACTGTGCAGGTAATGCGTGACACTGTAATCCTTGCCAAACTGAAGGTCTGTAAAATTGTAAAAATGATTAAAGACAATGTAGGTGATACAAACAAACTATAACACTTCGTGAAGCAAACAGTCTTTTCTTTTAGAGAACTGCAAAATGGAGCAGGAGGCAGAAAGCTTAATAGGATAAAGAATAAAGAACAAGAGGGAGAAAAATAGAAAATATATGATTGGCTGAGGCCACTGAGTCTACCTTGTCTGGGGATGAGAAAGCCCAGATTTTGTTTGGTGTCTGGGGATTGGTTGACTGAATATATCCTGTTTCTGATTAAATTAAGCATTTTTATGAGACATGACCATTATCTAAGTTTGAGTTTGCTAATGTGACACCTTTGGCAGGAGCAGCTCCATCTTGAGCCTACAAAGTTATTACAACAATGATCACAATACTGTCCCCTTTTATCTCAGATTAAATGTTTTAGGCCTATAATAAATATTATATCCATCTTCTTACATCATCATTCTTATGTATAGGTCATATTGAGCATCACTTGACAGACTAGGGCAATGTCTCTCAACTAGAGATGATTTTAGCTTCAAGATCACAATGGCCAAGTTTTGAGACATTTTGGTTGTCCCAACCCATGGAGGGGAGTAATACTGACATCCAGTGGGTAGAGATTACATATCTTACTTGGCACAGACAGACCTCCACAACAAAATATTTTCTATTCCAACCTTGGTCCAGCACCACTTATCCTGAAGTCCTGGAATACAGTTAAGCAAACACAGATGTACATTTGTGATTTGAATAGAGATAAAATGGCTGGTAAAACCCACATAGACAGGCTGAAGTGAGATAACCATTAGCAAAGTGCTCTGTCAATATTTAAGGTCCAAATGAACAGTATAGCTAACAATGTGGTATCCATATAGATGATGGGAAAGTCAGATGGCAGACAAGATTCAAAACATGACTATTTCCAGTGCTTTCTGAGAGAGATTCCTGGACTAAATCCAACTGAAGTGTTAAAGCTTCCTGAAACTTTGACTTTACACATGCAAAGAAAGAAACACCACCAGAAGGGGAAAAAAAAAAGACTGTTAGCCATATCAATAACTTTGCTCTCACTCGATGGGTTACATTCTTGTTCAGTAGCAGCATCTTCAAACATGAAAAATAAACACAAGTGTGTTTGGGTCCATCCCAGCTAAAAATCAAGCAGAAAGCAATGTACAGGGCAAGCTAAAATTGATTAGAATAGAATTGTAAACAAGAGCACACTGCATGCATTCTGAAAGTGTAAGCTTTTAAAAATCCTCTACCTAATTACTAAAGTAATTGCAGGGAAATGTGGCCAGGACCTTCAGGTTTTGATCTCAGTGAATTCTATAATGCTGTCTGAAGTTTGAGCACATGATTTAAAAATGTAGCATATCAACTTATGTTAATGACTACAGATAGCTTCAACTCAGAACTGACAGAGAGCTGGATATAAAACATAATTTAACAGCATTCTAATCAATAAACAATTATTTTTCCTTCATTCTAGGTTAATTTTTAGGTAATTAAACACATCTATGGTTTTTCCCCACAAAATATCATTAAACCATTTTCTTTGTCTGATAAAAGTTTATCACTACAATTTGGACTAAAAACTGAAACTAAACTAGGTCTTTCTCTGCAGGCTGTACATCAGAGATTTTCAGACCGTAGTCCACAGGATATTGGAATAGACCAGTCAATCTATATATTTATAAAAAACACAGTCTTTAGAATAATTTATGTTCTTTACACTATTTATTTTCTATATGTGACTGCTGATGTAGTTAATATCTTCTTTGAATTATTTAAGACATGCATTCTCAATCAATAAATAGTAAGATTATAATTGTTATCAACTAGACATTTTTATATTATTTTTAAAGTGAGATTTTTATCTTCAAAATACTAAGACGCACTCTCCCATGCTAGAAGAGCTGGGTTTCAGTTTTTATGTTCCTTGCATTTATGTTAAAAAAAGTCAGTTAACCATGGGATATTTTTCCTGATTCCACATTTGCTCACTGTGGCATTCATAGCACAGCTGTCCAAATCTACCTTGGAATTCATATTTTCCTTCAAGATCAAAGTTTAGTGTACTTAGCTGTGGGTTTTGTTGATCCATTCCTCTTGAGCTTCATTTGGGCCCATAATTACATGCCCAATATAGAGAAAAAAATGTCAAGAAAGAAACAGATTTCAATTTCAAGCTTCAGAGGGTTCTGATAATAAAAATGTGGTGAAAATGATGAAAACTACCTTGACTGAGGTACTCTTGTTTTTAGGGACAATGTTCTGTGTGGTGGTGGAGAGAAAGGATATGTGTAAATTCTGAGATGAGGACTTTGTTGGGGGGAAAGTTGTCATTTTACAAAAGGAAATTCTCTTTTTGACATAGGAAAAATGTACAGCCGTGCTACTTGTTATGCAAAAACAGTGGGATTGCTTTCTGCCTGCCAGAAGCAGGGCAAAGGTAAAAACACCCACTGCCGGGTTCCATTAGCATCTTTTGTCATAATACATGGCAAATGGACCAGTAACTACCCACTGCCAATTAGAGTGATGATGAGCCAACCTAAAATAGGCAGGTGAGCAGACTAAGTGCCCCTGTGGTTTGCCAATTACCTAAATTATCTGCGGTACTCTTAGTGCACAGCTACCATGAATACAAATATAAAACACTCTAGTGTTCTGGGGAGTTAGGTGCTGCTTGGTGTCAAAAAGCAGAGAGAAAATAAGCAGGATTTTTAGAAACTGAGTTCTAGCAATTGTGATAACCAGCGTCATCCAGATGAAATACTATCCTGCATTTTGTTTGACAATTCTGTCTCCTCTCAGAAGAGTTCTCGAAGCGAGGAAGCATCAATTCTGTTCTCAATGTCACCAATCAATTGCACAAATTGTTGTCAGTGATTCTCACTAAACGGACATTGGAACAGATCTACAGTGCTGAATGGAGAGTTGGTATCGGAAGATTTCAAGGAAATAGAACTACTTTTGCCAGAGAGGGGGAAAAAATCATTCATGGAGGACACCAGGAAATAAAAAGAAAGAAAAGGCAAATAAGAGACTTGTGATTCCTGTCATTCTCTCAAATTATAAAGATCATTAAAAAAAAAAAAGCAACAGCATCCTTCATCACAAACGCTTAAGTGCAATCATGAAACCTAAATCAACGGCTTTGGGAAAAGACTTCATCTTATAGGACCTTGACTTGGTAATAATCCCACTTACATTATCAGTAGAAACTACTTTCAGTTTCCCTTTGTTTTCACATTTGCTAGGAAAAAGGAGAGAGCTCAACACTATTTTAAAGGCAATGAAAGATTTCATAATAAAAAAAAATGATGCTAACTTATGTGCTTATCATCTCACCATCTTTAGAAAAATTACACATGTACTTGCATTTGAATACAGCATTGGATGTGAATACACAATCTGCTGCCATTATACTCATTTTCACTTAAACTCTATAATAGACTAGTATTTAATAAATGATTTCAGAAGAATGGCACCATGCTCAGTGGATAATATGTACAGTGGCTGGGCTTAATGTTAACAGCAGCAGTCAGAAATCTGAGTTATATTGCTCCAGGACTGAACTAATATGTGATCTTTGACAAGTCACTTAATCTTTCATCTTTCTTAACTATGACGATAGTTTATCTAAATTATAATAGCAGATAATAATACCTTGCTTGGAGTAGTGTGGTAGGATGTGATTAATTGTCATGCATGGAGCTCTTTCAGGTCTTTGGATAAAATGTATTACTAAAGTGCACGACATTAATATTATTCACCCATTAGCAATGTTTTTCTGTGTAATGGTCCAATATACTATCAGTTTAAGACACATTTGGGGATACTGTGAAGGTGGAGTTGCAGAATGATAAGAATTTTACTGCTTGCTCTCTGCGTACATCTGTGTTGTACAAACTGGTCTACTTTATAGAATATTCAATATAGTTACTAAATTCCACACTGACTGTTTTATTATGCTAATTGATAATCTAGTGTGCTCCAAAGATTAAAGAAAAATGAAATTAAACTGAAAAATCAAAGGGTAACAACTTTATAATGCCTCTTTAATTTAGCGAAATACAATTAAAGTCACACAGTGATAGAATTGACTGTGAATACTAAGATGACTGTAATTGACAAAGTAAATGTTACAGAACCAAGCTGAATAAAGGCAAAGGAAAATGCCAATAGAGTTCAGCACCATGGGATATCTATGTAGGCTCACAAAAATGAACTGGAAGACATTCCACGATGTCACTGAAAACAATGTTCTGAAGAATGCTAAGTCACTGGAAAAGGTTTTTCAAATTAGATGAAAATGTACATGTTTAAAAGTAACACAAAAATTCATTATTGTCTGTACTAAGAGAAAAAACAGACTGCTGAGAAAGAATCAGATTTGATGAAAGTTATTTGAGTCGATATTTATAAACACACAGGACTCCATAGAGCCTGATTTAAATGGAAACACATGCACAAAAGGCACATAAGCATCTGCCTGCTAACACATGTGCACACAGAAGTCTTTATGAATATGTGGTTTAAAACTCCAATTGAATTAGTAACTCAAGTGAGCTTCCCTTATATAACCAGCAAGATCGGGGCTCTTCTTTTACACAATTCTACAACCAAAGGTCTTTACATGATTAGAGCTTGACTGAAAAAAACAAATATACTTAGATATTGCTGAGGGAATGGTAAATTATTTCAGTCTTAGGTCAGCAATGCACAGAAACTTTAAAATACTTATAAAATTCTCCTTCCAGAAATTTACATTCCTAAGGCTGTATTCTTGCATTCACAGATTTTTTTCACCAAAAAACCTGGGAGGGCAGAGCAACCTTCATGAAAGAGAAATTATTTCTGAAGAGTAAGGTTCTAACTTTTAAATTAATGTAAACATTATATTTTATTCTATGTTAATGCTTTGTTTTAGACATAAGTAAAGTTTTTTCCCAAAACTTTGAGACGAATTGGTCAACTAAGATGGTATAACATACGAATCTTTACATCTGTCCATAGCCTTCAGCAACATACCGTAAGCAACAATTCAAAGTAGAAATTTTGAAAAAAAAAAAGAGCATGAAGTAAATGAACAGGTGACAGCAACAGAGAGCAAATCATAAGGCATTTAATAGAATGCTGTCTTTGAGGAGCAAACTTGTGTGAGAGTGGAGAGAGGCAGGGATAAGTTGATTGAGACCTTTTCCTATAAATGCATATATATTTTGTTTTTAATTAGCTTATTTATTATATCATAAGTTTTAAGAGCACATGTCATGTTGTAACAGGACATACTGTGCCAGTTGTCTCTATGTGATGGGATTATGGGATGATTTTTTTTTTTTTAATAAACTTCTTTTTTTTTCCTTTCTTTTTTTTATTAATTTTTTATTTTTTTTTTACTTTATTTTACTTTACAATACTCTATTGGCTTTGCCATACATCGACATGAATCCACCACAGGTGTACACGAGCAAGTTTTTACAATGTTTGTACTACTTTTACAATTAGAAAGAGAAAAAGGCTATTAGCATTTTGGGCAGAATATAGGATACTGTTGCTCCTTGAAACATTGAAGATTGCTCCAAAAATTTCAAAGTTTCTCTCATCACTGATACAATCTTAATATGTAGAACTTAAAATACAAGAATAATATTTATGTCTGTGAACAAAAGAGTACTAGAAACACTTACTATGTTTCATACATTTAAACAGCGCATCTATAGCTCTCATAAGAATCATGAAAAAAACTAAAGCAATTTAGTGTCTCTTGAATGTATCTGTTGGAAATTATTCTGCTTCTAAGTGAAATTTCAGGGAGGTTGTTCCCAATGAAAGACAATTAAACATTCTAGATTCAGAACGACACTTTTTATAAAGTAGCTATATATCTTCTAAACCCGGGTGCCAGAAATAGCAGGAAAAGCATTGATAATGCAAAATTCCTCCTCCACACCTACATAAATGAATGTTCATCACACCTGCCAAGGACATCAAAGGGAAAATGAATTCCTACTCTCCTCATAATATTTCTAGAAAGGAATCATCATTAGTAACAAAAATAATGCATAAGAGTAGGACCATGACAGACAAGATTTATGTGCCAGTCTGTTTACATAGGTCTCTGCTCAGTTGGATTCCTTCAGAGTCTCACCTCCTCTCTAAAAAGTAATCATATTGGATAAAAAACACCCATTTGGTACAGGGCTCCCAACCAGAACAATCCCAGGAACTCTATAATAGGTAAACTTAGTGGACTGTGTACCACATTGTTTTCCAAAAGCTTAATCTCTCATAATGCATTTTAAAATTTATATTATGAATTTTGGCTAAAGGAAAAATAAAAATTGATTCCCCTATATGTGGCCTTGTACACTTGGCCAATTCAATATTGGGCCCATGGCATTTCTTAAAAAATTACTTTCTTGGTTACATTAACCAGGATATAGTATGGTTAGTTATTATTCAAATTAAATGAAAGTATCAATAACTTTCTGGAAATGTATTATAGCTCTGTAAAATATGTTATTATGTAAAGAGATGAGGCAGCATCCTAGCAAAGTAAGATATTCTCATCTTCAATCATGGTAATGTCTTCACTTAACAAAACTGATCAACTTCCCAATAATTTATTTTATTCTTTATTATTGTGCTATTAGTTGTAACATTATTAGCACCCACTGTAGATTGATGAAGGATCAGTGTGTCACTTTAATTGGCAATGAAGTGCATGTTTAAAAGCAAGGCACTACAATTGTTCACCTGGCCTCTTATTTCTGGTTTTACTATCTATGATCATGAGTAAGTTAACTGGACTTCAAACGTCAATGTATCCAGAAAGATTCACTTAGGAGTGTCACAACAATTGAGTAAGATAATCCAGAGGCACTAGTGGTAAAGAACCCACCTGTCAATGCAGGAGACATGAGACATGGGTTCGATCCCTGGGTCAAAAATAACCCCTGGAGTGTGAAATGGCAACCCACTCCAGTCTCGTTGACTGTAGAATACCATGGACAGAGGAGCCTGGCGGGCTACAGTCCATGGGGTTGCAAAGAGTCAAACACAACTGAAGTGACTTGGCATGCAGAAAATCCATGTAAAGCAGTTACCATGTTAACTAACATATATTAAGATCTCATATTGTAGTTATTATTAGAATTCATACTCAAAATAATAATTTTCCAAAAAAGAACACTGCCATCTTGCAGACTTCAGGGAAACTGCCATTAAAGTAACAGAAATAACAGTCAGAGTTTTGTAGCTATAGAAATAAAGTTTATTATGTTTTCATTGCTATATTACTCTTAATTTAGTGTATCTTTTATTTCTGAGAAAAGTAATTTAAACTATTAGGTTTCTGGACAAATTTAAGGTTTTGCCTTCATACATCTGACAAAGCTGGCTTCATCTGGCTGTTCTTCTGTATCCAAACTGATAAATGTAAGCAGTGTTTCCCTGAGTGTTTTTGAGCCACCTTAGCAAATTACCAAACCTGAAAGCTGGGGAGAGGATAATACAGAAACCCCTGACTCTGTAGCCAAGTTGGATAAAAGTGAAGGTAACCTGGGACTTCATACTTGCACTTGGTGTCTGAAGTCAGGGTAGTTTTGCGAGTGGAGTCCTTAAGCTTGTGGAGTCTAATGCTAACTGTGAGTAGTTAAGTCTTAGAACTGAACTGTGGAACACCCAGAATTGTCTGGTGTCCGGAACACAAAATAACCTCTCAAGAGATCTTGATTTAATGTCTCATACATTTATCAATATTTAATTTTTCTTTAGTTCTGAACATATTAATTTTCTGTTTTCTTAAAAATGTTGCTGCTTCAGTAAAAAAAATAAATAACAAATATTAAGATTATTTGCATTTTTACAGTTTAGAACTGTTTTCTGAAGTCTTTAATAATCAAAAAAGCTTAAAATTCTTCAAGTCTGTTGTCTTGAATCATGAAAGCTTCATTTGTAAAAATTCAACCTTTCAGCCTGACATACTGTGTCTCAATGAAATATCTTTTATTCCACTTGTTAATTCATGTCTATTTTATACCTTAGTCACTGAAAATTTTTATTTATTCCTAAAACTTTAATAATCTTAGCATCAGCTCAATAATGTAACTCTATGATTTGAATTATTTATATATATATATATATAAACTTTATATATATATATATATAAAGGTAAGAAGAATTACCTTTAAAGTTTTATATACATAACATTCAAAAGGAAACACCTTTTTATTACTTACTATAGTTGAGATGGTTACATGATAGCATTCAATGCCTATGGCAACAAAATAATAAGGACAATAAAAGGTTTATTTGACTCTGTATTGATTGATTAATTTGTAGCAGTTGTAGAATCAAATTTCTGTTTCCTAGAAATAGTAATAATCTTACAAAACTCTATTTTCTGGTGGAGTTAAGTTAGAAATGTATGAGGAGAAAAATGCTCATATTAATTTCAAAAACTAAAACCAAAAGGTAAGTGAAGAAAAACAATCAATCAAACAAACAACTATTAAAAAAAAAAGTCTATGTTAATTTGGGGACTTCCTTTATCCAAATTAAAATGTTAAGGACTCAATTTGTAGATTTTAAAAAACTCCTTTTGAAACAAAATTTTTGTACCTTGTCTAAATCATTCAAACAGTAATTCTGTGTTTCAGATCTCAGGCTAAATATTTATGTTAAAATTACTGAAAAATTAATATGTGGACTTTCCTCTCTAATAACACTGCAGTTTTAAAAATAAAGTTATATTGTTTAAAATATCAATAAGTATTTATTTTAAACTTATTCTATACCAGAAAATAGTTTCTTTCCTTTCTAGTTGTTCCACAAACTCCAAACTGATAATGACCCTTCTGAAATATGGTTACCACAACTGAACATGATTATTTTGGAATTTCACTGGATCTGTAAGAGTTTAGCCAGCACACTCCCTCATGTGACCTTGATCCTGTTCTTCACCATATCATATTAAACTTCTAGCAGCTGCATCATTTTGTTGGGGGTTAATGAAAAGCACAAGTCATTTTCACCTTAGCTGATGTCAAATTTCTCTCGTTAGAAACTTATGGGATTGATTTTTTAACCTAAATGCATAACTTTACAATTATCTATAAAGTCTTACTTTAGTCTATTAGGATAAATTTACATCTCAATTTTATCATTCATTGCATTGGACATAGTTCCCACTTTTGGTGTCTTCTAAAAACATGAAAAGCACTATATTCTCATTCAATATTTTCAAAGTTTTGAGTTTTACTTATTATCACTTAAAACTCTTCAAATAATTCTTGAATATTTCAAGACTGTTTTAAAAAAATGTTCCTTCCACATATTTTTTCTAATATTGAACAGAATAACCAAGGGCATCTGACTTATTAGTAAGTTCTCTCCAAATCAGCACCATTCTATTAACCAATGGCTTCTGAATATAAATGCATATAATATACAACAACAACAACAACAAAAGAATGTGGTTAGGAGGGCATTACTTGTTCTTAATGTATTCATGAATATTTCTCCCTACTATATATGTCATTCTAAGGTCTCACAGACTTACAGCTTCTTCCTCTGCTATAGAATGAAAACAAATATCAATAGCAATCTTTATTGAGTGTAACTCTATCCATTTTTAAATGATATAATTCTTGATCAATTTTCACCTTCTGGAATTTCTCTTTTTCCTATGATTTTCCATGATCTCTCCAAAATCACAGGTAAATTATACTTGAAAATACAGTTGTTTTAGAAACCTGAAGAATTTAAGAGTCAAGGAATTATTCAGAATTTCAGTGTTAAGAAACAAGTAATTCCCAGAATGTGGGTTACCCATAACAAAATTCAGGATAACTAGAAAGTGCTTGGATGATAATAGTCAGGGGTGATAAGAGGATGTCAAAGAGGGAGGGACAGGGAAAAGCTGGGCTTTGATGAATTCTTAAGACAGGAGGAGAATAGCTTCCATTGGGATAGTTAGAGCAATAGATAATAATTTCAGGAGAGATGAAAAAGAACAGTGAATATTCATAGCACTGAAAATTAACTTATGGTCTACAAGTTGTCACATTGTTCTCTACATTTTAGGACTCAGAAACTGATACAGTTGTTATGGATCCAAAAGATAGTATGTGTGTGTCTGTGTGTGTTTTTTTGTGTGTATCAGAACAGACTGAAATCAAGAATAGTGATTCACCACATTAAACTGCCACAAAGGTTTAAAAGGTAAAATCTATCTCTTTAATTGAATAGTTACTTAATAAAGAGCAGTGTGGGACAACTGGAGTAAGAAACCCTGACATCAAGGAGATAAGAGTCCTGGAGAGGAGGCAGACAGGCAGAAGAATTAGAGCATTATAAGTCTAGCAATTAATGAAGACATATCTGTTAGTCCTAGTTTCCATTCATTTATTAATGGCTGAACGCTACAAGGTCAGGGATTTGTCCTGTTCGCCATCACCATCCCAGTGCCTGGAAGAATTCCTGGCTCACAGTATGCCCTCAGTAAATGTTTATCTTAATTGATTAATTCACCATGAAATAAGTATTATGAAAATGATTTCAAAGATTAGGAAACTGATACTAAAAATGGTTAAGTAACTTGCTGAGAGTATAGAGCTAACAGTAGGTGCCAGAGTCAGTGTTCCAAGGCTCAGGACACTTGTATAAAATTTCCTTTCTCAGTCTCACATTTGCCTTTTAAATATCATTCACATATAAACACTTTGAAACTGATATGTGGAAAAACAGGTGTGGTCTTTACTTAATATGGGTCAATTTGTATAGCTGAAATAGAGAAAAACATTAATTGCCATTCAGGTCACCTAAAATGCCAATACCCTTAAAAGGAGGGCTATTAGTAATGCAAATATGTGGTCCCCAGGATTGTGAAAAGCTTACTTAACCAAACAACTGGTCTCATGAGGCAAGACTGTTTCCAAAATTCTTTCTGGCTTGGCTGTTCTCCACTTTCATATAAATGGCCAGCCTGCCAGCCCTGAAAGAGCTAAACATCTACAGTTTGTGACAAAATTTCTGCAGTGAAAAGACACTACATACTGTATGTTCAAACTCTCCCACTTAATATTAGAGCATCTGAATGATCATTTAAATCTCACCTGTACTGTCTACAAAATACAGGCCTATTATTTCTTTTCATTGGAGATACATAAAGCGAGACATACTCATATAGTAAAAGCAACTCTTCAAGTTGAACAAGATGAAATGTATATTTTCTTGAAATGGAAGTTTTCCAGGGCTCAAAGACATTTGGTCAGCACTTCTGGAAATCTATAGGAAACCAGTTAAATTTACTCTCTCTGAAAGTCTCATATTATAAAATGAGTTATAAATTAAACCCAAAATACGTATCGCATGTTGTCATCTCCCTTTCTCTTGTTCTCTCATTTATTTGTTTTATTAATACCCTCTTGTTTTTAATGGCATTCAGAATATTTGTATAATACATCTTTCTATGATAAACATTGATTTTTAAAGAAAGAAAAATAAGTTAAATAAATGATACATGGAGTAACATTTTTCTTGTTTACAATATTAAGTCAGAGAGATACATTGTTTCTAATATTGATTTAAATGAGGATGAAAAATGTCATCATTTTTATATTGGTCCCTGACTCTCATTTTTATTGCCAGAATTAAGAAATGAATACTGATTCAAACTTAACTAGTAAAACTTAATGAAGAATGCATGTAAAACATAATTAGGGTTATTAATTTCACAGTAAACAATTTAACTAATTAAAATTTTTAAATATGTTATTACTGATTCTCATTTACTTTGGTTGTTTTTGTTTAGTAAGTTGATGGGTATTATAAATGTTGCTATCCCCTAGCTCAGGGGCCACAAATTTTTTATATAAAGGAAGAGAAGTAGATAAGTTTGGTGGGCCACATATGATCTCTCTGTTATAGTCTTATTTCCTTTTCTTTAAAGAATATCGTTTAAAACATTCTTAGTTCATGGACAGGATCTGGGCAGTGGCCTATAGTTTGCCAGCTCCTGTTTTCCTCTTCTAGCTTTGTCCCCACAAGGCAAAACTCTAAACCTTCTGTTCATAATCTCAACTTGCTTGCATGGAGGAAATATTTGCTAAGTGAGAAAAACAGAACTTTCCCAATTCAGTTGCTTTTTTCCCCTCTTTATAGCTGCATTCCCTAAGACTCACACATTCACAAGTATAACAATTGCAGAGCCTGCTGTGTGCCAGCATAGCGGCTCAGGGGTCCCCAAACCCAACGACACAGAGAGAAAGTCCTCAGTGATACAAATACTCAGTTCTAATAATACATGCAAGTGAAAGGGCTGGTTTTATAGTGAACTCTGAGTGTGTGAACACACAAAGTCGGGCTGATCTGAATCTGTCCTTTCACTTGGTAAATTGTCACTAAGAACTCGCACATCTGAGGCACCATGTAAGCCCTAGAGGATACAGTGGAGATCAAACTTGGAAGGCCTGTGCCCATGTGGCCCTCACAGCAGAAGAAGGGAGACAGAAATAAGCATGTGTGCAAAGGAGTAAATAAAGCCAGATGATGATGAGAATCAAAAAGGGTCAATCACCTTTTAAAGTACAAAATGTATCTATTGATCATTAAGTTCAAATATAGTAATCCTCTCCAGGAATACTCAATTCAGGTCAACAATACTTACACAAATTGAGGACTCATATGGGGAAAAATGGAGAAGGAAATAGGAACCCACTCCAGTATTCTTGCTTGAAAAATTCTATCTGGAAGAAAAGGTATTTTTTTCATTTTGAATTAGTATATCTATTGCTTTCATTCTGGAGTGCTAAAGAGAAAAGTCTGGGAAAAGTGCTGATTTGCTTATAATAGCAAATGGTATATAAAAAAAATACCAGTCTCTTAATGTGTAATTTATCAAGAAAAAATAACAACTGCCATGGAACATCAATAACTCTTTCTAATAATCTGGTAATCTTCATAACTTTCACAGAAAGGTCTTGGCAGATTATCCCAATTGTTAGCAATAGATGTAACACTCAACAGATAATTCTATTGAGAAATTTTTCTATTTTACCAAGTGCGCAATGCATTTACCCGTGCATTACGAAGCATTAGAAATAGGTAAAATAGTCCTTCAAGATACCAGATAAATGCAGAATATTTGATATTTCTAATTTCACATCCTGTGATTTCACATTCTTGCTAATAAAATATAATAACCTATAATAAATGTCACATTATTATTGCAAATTAGTGAGCTTCTATAACATTATATTTCATTTCCTTACCATTAAGGACATTCAGATCATGCAACTTATTAAACCTAGCTTTCATTCTAAACTGATTTATTTTGCTTTTCATGACATGATTCTGAATTTATTTTAAATATAATTTTAATTAATCAAAACAACTAATAGAGCACACAGTTTTTCCTGTCTCTTATACACAT
>SJYV01025286.1:434004-472219 GCA_006410875.1 Neotragus pygmaeus
AAAAAAAAAAAAAAAAAAATTTAAGACAGTTTGACAATGAGAAACAAAAGATGGGAACAAGCCAGGTCTTCTCAAGTGCAATGAAGTTTAGAGAAAAAAGTGCACGGCTTTATCATTCAGAAATTTGGATTTGTAATAAAATGTTATAAAATTATAAGAGAACTAGGAAAATCACTTTCTCTTAAATATACTATAAAATAGATTCTTATTGATCATTATTATGTATGAAAATTGAATAAAATTCAATTCTGAGATTTTTTTTTTTTTAGTATATCATGGAGGCTTTTCCTTTTTCTTTCCCTTCTGTTTCCTTGAGGAGGAGTTTTCAGGAGCCCGTATTTATTGTCACTTCTCACTCATTTATGTTAATGGCAGATCTAAGGGAAGAAATTGAGCCTGCTCAGCTCAGCACCCCACCCCTAATCAGGATCCTTTTCTTGTTTCCTTTTTCTTTTCCTTTTCTTTTTGGCAGCCCATTGCTATGAAGTTGACACTTTCTTCTTTATACCGTAGAATCACAGAGAAGGCAATGCCCCCATAGGAGGCTGCTCCTGTTTCAGCACTGCCTGTAACTGAGTGAGAAATCAGGCTGACTCAGTGATGAAATATTAGCCAAATTCTCTAATCAGTTCTTTCTCCAAATGAATGTGTTTCAGTTGGTTCTAAACTAAAAGAACTCAATGAAACGATGAGCCGTGCCGTGTAGGACCACCCAAGATGAACATGTCATGGTGGACAGTTCTGACAAAACGTGGTCCACTGGAGACAGGAATGGGAAACCAGCTCAGTACTCTTGTCTTGAGAACCCCATGAACAGTGTGAAAAGGCAAAAAGATGACACTGAAAGATGAATTCTGCAGGCTGCTCGGTGCCCCATATGCTACTGGAGAAGAGTGGAGAAATAAATCCAGGAAGAATGAAGAGGCTGAGCCAAATTGAAAGCAATGCCCATCTGTGGATGTGATGGGTAATAGAAGTAAAGTCCAATGCTGATAACAACAATTATGCAAAGTAACCTGGAGTGTTAGGTCCACAAATCAAGACAAAATGGAAGTGGTTAAATAGGAGATGGCGAGAGTGAACTTAGACATTTTAGGAATCAATAACCTAAAATGGACTGGAATGGGCGAATTTAATTCACATGATCATTGTATCTACTACTGTAGACAAGAATCCCTTAGAAGAAATGGAGTAGCCCTCATAGTCAGCAATAGGATCTAAAATGCAGTACATTCAGTGCAACCTCAAAAATGACAGAATGACCTCTATTTTTGTCCAAGAAAAACCATTCAATATCACAGTATTTCAAGTCTATGCCTCAACCATTAATGGCAAAGAAGCTGAAGTTGAACAGTTCTATGAAGACCTACAAGACCTTTTAGAACTAACACCAAAAAAAAAAAAAAAGATGTCCTTTTCATCTTAGGGGACTGGAATTCAAAAGTAGGAAGTCAAGAGATAACTGGAGTAACTGGCAAATTTGGCCTTTGAGTACAAAATGAAGCAAGACAAAGGCTAACAGAGTTTTGCCAAGAGAATGCACTGGTCATAGCAAACACCCTCTTCCAACAACCACAAGAGAAGACTCTACACATGGACAGATGGTCAATAGCAAAATCAGATTCATTATATTCTTTGCAGGAGAAGATGGAGAAGCTCTACACAGTGAGCAAAAACAAGACTGGGAGCTGACTGTAGCTCAGATCATGAACTCTTTATTGCAAAATTCAGAATTAAATTGAAGAAAGTAGGGAAAAACATTAGACCATTCAAGCATGACCTAAATCAAATCCCTTATGATTATATGGTGGAAGTGACAAATAGATTCAAGGGGTTAGAGCTGATACATAGAGTGCCTGAAGACCTATGGAAAGAGGTTCATGACATTGTACAGGAGCTGGTGATCAAAACCAGCCCCAAAAAAAGAAATGCAAAAAGGCAAAATTCTTATTTGAAGAGGCTTACAAATTGCTGAGAAAAGAAGAGAAGTGAAACACAAAAGAAAAAAGAAAGATAAATCCACCTGAATGCAGAGTTCCAAAGGATAGATGAAAAATCCTCCCTCAATGATCAATGCAAAGAAATAGAGGAAAACAATAGAATGGAGAAGACTAGAGATCTCTTCAAGAAAGTTAGAGATACCAAGATAAGTATCATGCAAAGATGGGCACAATAAAGGACAGAAACGGTATGTACTTAAAGGAAGCAGAAGATATTAAGAGGTAGCAAGACCATATATAAGAATTATACAAAAAAAGATCTTCATAACCCAGATAACCATGATGGTGTGATCACTAACCTAGAGCCAGACATCTTGGAATGTGAAATCAGGTGGGCCATAGGAAGCATCACTAAGAACAAAGCTAGCAGAGGTGATGGAATTCCAGCTGAGCTATTTCAAATCCTAAAAGATGATGCTGTGAAAGTGCTTCACTCAATACACCAGCAAGTTTGGAAAACTCAGCAGTGGCCACAAGACTGGAAAATTTCAATTTTCATTCCAATCCCAAGGAAAGGCAGTGTCAAAGAATACTCAAACTACTGCACGATTGCACTCTTCTCTCACATTAGCAAAGTAATACTTAAAATTTTTCAAGCTAGGTTTCAACAATATGTGAACCATAAACATCTGGATGTTTGAGCTGGATTTAGAAAAGGCAGAGGAACGAGAGATCAAATTGCCAACATCCACTGGATAATGGAAAAAGCTAGAGAGTTCCAGAAAAACATCTGTTTCTCCTTAATTGACTATGCTAAAGCCTTTAACTGTGTGGATCACAACAACAACAAAAAAAACTGGAAAATTCTTCAAGAAATTGGAATATCAGACTACCTTACTTGTCTCCTGAGAAATCTGTATGCAGGTCAAGAAGCAATATTAGAACCCGACATGAAACAACAGATTGGTTGTAAATTTGGAAAGGAGTATGTCAAGGCTGTATGTTGTCACCTTGCTTATTTAACTTATACACAGATTATATCATGTGAAATGCTGAACTGGATGAAGCACAAGCTTGAGTCAAGATTGCCGGGAGAAATATCAATAACCTCTGATATGCAGATAACACCACCCTTATGGCAGAAAGTGAAGAACTAAAGAGTCTCTTGATGAAAGTGAAAAAGGAGTGTGAAAAGTTGGCTTAAAACTCAACATTCAGAAAACTAAGATCATGGCATCTGGTCCCATCACTTCATGGCAAATAGGTGGGGAAATAGTGGAAACAGTGAGAGACTTTATTTTCTTGAGCTCCAAAATCACAACAGATGCTGACTGCAGCCATGAAATTAAAGACACTTACTCCTTGGAAGAAAAGATATGACCAACCTAGACAGCATATTAAAAAGCAGAGACATTTACTTTACCAACAAAGATCTGTCTAGTCAATGCAATGATTTATCCAGTAGTCATGCACGGATGTGAGATTTGGACTATAAGAAAGCTGAGAGATGAAAAATTGATGCTTTTGAACTGTGGTGTTGGAGAAAGCTCTTGAGAGTCCCCTGGACTGCAAGGAGATCCAACCGCTACATTCTAAAGGAAATCAGTCCTGAATATTCACTGGAAGGACTGATGTTGAAGCTGAAGCTCCAATACTTGGCCACTTGATGTGGAGAACTGACTCATCGGAAAAGACCCTGATGCCTGGAAAGACTGAAGGTGGAAGGAGAAGGGGCAACAGAGGATGAGATGGTTGGATGGCATCACGGACTCAATGGACATGGGTTTGGGCAGACTCCAGGAGTTGTTGATGGACAGGGAGGCCTGGTGTGCTGCAGTCCATGGGGTAGCAAAGAGTTGAACACAACTGAGCGACTGAACTGATATTGCTAAATGACTATTTACTAAGTGGTAGCTACTTTGCCAAACATTTTATATTCATTAGCTCACTTTTACTTTTCATAACACTCTTATGAGGTGTCAGTTTTCACTGTTCAATCACCAAGTCCTCTCAGATTCTTTGTGACCCCATGGACTGGCATGCTAGGCCTCCTTGTCCCTCACCATCATCCTGAGTTGCCTAAGTTTTTGTCTATTGAATCAATGATGCCATCCAACCATCTCATCTATCTCCCTCTTCTCCTTCTGCCTTCAGTTTTCCCAGCCTCAGGGACTCTTCCAATGAGTCAGCTCTTGGCATCAGATTACCAAAGTATTGGAGCTTCAGCTTGAACATCAGTCCTTTCAATGAGCATTCAGGGTTGATTTCCTTTGGGAGTGACTGGTTTGATCATCTTGTTTTCCAAGGGACTCTCAAGAGTACTAATAGCTCCAGAAAGAATGAAGCAGTTGGGCCAAAGCAGAAGGTATTAGTCTTACTTTCTATAAATAAGGTATTTGAATTTAGGAATCAAGTATATATCCCAAAGTGATATATCAATTAAAATGTAGATTTGGGATTCATCTAAGTTAGTGTGGCTTTAAAATTCACATAGTCAACTAACAAATAGCCTTATATCAAAATTTCTTAGTATTAATATGTCTTTTATATATAAGGTCTTTTATATATAAGGACTTTAAATATAAACTCCACGGGTCGCAAAGAGTCAGACACGACTGAGTGACTTCACTTTCATTTATATATAAGGTAAATGAATTAAAATATTCTAACACTAGTTAGATGATTTGTCCCCCAAAGCCCATTATCATTTTTTCTCTATATATTTATCTTGCACACATAATAATATAGTTTTAAAAATTCACAGATGTATATACCATATATTATATATAATGTTATTTTATATACTATATATTATAAATTAATATATTTAAACTATATGGTATATACTATAATGTGTATATATATATTGTGAATATATATGTATACAAATAAACCTTTTTTAGGTTCTGCATTTTCAACCTCTTATTTAATCAACATATAAAACTTCAAGGTATGTATCATTGCCAAACTAATAGATTAAAAACAAAGGAAAATAACTGCCCTTCATACTTTACTGTGAGTGTGTTAAAGAAATCACAACTTAGATGACAGGAAAAAAAAAAAACTGGTCAAATGAAAAACTATTAATACTTTCTCATATCAATTTATCTTCCTGGAATATGAAACATCCTTATGTATATATTTTTGTTTAAAAAAGAAAAGACCTGGGATCCCCAAAATGACTAAATCCAGTAAAACTGGAGAAGCAATCAACCTCCACTTTTCATAAATAATAATTAAGTTTTGCTCATAATTTTTAGGCTTTGCATGAGACACTAATTTTCTCATGCACTCCAAAGTCAATGAAAATATCCCCTTGAGAATGTTAATGTTTCCTAAAGCAATTAAAATATAGTACTTGAATAATGGTAAGCTTAATGTCCTCGAGAAAAGATAAAGTGTCTTAGTTTATACTTCCTTTTATGTAAATCCACTTTGGATTTAAAGGTAATGTGATCTATAATTAAAACGCCTGAAACAAGAAAAGACATCATAAAAAGTTTTGTGAAGCATCAGTCTCCCAAGAATCATAACAGACTTAAAGCCAACAGATTTGCATTATCCTGAAGAAAGATACAATGTTAACAACAACAACAACAGCAACAACAAAAAACAGGAAAAACAAGATGAAAAGCCATTTCGATACTGTGTAAAGCCAGTTAGAAGAGTAGAACATTACACATCAGTCTTCTATTTTAATTCTGACACATATTGCATGTGTGACCTCCAACAATGGACCTCTCCTTGTGAAATATTCCTTCCATCTGCCCACTCTAAAGGGTCACATGAGGTAACAGACACAAACTTCCTGCAACATATGAACACAAAGAGCCCAACAAATCATAGTTATTATGTTAGTGAGGATGTAATATTATATTCATATATTTTCAAACAAATGCTAATAAAATCTACTTTTCCCAGATTATAAGAAGCAATCAGTGGGCTTCCCTGTTGGCTCAGAAAGGAAAGAATCCTCCTGCAACACGGGAGACATGGGTTTGATCTCTGGGTTGGGAAGATCCCCTTGGAGGAGGGCATGGCAACCCACTCCAGTATTCTTGCCTGGAGAATCCCCATGGAGAGAGGAGCCTGGCGGGCTATAGTCCATGGCGTCACAGAGTCGGACATGACTGAGCAACCAAACAAGGAGCAATCAATAGCCTGATTATTCACCCGGCAAACATTCTTTTCTGTAAAAAAGTATTGATCCTTTATCCTAAGCTTTAAAATAGCTCTCTCTATGTATTGTTATGATGAAGTCATTCTTTAAAAATACTGAAAGTGAAAAATCCATGTTGTTGTTGAGACGCTCAGTCATGTCCGACTCTGCAACCCCATGGACTGTAGCCCTCCAGGCTCCTCTGTGCCCCTGACATTTCCCAGGCAAGAATACTGAGGTGAGTTGACATTTCCTTCTCCAGGGGAATTTTCCCAACCCAGGGATCAAACCCATGTCTCCCGCATTAGCAGGCAGATTTTTTAAACCTGAGCCACAAAGAAAGCCAAAAACATTGCTAGTATTTCTTAAATCTGAAGAATCAAACTTGGAAAATGTAGATATAAAATGCTATAAATGTAACTGTACCACATTACACTGTAGCATCTCTAAATATTCATGTGTTTAATAAATATTTTCAGATTAATACTTGTTATGATATGTTGTAAAGTGTGGTATAGCTGGGCATTGTTGTATAAACAATGGCTATGTTTCTCATAGACCTACATAAATTCATCCATAATTAAGGTCTCTTTTATGAGTTAGTGTGAAAGATTTTGGACTTGTGAGGCAATAATAAAGTTTTATATACATATATATAGCACATACCCCAGGGGAATATATATTTGATGTATACTCATCACTGACCTGACTATTAAAAAAAAATCAAAGTTTCAGTAAAGAAATTTAAAGACATATTAAAAAGCAATATTGAATTGTTATGGCCCATTTCTCGACATGCAGGCTATCTGATTTTACCCAGAGGGTGTTACATACCTGGGTTTCTATTTAGAATATACTGAAGTTTACACCTACCACACACACTTACACCTTTAACTAAATTAATAAACAGTAACGCTCCCTGTAATTTTTTGGACCTAAGAAAACTATAGAGGTACCTTCCACGATGGAGCACAGAGACATTTCAGAAATAGACATTACTTTGTAAGAAACCTTCATGTAATAAAATGACTGAAATGTCTTTTGAGAGTCAGTGTAGTATTATCTTTTACAGTGAGTAGCACTGTACTCTGATGGTCTATCTGAGTTTTGTTTTTTGTTTTATTTTCCCTNGACATTTCAGAAATAGACATTACTTTGTAAGAAACCTTCATGTAATAAAATGACTGAAATGTCTTTTGAGAGTCAGTGTAGTATTATCTTTTACAGTGAGTAGCACTGTACTCTGATGGTCTATCTGAGTTTTGTTTTTTGTTTTATTTTCCCTGCTTCCTTCTAGCCCTGACTTTCAATTGCCTGTCCACAAAATACATACGTAGGATATTTTGAGGCATGGCACTTTATGGCAGAGAAGAGATATTTATAATTCTAAACACCCAAGCCACATTCTTTGGTGTTTTATTTTTCCTTTTGGCATTTATAAAATAATATCTATTTTTCTGTTACTTTCACAAATTCTAGGAAATTCCATTGTGCGTCCTCGGTTGTGGAAAACTGTTTTGTTTTGTTTTAATTGATTAAGTAGCCTTTTTTGGATGCATATTCCCTTGGAGAGTCTCTGACTTTCTCAAATACTAGTTTGGTATATGTTGTAATATTTGGCATGCCTTCCACTGTGCATCAATTCTCAGAGGGATAGTGAAATCTTTTATAGAATTGGTTGAAAATCAAGTGCACATGGAAGTAATTTGTAATCTAGAAATCTCTCTGCCCTAGTGCCACCCACCATGAGGGAACACAATAGGTAACTTAATGATTAGAGAGACAGTGATGATGTTAAATCCAAGTTACTCTTAATCTTGAGCATTTAGTTTGTGTATGTGTGGTGGGAGTGGGAGTGGGATGAAGGGGCTACAGAGAATGGACATTGGAAAATGACCAGATAAATCATTTTTGCAGAAGTCTCCATGCTAGGGGAGAAAAGTCATAATCTATGAAGAAGGCTGAGCACCGAAGAATTGATGCTTTCAAACTGTGGTGTTGGAGAAGACTCTTGGGAGTCCCTTGGACTGCAAGGAGATCCAACTAGTCCATTCTGAANAAAAAGTTGGCTTAAAGCTCAACATTTAGAAAACGATCATGGCATCCGGTCCCATCACTTCATGGGAGATAGATGCGGAAACAGTGTCAGACTTTATATTTTTGGGCTCCAAAATCATTGCAGATGGTGACTACAGCCATGAAATAAGAAGACGCTTACTCCTTGGAAGAAAAGTTATGACCAACCTAGATAGTATATTCAAAAGCAGAGACATTACTTTGTCGACTAAGGTCCGCCTAGTCAAGGCTATGATTTTTCCTGTGGTCATGTATGGATATGAGAGTTGGACTGTGAAGAAGGCTGAGCACCGAAGAATTGATGCTTTTGAACTGTGGTGTTGGAAAAGACTCTTGAGAGTCTTGGACTGCAAGGAGATCCAACCAGTCCATTCTGAAGGAGATCAACCCTGGGATTTCTTTGGAAGGAATGACGCTAAAGCTGAAACTCCAGTACTTTGGCCACCTCATGAGAAGAGTTGACTCATTGGAAAAGACTCTGATGCTGCGAGGGATTGGGGGCAGGAGGAGAAGGGGACGACCGAGGATGAGATGGCTGGATGGCATCACAGACTCGATGGATGTGAGTCTGAGTGAGGTCCAGGAGATGGTGATGAACAGAGAGGCCTGATGTGCTGCGATTCATGGGGTCACAAAGAGTCAGACACGACTGAGAGACTGAACTGAACTGAACAGCTGGCATTGTCATAATCAACACTGTCCATTACCTGTTGGGGGCGGGGCATTGTCACACAGGCCTGAGGTACCTGGGGCTGACTGAAAACCACTGCTTCACTGCACAGAAACACAGGTCATAAGACTCATGACATCCTGTCTTCATTTACAATCTTGATATTTGTATCATGGATCTTTGCATTATTATATTAAAATATTATTCCTCTTGACTACTGAGTTCTCCAGTGCCCCCTTCAATTTTGCACAGCAGGTGGGTTTCTCCTCTGCCTTCTCAGCTGCAGCCCCAGGACCCTGGAGATGGATGTCACTCATTGTCACCAGGCTTGATGTTGGTGGACCCTCTGTGCAGCCTCAGCCAAGCCTCTTCACCTTCCCTTCCATGGGCCCAATCTATGAAATAGTGAAATTGTTGTGAAGGGTATAACGACTGACGTCAAGGACCTTCCAGTATAGTTGGGAAGCCAAATTGATAGAGTTCAAGGACAGTCTGAGCTGCTGAGTTATACACGGCAGCATAGCACAAGCTGTTGTTGGAAATGTTGTTCTTATTGTTGTTCAGTCGCTCAGTCGTATCCTAGTCTTTGGGACCCTATGCACTGCAGCACACCAGGCTTCCCTATCCTTCATCAACTCCCAAAGCTTGCTCAAATTCAAGTCCAGTGAGTCAGTGATGTCATCCAACCATCTCACCCTCTGTCACCCCCTTCTCCTCCTGCCTTCAATCTTTCCCAGCATCAGGGTCTTTTCCAACGAGCTGGCTTTTCACATCAGGTGACCAAAGTATTGGAGCTTCAGCATCAGTCTTCAAATAAACATTCATGGTTGATTTCCTTTAGGATTGACTAGTTTGACCTCCTTGCTATCCAAGGGACTCTCAAGAGTTTTCTCCAACACCACAGTTCAAGAGCATCAATTCTTTGGTGCTCAGCTTTTATTATGGTCCAACTCTCACATCCATACATGACTACTGGAAAAACCATAGCTTTGACTATACAGGCCTTTGTNCAGGAGGAATGAAAAAGCCTCTTGATGAAGGTGAGAGAGGAGAGTGAAAAAGTTGGCTTAAAACTCAACATTCAAAAAACTAAGATCATGACATCCGGTCCCGTCACTTCATGGCAAATAGATGGGGAAACAGTAGAAACACTGAGAGACTTTATTTCCTTGGGCTCCAAAATCACTGTAGATGGTGACTGCAGCCATGAAATTTAAAGACACTTGCTCCTTGGAAGAAAATCTATGGCAAACCTAAACAGTGTATTACAAAGCAGAGACTTTACTTTGCCAACAAAGGTCCGTATAGTCAAAGTTATGGTTTTTCCAGTAGTCATGTATGGATGTGAAAGTTGGACCATAAAGAAGGTTGAGTGCCAAAGAATTGATGCTCTTAAACTGTGGTGTTAGAGAAGACCCTTGAGAGTCCCTTGGACTGAAAGGAGATCAGACCAGTTAATTCTAAAGGAATTCAATCCTGAATATTCACTGGAAGGATTGATTCTGAAGCTGAAGCTCCAATACTTGGGCCACCTGATGCCAAGAGCCAACTTGTTAGAAAAGACCCTGATACTGGGAAAGGTTGAAGGCAGGAGGAGAAGGGGATGACAGAGGACGAGCTGGTTGAATGGCAGCACCGACTCAATGACCATGAGTTTGAGCTCCAGGAGATGGTGAAGGACAGGGAAGCCTGGCATGCTGCAGTCCATGGGGTCACAAAGAGTCAGACACGATTGAGTGACTGAACAACAATATCATAGGACACATGGATATAAGAAGAAAAGCTGCTCTGGGCAGGAGGGAGCGCCCTGTACCTTAGCTCATTTGAGCCATTCTAAGCACACTAGTAGGCCAAGGCACACAGGGTGGGAAGGTCTGAGATACATGCTGTTAAGATGAGTCAGTTCAGGACAACTGTTAAGTAATTGTTCAGAATCGTCACCTTACCCCAATAGCTGGAATATAACACACCAAGCACCCCAATGGTCACTCCCCATGAGGTCTTCCCTGCCACCCTCCCCAGCTGCCACTTCTGTCAGGGAGAGTTTCTTAAGAGATAGAAATAGTCCCTCCTGGGAAGTATCATTCTTCTGTGGCTCTGAGGACCAGCATGTTCCCTAAGAAAGCTTAGCCAGGGGACTTGGGGAGCTCTAAAGTGAAAAGAAATGTCTTTTGTTTTTAACTGAAGTTATAAGATACAAGGAGATCCAACCAGTCCATCCTAAAGGAGATCAGTCCTGGGTGTTCATTGGAAGGACTGATGTTGAAGCTGAAACTCCAATACTTTGGCCACCTGATATGAAGAGCCAACTCATTTGAAAAGACCCTGATGCTGGGAAAGATTGAGGGCAGGAGGAGTAGGGGATGACAGAAGATGAGATGGTTGGATGGCGTCACCGACTCGATGGACGTGGGTTTGGGTGAACTCCAGGAGTTGGTGATGAACAGGGAGGCCTGGCGTGATGCGATTCATGGAGTCACAAAGAATCGGACACAACTGAGCGACTGAACTGAACTGAACTGAACTGAATAAGATACATAGAACAAGAGGCATTTATCTTATGCATACGACTGAATAGAACACAAATGTTCAAGATACAGAACATTTTCTTATATGTCAACTATAGCTCAATATTGAGGGGTAAAAGGCAAAAAAAAAAGATACAGAACATTTCTGAAATCCCAGATCCCAGAAGGCCTCCTCATGGCCCTTCCCCATTAATACCCTTCCATGCGGAGAGAAGCATTGTTCTGACTTCTAGCACCATAGATTAATTTTGCTTAGTTTTGAACTTCATGTAGGTTGAACTACACAGTTTGTTTTCTTTACCTCCTCACTTCTTTTCCTCAACATAGTATCTCTGACAGTTATCCATGTTGTATTCCAGTGAGTCTTTCTTTTTTATCCTTGGTGTTATTGCAGTGTGTGAGTCTACCACATTTTCATTCTTTTAAACCAAGAGAAGTTTAGAAGTACCAAGGAATCTCAATACTGAGAACAAGAAAACAGATACCACAAAACCCATAATTCTCCAACTATATAATCCTAAAGTAAATAAGAAGAGATTACAATTTACATAATTATCACAGTATATAATTATTTTTAAAGTTCATGTTAACTGCTACTGCTAAGTCACATCAGTCATGTCCGACTCTGTGCCACCCCATAGACAACAACCCACCTGGCTCCTCCGTCCCTGGGATTCTCCAGGCAAGAACACTGGAGTGGGTTGCCATTTCCTTCTCCAATGTGTGAAAGTCAAAAGTGAAAGGGAAATCGCTCAGTCATGTCCGACTCCTAACGACCCCATGAACTGCAGCCTACAAGGCTCNAAACTTTTCTTGTTTTATAATGAAAGTGGAAAGAAATAAACTTTTATTTTTTTTAAACCTTAGAAGATGAGCTACTGGAATCTTTGGAGAGCTTACATCTTTCAAAAAAAAAAAAAAAATATATATATATATATATACCCTTTTCAGTTTTACAGTATATCTTGCACTACACATAGCAACACATTTCTGTCTCCTGTCATTCTGGGAAGTGAAACATAAATCATGTATAGTTTCCTTCTGGATATGTGAGATCAAGTTTCCAGTGTCGATCTTCTCATTTCCCCCTGAATATACAGTGATTCTGATGACAGTTATGAAAATACCTTACATTCGTTTCTTTTTAGTTGTTAACTGACTGAGTAGTAGTTAAGGTTATTCTTTTTTAGCAGATAAATAGGAATTTATTTTAAAAAATAACAATAGAAAAATTAAATATTAAGGCACATTTTACTTCCATCTTGGTATATGCAACAAAGAGATATGTTAAGGTAATTCTTAAATTTAATGAGATTGACTCATTTTCCAGCTCTAGTTCATTGAGATACACACAGAACTGCTCTGATGAGCAATTCTTAATTTTTGGAAACCTATGCCCTCACTCATGAGCAAGACATGACTACAATCCAGGCAGCTTCTGAAATGCAAGGAGAGGTATAAACAAATCCAGAGACCTCTTCATGTCTGCAAATTTGATAACATGTGTGATGGGCAAAGGAAAGATTTTCTGAATCAGTGTTTAATGGTTTAGAATTAAAGCTATAAACATCCATTTTCTGTCTGGAAATATAAAGCCAGAAAACGTTATCAAGTAGACTTCTCAAAAGAGAAATTTCCTTTAGTTGGTAAAATATGCCTTTAAATTAGAAATGACAAAATATTATAAAAATCATAGATGCTAGGAGTAAGAAGAGACCTAATAAGTCTGATTACAAAGTTTAACTGTTAATGAGCATCTACCATGGGCTGGGTGTGGTGTAAGGCTTTTACATAGAGTTCTGCTTTAATACTCACAAGAAACATGTGAGGGGAATATTATTATTGTTCCTATTTTATGGTTGATCAAATAAGGCTCAAAGAGGTTAAGATACTTGTTCGGGGCCACACAGTCACCATGGAAGTGCTTGGATGGCTTCTAGAAAGCCCGGTTCCAGAGTTCAGATCCGGTCACTCTGGCTGTCTAAAGCTAACCTCTTATTTCTCTTGAAGCAGTCTAGGGAAATGACAACCCTAAACCATTCAGCCCCTTAGGGGCACAACTGGAATTAAAACCAAGGTCAATCTCTCACTGAAAACTTTTACTTCCTAAAGAAGGAAAACAGAAACAGAAAACATACTTATGGTCACCAACGAGGTAAGGAAGGGGGATAAAATAGGAGTTTGGGATTAACAGATACACATTACTATATATAGGAGAAATAACCAACAAGGACCTACTGTACAGCACAGGGAACTCTAAGCAATATTTTGTAATAACCTAGAAAGAAAATAAAAATCTGAAAAGACTATATACGTGTAACTGAATCACTGCGCTGCACGCCTGAAACTAGTAGGGCATTGTAAATCAACTATACGTCAATAAAATAGAAAGCAAGAGCCAGGACAGCCGACATTACTTATGTGACCACGGAAGCAGAAGTGAGCCCTCTGCAGGAGTTGTGGTTTGAGTCTCCCATTTGGACTGGCTACTCGCCCCCCACTCCCACCCCTTCATCTTCTACCCACCCATTTTCAAGCCTCATAAAATACTTCTGGATGGATTACACTGGCTAAGCACACCACTGCAAGGCTGGCCTGGTGCGTGTAAATTGCCTCTCAGTGGGTGGCTATTATATTTATATTGGTTTAAACTGTTTCCCTTGCCAATCCATTATGCTGGAATTCCCCCTTGCTGAGGGCAGCTGTGTTATTCTTTTCTTTGACTGAAGCCCAAGAACTATCTCTCCAACTCCTTGGGAACCAACCCTTTAGGAGTAAACAACTTGAGTCCAAAGGGGCCCCTTCTTACCCCTTCTACCACTTGCTAAATCAGGATCTTTCCCCTCCAGCCCCAACCAGTTCATATCACTCATTTTTCAAGGAGATAGAAATTGGAGTGGAGTGAGAAAGGGATGTGATGCCTATTTATGCAGAGAGTGAAAGCTACACACTGGGAATAACACCTGTGTATGTAATTCTGATTCCTTAGAAGGCAAAAGATTGAAGCATCACCACAAAGAGGGTCCAGATGGCCCTGGATATGAGAGTACCTTCAAGTAAAACATAATGTTGCAAGTGCCCCTTTCTGAACAGAGTCTCCTAGCAAACATTTATGGCTACTTTATCCTTAAAACAAAAGATCTTTGCTCAGCTGAGAATTCAAAACTAGCCTCTGGTTCATCCATATGGGGGTACTGCCCATGCTGATCTAGAAGAATCTTTTTGTTTGTCTTGATATCAGTCTTCCTTTTCATGTCATCTGTTTCATCTTAGAAAAAGAAGGGAAAAGCAGAAAAAAGCCATGAAGCAGTGACGAGTTTGGCACAGTAGACTCTTAAAAATGAAAAAGGCCACATGGGAGAGGTCTTTGATTAGAACATTGATTTTAGCTTCCACCAAATGGAAATTTGTTTCCATTTTTTAAACTCGGCCCTTTTCTTCAACTTAGGCCCAACATAACTCTTCAAAATTGTCTTGGAAACTTGAATAAAATATTTCTTTTGATGAATGAAGAAAACAAAAATCCAGTGACAAAGTCAAGAACTAATTGAACATTAGTAATCAGCATTTCTATGTATAATTGAGCCCAATAATGTGTGTTATGTTCAATAATATGCATTTCTGTGTGTATTTCCTCATGATATGAAAGAATTAGGAAGCAAGTTTATAAATTTTATTGTTTCTTTGAGTGCCAGGTTTATCACTACAAACTGATAACCTTGATAACCTTACCTATGTACGTGTCCTATAAGCTCTCTGTTCCCTTTTTCTTAGACCATTTGCTTTAGAAAACTTAAAATTATGATTACTTTTGTCTTTCTTTGAAATTTATAGAATTCTGTCATCTCTAAGATCCAAAAATGCCTTTCTTTAGGATTCAGGGATATCCCAGGGGATATTTCCCCATCTGCCTCTTTTAATATCTGTGTGGTGGGGGGAGGGGAAGGAGCCTAACCTCAGTGGGCACCTAGTTCAAGTTGCAAAACTACCTCTTCATATACAGATAAGAAAAAATTGTTTTCTGTGAATAAAGCTTATTGGCTCATACAGATCAAAGATAGTCATTCAAATTACCAGGTAAATTAGGATGAAATATGTATGGTGAAGGAAACGTGCTGTCAAGTCCTCTTACTTGAGGACCCTTACTTGAGAACTAGTTGTTGTTTGTCTTGAAAACGTGTAGAACGGTTTTTATCTGCCTAGATGTACTAGAGGCTAAGACTAATTTTTGCCTTTGCAGTCTCTTAGTGACTGCCTGTGATTGACATCACATTCTGATTTAATGGTTATTCAATAATACAAGTAAATAAAATAATACTAGAATCAATCATTCAAATCATAAAAATGAATAAAATTTTCTTTGCTACTTTTGTAAAGAGGATTTCTTTGGGGTGGGATCATTATAGTACCCCAACACTGTTAAATTTTGAGGGGAAGGAGGATTTACATGGACTTTGGAGGCCATGTGTAATGGAGCAAGATTTTTTTGACTCAAGACCCAATATTCTAGTATCAAGGTGCATGTGTAAACCAACCTCTGTTTCAGTCAAAACCACAGTCAGACATGACGCGTTTGTTCTGCTTTTACTTGCCTGTGTAATGTACTTTGGGTCCATTAAATTGACATTATCTTGTTATAACAAAGTCTCTAAAGCAAAAAAGAAAAATAAACTTTTCAAATGCTCATGAGAAAAGTAGATGAATGTCAAGTTGAAAATCATGTCAAGGAAACTTTAAGGAGACAAAAAATAGTTTGTTAAATATATGAAACTCACATGCATAACAAATTAAAGTACTATCTGAGAAGGGTGATTTATTAAGACTCAATTTTAATGTTTGTGTTTAAAGTATATGCCAGTTGTTCTCAAAATTTAATAAGTATTAGAGTCATGTGAGTGGTTGTTTTAATACAGTTTTAAGGAATCTACCCCTGAGATTTTGCTTCAGGACATAGGTGTTGCTCCCTGAATTCTCCAATTTTCACTATACCCCAAGTGATCCTGATACAGGTGATCCGGAGGCTCTAAATTACAGAAACATGGTATGTGCATTAAGTGCATGACATTTCAAATTCCAGCCACTGGAATTCAAACCGACCTGGTCTCATTATTTAATAAATAAAATATATACAGTCATTGTTCAGAGAAGGCAATGGCAACCCACTCCAGTACTCTTGCCTGGCAAATCCCATAGACGGAGGAGCCTGGTAGGCTGCAGTCCATGGGGTCACTAGGAGTCGGACATAACTGAGCAACTTCACTTTCACTTTCTACTTTCATGCATCGGAGAAGGAAATGGCGACCCACTCCAGTGTTCTTCTTGCCTGGAGGATCCCAGGGATGGGGAAGCCTGATGGGCTGCCATCTATGGGGTCGCACAGAGTCAGACACGACTGAAGCGACTTAGCAGCAGCAGTATACAGTCAATGTTATTATTTTATTCAAGGACTATTCAGTTGTCATACTATTTTCATATGCAGAGTCAGAAAAGGAAAATACTAATAATTATGGTAAAGCATTTTTTTAAATTGTTATACTGATGTCTTTCAATATTGCTAAGATAAAGAAGACCCAAAGTTATATTTTAAATATTGTATTCATCTGCAAAACCAGAAGCCAGATTATAAGGAAGGCATCAAAAACACATCCAAATAAAAATGAGCAATAACAATAATGTGGGGTTCAAACTCTATGCCAGAAGTTTAATAAAATAATAGAAACTTCATTTATCTTTGCTATAAAAGGGAACTCCATACCTGAAATATCAAGGAGACAGGTCTTTAAAAAGTAGAGAGAGATTCACCTGCCCCTGGAGAGGCACTTTACTCTACCTGGATAGTCTAGGAAGGAAGGATTTCTGGGAGGTAAGTTCAATGGGAATTACTTTGGAAATTTTTCCTTAGGGGTACAAAATTTAAACTTACATCACTATGGAAAGATTAGCACTGTTGAAATTGAACTCCCTTGGTGAGAGTTGTAGCAGAACAGTATCTCCTGTTAAACTTGCTGTCGATTCCAGCTAACTCAATCTCAATTTCTTTGCTTTTTAAAGCCCCCTGAAGCTTTATAAAATGCCACTGATATACTTTCTCTTATGACACGGATCAGTACTGTCATAAAGGAAAGTATTCCTGACTCTTATCTCCATGAGATTTCCAATATCACTGCTGCCTTCTTTTAATATTTCAAATCAGTAAGGTCTTTAGTCATAGAAATCATATGCTGCCCTGCTCAGCCTCACAAAGTGATAGGTCATTTTTCAACACAAAACAAAAACAAAATACAGTGAAAACCCAGTGTGTTGTAGAACTGGATTCCTTTTTTTTTCTTCTCTTTATTTTTATGTCATTGTTGCACTTCTGCTTCTTTTTTCTGTGTTAATCATTTATGCATCCTATTTTATACCTGTGTACAACTATTCAACTTTTATTTTACATACTCAGTATATTGATTTATTTTTTGTTGGCTTTTTTTTTTCACATCCATTTCCTATATAAGATTTTCTAACTAAACAAGAGTTGTGTGTGTGTGTGTGTTTTTTAATATCTTACACTTTGCACCTTTTTTTTTTTTTTCTTTCCTGATTCCATTTATCTTTGTGCTGTTTGGTTGCTGTCGTGTCTGACTCTTTGCAACCTTATGGACTGTAGCCCACCAGGCCTCTCTGCTTATGGGATTTCCCAAGCAAGAATACTGTAATGCATTGTTATTCCCTCCTCCAGGGGATCTTCCCCACATAGGGATCAAACCTAAGTCTCCCACCTTGCAGGTGGATTCGTTACCCTGAGCCACCAGGGAAGCTCATCTAAACCTTAATTATTTCCCCTTATTTCTCCTCTTATGGGCCACCCAATTCATTTGCTGTGTACCTACCAAATAGGCACAGGATATTTTAAAGTAACATGAGGTCACAGGGGTGGGCCCTAGTACAATATGACTAGTGTCCCGTAAGAAAAGGAGATTAGGACACAGGCCATGAAGACTGAAGGAAGACCAAGTGAGGACCAGGCCAGAAGGCTACCGGATGATCAGAGGAGACCAAACTTATCAAAGCCCTAATCTTGGGCTTCTAGCCTCTAGCACTGTGAGAAACTAAATGTCTGTTGTTTAAGCCCCCCTGAACCCACTCCAGTCAGTGTGATTTTGGGATGGCAGCCCTAAGAAAACTCATCTGTCCTGTTTCCACCTTTCCTCCTCTTTATATTCTTATCAGAGCTCATCCTTGTTTTTTGAATATTCAGAGCAGCAGACATGCCCTGGGGCTCCCTCACTTTTCTTCCTCCTGTTTATTCACTTATCTTCTTCTCTATTAATTAACACATGAAATATTAAAAAGTATTCAAAAGTTCTTTTACTGTTCAATGCATTGTTCTGTGAGGGTTTCAAATTCTCTGTATTATAGTTTCATTATCTGGAAAGCAGAGAGGATCAAAGTATTCATCTCATACAGAACTGTTGTAAATATTTTATTTATTAACACAGAGAATGCTGAGAATACTGTCTGGCACATAACAAGCCCAAGTAAATGCATGTAGTGGTGTTGTTATCACTGTTCTTTCATTCTGTAAGGATTCACTGAGTGCTGATACTGGGCCGGGAACCAGATTCAAGATTCTCACAAAGGAGGAAAACAAGAGAATATATAAACTAACCAATAAATAAGAAAGTACTGTTAGATTTTGATAAGTGCTATATTCAGTCAATTTTAAAAGTTGATGTGATACCAAGTGACAAGGTGGCTATTCTAAATTGGGGGCTGTTTGTAGAAGTGACTTTAGTTATAAAAAAAAATTTAAAAGCCAGCCCTGCAAGACCAAATGGAGTGGAGGAAGAAACAGTAGGAATTGTTGTGCAGGACGCTATGGTGGGCATGAGCTTGGTGATTTTAGGGAGCTGGAGAAGACTCTTGCTATAAGACAGTGGGTAAAAAGGTAAGATAAAGGTAAAATAAAGCCATAGGGAAGCCCAATTCACATTTGGGCTTTGTAAGCCACTGAAGCTTTGAGACTTTCCCAAGCATAAACACTGTCCATTTGGGGGCTGATCTCCTTACGGAGTGGGGAGGTGGTCGGGGCTGGTGAGACTCTGAGCTGCCAGGAGATCTTGGGCTTCCCTGGAGGAGGGGTGTTAGGGCCTGTGTAATCTACAGCGGCAGCTATACCTGGGAGACACACCTCTGACTGCAAACAGGTACCAAAATACACCCTGTGCCCTTCCTTTTATTCCAATTCTAGGAATTCACCATGAGGAAATAAGTTCATTAAAAGATATGCAAAGATGTTGGTTATAGTAGGAAGAAATTTGGGGGGAGTGGGAAGAAAGGGATGTTTGGAGTAGGAAATTTAATGTGTTGTCTGCCATAGAAGGAAGGTAACCCGCTCGTGCCTTCACTAAGTATTTATTCCCTCCTTCCAGGAGATAGCTATTGGAGTATCTTCCCTTAGCACAAAATTCCTCTGTGTTTGGGTCCGTCTCTCCTTCCCAGTCCACAAAGATAAGCATCCAACAGCTATCCAATCAATCATTCATTCACTCAACAAAGATACACTGCGTGCTTTGTTGATGATAGTGACACCAGCAAACCACAGCCCTCTTATTTCACTATTAAGTTCATGCAGCTGAGAATAGTTTAAAACATATCTTTAGTTGAGGATGCATGCATGCATGTGCACTCAGCCATGTCTGACTCTCTTCGACCCCACGGACTGTAGCCCGCCAGGCTCCTCTGTCCATGGGATTTCTCAGGCAAGAATACTGGAATGGGTTGCCATTTCCTGCTCCAGAAAATCTTCTCAACCCAGGAATCGAACCCATGACACTTTTGTCTCTACATTGGTAAGAGGATTCTTTGCCATCTATTGAGTATATGCCTAGAAGTGGAATTCCTGGGCATCTAGTATGCCTATGCTCAACTTTAATACATTCCAGGACTGTGCTGTTAGACAGAAATATGACAGAGACCACAAATATAATTTTAAAATTTTAGTAGTTATATTAAAAAAGTAAAGAGTCACAGATAAAATTAGAGTAACATATTTTAGTTATTCAATATATATCCAATATACTCTCCTTTTGACATACAGAGTTAATATTTAAACATATTAATGAAATATTTTACATTACTTTTCCATACTAGGTTTTGAAAAACCCAATATATCCAATATAGGAAGAGCACATCTTATTTTAGATCAGCTACATTTCAAGTGTACATGTAATTAGTGGTTACTGTATTAGACTGTGCAGTTTTAGAGGGAAAGAATTTTCAGTCTCTTTCATTTCCTACTGTATAAAAGAAAATTTTACATTGACTCCAACACTTGCCTAAAACATAATAAAATTGAGTTATGTGTTTCTTTACAACCAGTTCTAACAAGTCGAAGCTGATAGACTGCTAAGAACTTTGAGTGACCCAGAAATGCTAGGCCCTCATTCGACCTAAATGAAGATTTTTCCTGATCAGTGACCATGTTTCCAGAACTAAATCTGGTTCAAGACAGTAGGGAGGATCACAGATGACTCCATATGGTACAAGATAATGAGGCAGATGTGAGCAGGGTCTTCATGATTTTGTAAACATTGGAGCTCTTATCATTTAGGTCAGTAATTTTTCAACATTTGTTACAAGGGCACATTCCAAATTCTGGAAGATACATTTTTGTCTATGTGTGTGTGCTCAGTCATATCTGATTCTTGCATCCTAATGGATTGTAGGCCAGCAGGCACATCTCTACATGGAATTTTCCAAGCAAGAATACTGGAGTGGGTTGCTGTTTCCTCCTCCAGGGGATCTTCCAGATCCAGGGATCAAACTCACATCTCTTGCGTCTTCTGCATTGGCAAGCAGATTCTTTACCACTCTGCCACCTGGGAAGCCCTGGAAGATATTTTTTAAGTGATTCTTATGTAAGAGATCAAAAGTTCACACTGAGAGAAGTAGGTTGTGTTTTGAGGAATCCTAAGAGACTTTTGAAACAGGTAAAGGATATTCAAGGTTTGTTTGTTTGTTTGTTTGTTTTTTCTTTAAGATCTCTCTTGTAGAAACATTTAGCACAGCTTTCACAGGGTGAGATCTGGAAGTAAGGAGAATCAAAGTGAAGCTGTTGGCAATTGTTCAAGTAAGAAAGAATAAAAGCCTGATGTGGGTACATTCGGCCGGAGATAGGAGAAGGTGCATTCAGGAGATATGAGGACAATCTGAACTAATATGCTCTGCAAAATAAAGTTGGGAGAGAAACATGGAAGTGGGCTGCAGTTACTAGATGGACCATTGTGCTGTTTTTCATCAAGATAAGAAATTCCAAAAGGAAAGTGGAGGATGAATGTTTGTCCATTCCAACGCAGAATGAAAGTGTGCTATTGGAACAGGCTGTCTTGTCCGTTTCTCTCAACCTATTTGCCCTTCCTGGCTAGCAATGGGCACAATGTGAGCAATCACAATACTAGAAATGAAGTGATTACAGTCTTAAAGAGCAAACTTATGGGTTATCAAGATGAGATTGGAGGCAGAAAGGGATAGATTGGGAATTTGAGATTCACATGCTGTTTAGTCGCTAAGCCAACTGCGACTCTTTTGTGATCCTATGGACTATTGCTGGGTTGGCTCCTGCGTCCATGGATTTTCCAAGCAGGAATACTGGAGTGGGTTGCCATTTCCTTCTCCAGGGGATCATTCCAACTCAGGGATCGAACCCAGGTCTCTTGCATTGCAGATGGATTCTTTAATACTTAGCCACCAAGTAAGCATAAGATTAACATGTACACACTGCTCTATTTAAAATAGATAACCAACGAGGACCTGTTGGTTGTTGCATAGCACAGGGAACTTTGCTCAATATTCTGTAATAACCTAAATGAGAAAAGAATCTGAAAAAGAACATACACGTACATGTATAATGGAATCACTTTGCTGTGCACCTGAAACTAACACAACACTGCCAATCAACTATACTCTAATATAAAGTAAATAATTAATTAAAATAAAATAAATCAACTTGACTCCCTCTGGACAAGAGACTTTTCAGACACTTGAGTACACATTCTGCAATTCCATTTTTAATGATGTTGCTCTCCTATCTCATTGTGAAAATTGGGAAGTACAAAAGAAGTCTTCAGTCCAAGTGCTTGTCTTCCTGCCTTAGTCAATGATTGCTAAACATAATATACAATGATTTAATAAGTAATAGGCCAGGCCTATCAAAGAAAAGAAATGGAATAATTAAACAGAAATAGCAAGAGCTAGTATTGCCTCAGAGATATCTGATACTCTGATTCAGGAAGAGCCTAAAACACCATGCTTAATACCTGTAAATTAAAACAGATTTTTCCAATCAGAATAACTGTATATCTCCTTGCCTCAAAATTTCTCCAGAACTCAAAAGAAATCTGATTCCTCTGAGGGAACATGACCACCAGAGAGACTTCAAACAGAGTGTTCACATTAAATAGATAGAGAATGGCAATGTTATATCCCTCTTGGGCTTAACAAGAAACACTTCAGATTTATTAGGGATTAATGATAAGGATACTGAAGCCAGAAAAAAACCTTTCAAGGTCAATCAGAGTCCTTGATATGCTGGAATGAAGTCTTTGTTATGTCTTAGTCCTCTTTAGAAAGTTCTTAATGAAAGAGCCTTTCCAGGTACAGTTAATTAGAGATTCCTCTCCTGGATGGATGCTGTTGGACTTTTAAAATCAAATTCTGACATTCAGAATGAGAAAAATTAGAGAAGCCATCCCTCTTTAAGAAGTTATATGTGAATGCACAGCCCATTATGAGAATCTATGTATTTCAATAGTAAGTTATACCAATGCAATAGACTTTCGTTGAATTAAATTGCTTTCTTCTCTCCAACACATCAAAAGGCACATAACAGAAACTTCCTTTATAATTGCAGAGAGTAACTGGGAATGGTATGAACACTGAGCTATCACCCTTTGTGAGCTTTCTATTTTTTGCTAGGATGGAATCTGAAGCCAAACTTCTCTAGTACTATAGCTTAGATTTTTCCATTGGAAGAGCTACTTCCCAGCATATTTGCTTTAGAATGCCATTTTCCTAATGTGGTTGGTATTCCTGCTTGAATCTAGGTTGTGGTCCCCAAAGGATTCAGGACTGAAATATACTTGAAATACACATCATCAGCTCAAAGACAAATGGACTAGGATGGATCGATCATATACCCTGTCTGGCTTCCAGATACCTACCCAAATCCTTTCTTAAGGATTCTCCAATAAGGGAAATGAAAACCAAAAGGAGAGTTGCTTGCAAAGCATCAAAAAGCAGAAGCTTTGACATCTTGGTGCCAGCACAGAACAGTGGCAGCAACAACAATCTTTCCTGTAGTAACACTGTCACCTTTGAGATTTGGCAGTGAGTTACAGTTGGGGGGCCTAGCAATATTAGGACACAGTGAGACAGACCTGGAGAGAAGGAAAATGGTGGTCTGTGTCTCCACTGTTCTTTCTCTTCTCTCTGATCTCTACATAGCAAATTATAGAGGGCTTTAGTCCTTAGAGCTTCTCTGATCATCCCATAGGTGACAATATTTGGTCTGTAGTCTCAAATGTACCATACACTTGTTGTTGTTCAGTCACTAAGTCGTGTCTGACCCAAATGATTTTTAAATTTATGCATCTAGCATACATTTTCACCTTGAATTCCTGGTTTGTATATCCAAACAGCTGTTTGATATTTTCTCTTTTTTTTTATTTTTTTTTTACTTTATTTTACTTTACAATTCATCTGAATGTCTAATAGATATTTCAAAATTACCTCATCCAAAATCAGAATTTGATTTTTCCCTCTAAATCTTCTCTTTTCACACTCTTTTCTTTCTCCCAAATGACTGCTCTATCTTTTGAGTTGCCCACACCAAATAGCTCAGAGTCACCACTGATTTTTCTCCTTGGCCCATCCGATATTCAGCCCATCTGCAAACTGCCATGGTTTTTATCCTCAAAATATATCCAGCATCCACTTCATGTCCACTACTACTACTTGGTCCAAACTCCATCACATCTGCCCTGGACTGCACGAGCTTCCTTACAAGTCTTCCAACTTCCAAAGCTGCCATCCTAATTGGAATTATTGATAGAACTTGCAGAGTGATACATGTAAACCACGCATGGATGTTTTACAGCCTCCTTCTCCATGATTGAAAACCCTTCAATGGCTCCCCAGACAGTCGTGAAGAAAGCCGGAGTCTGCACACTCACTGTGTCTCATGCGCAGCCCCAATGTCCCCATCTCCTGCTCACACTGCCAGCACCAGACACACTGACCTCTTGCTGATCCTGGAATACAGTTGCTCACTCCCAGCCCCAGGGGTTGGGACCTAGCTGCTCCCTCTGTTCAGAAATCCCTCCTGAAAAATATTTATGTAGCTTTGTTCCCCCAACTTCCTCAATCTCTATTCAAATATCACATGATGAAAGTACCTTGAATCAAAAAGTAGCTCTCCTCCCAAACTGACTTTACCTCTTTTTCTACATCATTCTGTCCCTGACTTACTACATACACTTTCGCTTATTTAATTGTGCAGTGTCTATTTCCCCTAGGAAATGAAAAATTTAACAGATCAGAATTTTGCTTTTTTTCACTGCTTATATCCAATGCCTAGAACAATGCTTAGAACACAGTAGATTGCAAATATATATAGAAAGAATGATCAGTGGAAATAAAGTGGGGATTCACAGATTTGCTTGATCATCAATTCATGTACAGAGCTAAAGATATATGTATTCCTGGGCCCAGCCACAAACGTGGTATTTCAAATTATTGGACAGTGGTGTCTTAAAATCTGAGTATTGAATAGCTCCCAGGAGATTATGAGACTTAAGAAACACAAAACATGAAAACTAGTTCTCAGAGCTCCTGGAAAATAACCTTTGCGAACCACTGAAACTTCTTGGGAGCTAGAATTCCCAGATACAGGTCAGGCCAGAGTCAGACAGTGTTAGGGTTTTATAACCGGTGTTTTGACCCTGACTTACCTCTAGGCTGCCCCAGTTTGGGAAATTTAGGTAACAGTGGGAAGTGAGTGATTCTGACTAAACATCACATTTTGCCAAGAAACTCTAGGCTAGCCCCCTTCTATCTTTCTCTAGAGACACCAGGACCACCTACAGCCAAAGGGGAAAGGTAGAAATGCTCCCGATTTATACTCACATGGAGGCAGAGATTAAGAGAAGTCTTGGTCTGCACGACCTTAAGCACAAAATCTATGGGTCATATTCCATCTAGACCAAAGAAAGGCAATTACTCCTGGGTGTAAGATGGATAGACTCCTGGAACAGGAGTCAGGACACCCTGCTTCTGGGGACAGATCTGTTTAACTGGACCTGCCTCTGCTCTCTTTTCTGTAAACTGAGTTTTTCTGACTCTAAGGGCCTATGGAGTCCAGGGCATGGTCTCAGCCCTTCAGAGACTTAAAAGCCTTGCCTAGAAGTACTCTTCTCTCCTGAAAATGATGAGAAGGGGATCTGAGTAGCTAGAGTAGGTGATGGGAAGAGCAAAGGGACAGGAGCTTCTTGTGGATAATCTAAGCCAACTGACATGGACTGGGACTGGGAATCTAGAAAAAGAAATAACTGCTCACTTATCCAGGCCCAGCCTCTCTCATCTGAGATACAGGTAGAGAAGAAAAAGCTCACTTCCAAGAAGTGCTTTGCTGTCATTTCGCCTTGAATTCATGAGGCCAGTTGCATTAGGAGAAGATCTGTCGAGTCTGATGATGTTCTTATCTACAGCAGGTTGAGTAAAAATGATGTTCAGTTTGAGAGTGTCTTAAGTTCTGTGATTATAATACCAATTTACTTGAATTCTGAAAATATTCTTCTTCTAAAACCACACTGCACTGAAAATGACTTGCCTTTCTCATCCCTCCTCCTGACCCCAGCAGACCAGATGAGCAGAAGTGCACTTTCACAGTGTTCCTCTGCGGTGGTAATGTGGACAAATATATGTGGCAAGGTTCTTTTCAAGAAGATTAAGTGAAGGGGGAAGTTTAACACAGAGGCTCAGCAATTCTGCCAGGATCTCACTTGCAAACAGTCATTAAAAAAATTAAATAAATAATAAGTAGGAGGGAATGGGTTGATGCTTGCTGTTTGCTACAGGGCATCTCAGAAATAGCAAAGGAAACCACCGACCAGGCCAAGGATTGCTGTGTCTTAACTAGCTTCCCTGGGGAAAGCAGCCCCCGATATTATCTGGGAACTGGATGGAAAATGGCAAGCACATGACACTCCTTCCTAGGTATAGAGTGTTTTTCATATTCAAAGCTCTTTAATGCTTCCCTCAGGAGCCTTGTGAGATAAGAGGGGAAGTGATTATATCCTCAGTTTGTGAAAGGGAGAATCAAAGCTGAAGGGTCAAGCAATTTGCACAGAAAATAATTGGAGTCAGTGTCCAACCAACATCAGGCCTCAGGGGCTCCTGGTGTTGAAGCCAGAGCTCAAAAAAAATGAGGCCCAGAGCCTTAGTTTGAAAAGAATATATCAAAGGAAGAAAGTACCCAAGTACAGCCTCGTAATTAAAAGTGATTGGACAAAATTCAGTCACGGTGCAGAAGAATGCAGGCAGATTTAGAGCCGAAATGACAAATAAGTGGCACTTCACTGAAAATTAATTTCCTTGAGCTTATTTCTGTAGGCATATTGGCATTTGATGGACATCAGTATGCATTGATAAGAAAGCAGAGATGAAAATCAAGAAACCTCTGGATGCCTGAATTTGTCTCTAAAGAGTCGTTGCAACATTTCAAAAGGAGCTCGAGTTAACTTGAATTAATAAAAGCTTAACTCAAAATCTCCTTTCCTCCATATCTAGCCTTTTCATTTCTTTCTTTCCTTTAACTCTTTTTTCTTGCAGTGCTGTTGGCAAAATGAAGGAGATTTAGGGGAAAAAAATGTTACATCATCTTTGCTCAAAGAATATAAGAAATTTTTACAGAATATATACTAAGCATTCCTATTTCTTTTCTGATAGAAGCTCACACACGAACCAGAATGTCTTCTCCCTTCATGCTTCCTTTGATATTTGGTTTTTAAGAACTCACTCAGGTGAGTCCTCCAAAATCAAACCTGTAAGGATATATATACACACGCACCTGGCAACCAATAGGGGTATGAAGAATGAGAGGTCGGAGGTCAGACTGCATGTGTTTAATCCTGGGTCCATTACTATGGAATGTATGTCTTTAGGCAGGTCAGTCTCGGTATTCATAACTATTACCTGAAGACACTACTTTAAAAGATTTGTTTTTTCATTGTTTCTTGAAAATTATAAGGAATAATTGTTAGGTAAAAGACGACCAGGACACCAAAAGAGTATCTAACAGGCTTTTAATGCGGAAGCGCTCCCGGGCGGGGTTCCCGGACCCTTACGGGTCACATCGAGGAAGTCCGCACCCGGGCTGTGCTGGGGAGTGATTTATATGCGTTTGTTGCCAGGGATGGTCAGGCTAGATCGCCCAAAAACGGTACGGTTAATGGACGGGGTTCAGATAGNGGACAAAAGTTAACTTAATTTTTTAAATAGTTATTTGGCTGCACTGGGGCTTAGTTGTGGCACATGAGATCTTCGTTGTCTGAGGGATGGTTTGTTGCCGTGCACAGACTTCTCAGCTACGGCGCACAGGCTTAGTTGCTCTGCAGCATGTGGGATCTTAGTTCCTCTTCTAGAGATAGAATCCAGGTCCCCTGCATTCCAAGGTGGACTGAACTATTGGACTACCAGGGAAGTCCCAAAGGATAACTTTACAATAGAGCATTTTGGCCTCTTCCTTCTCACAAATCACACAAACTTAGTGACGTAACATGGACTTCCCTGGTAGCTCAGATGGTAAAGAATCTGCCTGCAATGTGGGAAACCTGGGTTTGATCCCTGCATTGGAAGATCCCCTGGAGGAAAGCAAGGTAGCTCACTCCAGTATTCTTACCTGGAGATTTCTCATGGACAGAGGAGCCTGGCAGGCTATAGGTCATGGGGTCACAAAGAGTCAGACATGACTGAGACTAAGCACAGCACAGCACAGTGACTTAACATAAGTACTATGTTACAATTTGACTGGTTAGAAATCTAAATAAGTTTGTCTCAATGGATTAAAATTAAAGTGTCAGTGGGGCTGCATTCTTTCAGGAGCTTCTAGGGGAATTGGTTTTCTTACCTCCATTTTTGAAGCCAGTGATACTACATCTCTGTGTCTTTCTTCCATACTGGCATCTCCTTCTGACCCTCTTCCACATTCCTCTTTAAAGACCTTTGTGATTACATTGGATCACCTGGGAAGTACAGAATACTCTCCCTGTCTCAACTCATCCCCATCTCTCGGTGAGCAATCATGTCAAGTAGAAGAATGGCTTTACAAAGGAAACCCAAGTCCTAATCCTTGGAATATGTGAATGCTTCCTTCTATGGTAAAAAAGACTGTGCTGATATGATTAAATTAGGATCTTGAAGCTGGGAGCTTATCCTGGACCTCAGGGTAACCTCTAATTGTCTCCTGTGTCTCTTGCACTGTAGGCAACTTCTTAACCCACTGAGCCATCAGGGAAGCCCAAGTATATGTATAGTTGATATATCTTGCTATGTAGCAGAAACTAACATAATATTGTAAAGCATCTATACTTCAAAAAATTTAATTAATAAGCAAGAAATAGTGGTTTTAAACAATAATTATTTGTTATTTTATAATTGTGTGCTGGGCTAAGTCACTTCAGTCATGTCCGACTCTTTGCAGCCTTATGAAATGTAGCCCACCAAGCTCCTCTGTCCATGAAATTTTCCTGGCAAGAAAAATGGAGTGGGTTGCCATGCAACCCTCCAGAGGATCTTCCTGACCCAGGGATCAAACTCGCCTTTTATATCTCCTACATTGTCAGGAGAGTTCTTTACCACTAGTGCCACCTGGGAAGCTCATTTTATAATCTTACACGTTATCAATTTTGACTCAGTATATTTGGGCGATTCTGCTGCTTTCACTTGAGCTCACTTAAGAGGCAGCTCTCAGCTCATCAGGCTTCATGGTCCCAGTAAGCTTCCTGCCATGGCTGATGGCTGATGAGATGCCCACAAGTTGTTGAAGCCTTATGGAGAGTAGCCCAGGTTCCTGGGCATGGAATTCTAGTCTCAGAACTAGATCTGCATCTTCAGGCCAAGGCTCAAAACTCTCAGTTGTCATGTCTACTACATTCCACTGGTCAAAGCAAATCCTCAGAACAGCCTGAATTCAAGAGTGGCCAGAGAGATTCTACTGATGGATGGGAGGAATGAAACAGTCACCTTTCAAACAGATGTGCAGAGAGTAAAGGGAGGAATTTGTGGCTGTTTCTTGCAATCTACCACTGTGAGTTCTGGGAAAACAGTCCTGTATCTGAAATTTTGCCATTGCATGAGCTTGGGCAAATCACATAATCTCTGGTACAATAACAGCATTTGAAGGCCTATATATGCCAAATATTGTGCTAAAATCTGGCAACATTATGGGCGTTCCTGGTGGCTCAAAGGGTAAAGAATCTGCCTGCAATCCAGAAGACCTGAGTTTGATCTCTGGATGAGGGAGATCTCCCGGAGAAAGGAATGACATCCAGGATTCTTGCCTGGAGAATTCCATGAAGAGAGGAACCTGGCAGGCTATAGTCCACGAGGTTGCAAAGAGTCAGACACAACTGAGCAACTAACACTCACTTAATAAAGACTGAGACATATTCCCTCTTCTAAAGAAGGTAGTTTATAAAATCCAAGTATTATTTATCTTAAAGAATTAGTGTGAGGAGGAAACAGGTAATGTATCTGAAATGTCTAATTCAGTGCCCAGTAGTATCTAGGGATATAGTGTAGGTATTCAATAAATGAGACTGGTCGTTGTTATTTAATTTTCACAAGAATGTCCAGATTTCACTTATAAACGAGTATAGAAAGACATGTTATTTGTGTTGATACTAGTCTTCTCAGGTTGCCATAGCAAACATCATAAACTGAATGGCTTAAAATACAAAAACTGATTTCTCACAGTTCCAGAGCCTGGGAAGTCCATGATCAAGTTACCAGCAAAGCAGGTTTTATTCTGAGGCCTCTTTTCTTGGCTTGTATGCAGCCACCATCTTACTGCATAATCACATAACTTCTTCCTTGCGCATACTTGCGGAGACAAAGAGAAAGCTCTCCGCTCTTTCTTTTTCTAAGGACACTAATCCTCTCAAGACCACTGTCTTGACCTGGTCTAAGCTAGTGTGTGTGTATATGCCTGTGTGCTTGCTCAGTCGTGTCCAGCTCTTTGTGACCCCATGGACTGTAGCCTGACAAGCTCCTCTGTCCATGGGATTTTCCAGGCAAGAATACTGGAGTAAATTGCATTTGCTTCTCCAGGGGATCTCCCTGACCCATGGATAGAACCTGCATCTTTTGCATTCCCTACATTGGCAGATGTGCTCTTTATCACTACCACCACTTGGGAAGCCAATCTAACCCTGATTATCTACCAAATGCCCCATCTCCAACTGCCATCACACTGGAGGCTAGGCCTTCCACATATGAATGCGGGCAAGAAACACAAGCAGTCAGTCCTTAACACCATTCAAAGTCTTTCATCTTTTGTCCCAGAAGATAAAAAATTGGGTGGTGTGCTCTAGTGGACTGGAATTGATTTCACAGCTTTGAATCAGAGCCATCTTTTAAGTAAACATTTGCAATCAAAACTAAAAGTGTGCTCTCAATCTCAGTTTTGTTCTAGAAATACAATCCTGCAATTACCAGAGCTACAAACATAACGCACTAATTCACTCTTCAACAAGGACAGGTTTTTAAATGCCTTTCACTGTCCAGAGAGTGGCAAAGCCTGGATAATAACTTCAGTCTCAGACACAGCTTATTTTTTTTGTTCAAGGGCTTATTGCAAATCCTGGGTGTCAGAATCAGGCAGTATGAAAAGAGAACAGGACTGAGAGTCCCCCACCTGGCTTACATGTCCAGCATTAGCACTAACGAGCCCTGTGACCTAAAGTAAGCTATCTAACCTTTCACAGCCTCGGTCTCTTAGTGTGCAATAAATGGAAGGATTGGCTCAGTGTTTCTGCACCGTGTGCTGTGGTGTCCTGGGGTAACACAGACCTGCAGCAGAGGGAGGAGCCAGGGACAGCTCGAGAGCCTGCCACATCCATATCAGCTCAGCACTTGTCTAAGCCTCACTAAGTCACTTGAAGAAAGGGTCCAGTGCAGAAAAAATGGTAACAGGCTAGAGATGAGTGGGCTAGATCAGAGAGTTCCAAATGTCAATGTACTTACAAAGCAACTGAGGATCTGGTTGACTTTCAGATTCTGATTCACTAAGTCTGGGGTGGTGTATTTCTAAGAAGCCTGGAGCTGCTGCTGCTGCTGCAACTGTCTGTCTCCAGGCCAAGCTTTCTATCTAGTAAGAGACTAGATAATAGTATGAATTTCTAAGTCCAAAATTTTCATTTATTGAAATAAAAATATTTCTAGGGCAGGTGCATGAATATCACGTGAGAAACAAATGAAGCTTTATAACCTTAGGGATGTTCCAACAGATCTCATATCCAAGAAAGCTTATCCTCCAAGAAGAACAGATCTGAAATGACATTTGAAGGGATGGGTCTAGCAGGATGGATTTGGGTGAGGTTGGTGGGTGCCTCCACCTCTTGGGGAATCCAAAGCAGATCTCTTCAAGGGTTGAGTGCAATTCTATTACCTTTTCCATTTTTCTGCTCATTTCCTCACTCCTTTGCACTGCCTGTATTCAGGTGAGATGGGAAATAGAAAAACCAAGATACCAATAATAAGAAAGGATTTTCTTACAGTGTTTGTAGTCCAGTTGGAATTGGGAAGTAACAAATTTTCACAAGCAAAGCAACTCTTGAGGCCATTCAATTTGGTGGAACCCTGAACAATTAAGAATATAATGGGGAGAATACCTAAAGTTTAAAGCCTCCAAAGGCCCCACATCATTCATTTCAATACCAGAGATTTCCAGTCCTGGCACCTCTGGTTCCCCAACAAGTTGGGTAATTAGCTTGCTATCTGCCCGTCAGGGAACTAGTGTTAACACTATTATGTTCATAGGCACACACCTCCCTGATGAACTGTATCATTAAAGGTTGCAAAGATAATCCAGAGATGAATAGTCAGCAAAGCCACATGAAAACTGCCAAGATGAATTCAATTACATCCCAGAGACTAAAAAATAAATTGGAAATGAGGTGATTTCTTATTCAAGAAGACTTCCTCTGAATTCTCTCTGAATGTAAACACAGGGCTCTCTGCTGAGGATGGGGTCACCCACTGCCTGGGGAAAGCAGCTTGAATTTTATTACCTTGGTGATCCCTGGCAGCATACACACTTCAGGAGGTGCCCACCCTGCTCCCCTTTACTTTGCCTCATGTGCTGGTTTCCAGCTCTCATAACATTTTAATTAAATTTGGGCTTGTCTTTCTTGCTCACCTTACTCTCTGCATCAAAGGAAAAGCTTTGCACATGCTGCCTGGCTGGGGTCCCTGCAATTCTTCCTTTCCAGAAGCAGGCTGCTTTGCCAGACAAGGAGAGCGGCAATTAAATCAAAGCAGAGGTAACTGCAGCTTCTCGGGGAGATAGCTGCACAGAACTTCAATGTGACTTATAGAGGAAGGTAATGAATTCTATGATGCAAATTTACATACAGGTCAAATAAGAAACGGTTTTGCATTTGATCGTACATTGGGTATCAGGCAGTTGTCACACAATAAATTATTCATCTTGCATCGTCACTTGTTATGTAAATGATAGTCTATGTATATTAAAGCATTTAGCACTTAGAATAAAACGGACAGCTGGGGCCAAATGAATCTCTCTCAGGACATATTACCGTTACTGCTCCCCAGTGAGTTTAACTCTTCACTTTTGAGGATGGTAATGGGGATATTAATTGAATAGGGCACGGGATTCATTGGGATTCATTTTGATGAAGTCAGGGTTACTCAAAAACAAGGGAATAATTTTAGTACGCCTTGATGGTTTTAAATTTGGCACAGTCTGGGTTAACAGTCATGACATACAAATCAATCTGGTTGGGAATCAACAGAATTCTGGAGAATGACAAAGGTTAGCTATTTTAAAGTGGCAAAGTCCACTAACATTCATTTTCTTTAATATGCCACTTGGCCACCTGAAAAACACATTTAATCTTCTAACCATTCAACCAGATTTCTTTTTTTTTTTTTTAATTTATTTATTTTTAAATTTAACTTTACAATACTCTATTGGGTTTGCCATACATCGACACGATTTCTTGGTTTCTTCCAAAGCAGCTATTTTACTATCTAACTGGACTAACATTGACTATCCATTTGAATAGCGAACCTGTGGAAAGGAGAAGTCTTTTCTCACTTTGCTTCATAATCAAAGCATAGCAAAATTTCCCTGATGTCTGAATTTTCAAATCATTATGNTCTTGGTTTCTTCCAAAGCAGCTATTTTACTATCTAACTGGACTAACATTGACTATCCATTTGAATAGCGAACCTGTGGAAAGGAGAAGTCTTTTCTCACTTTGCTTCATAATCAAAGCATAGCAAAATTTCCCTGATGTCTGAATTTTCAAATCATTATGAAATCCAAACCAAAAAGAAAAAAACATCTTCTTGGTAGTGTTAGGCAATATCTCTCACCATATGTCTATTTATGTTGGACTCATAAATAGACATATGGTGTGTTTTTGACTCAGGTGTGTTTTTGAAAGTTATTTGAAAACTGTTCAGCTCCAAGGTTTAGATGATTAATGGAACAGGATGGCCCAAATGGAGACAAAGTCCAGGGAGAGCATGGAGCAGGAGAGATGGCCCTGCGGAAGTACTGGCTGTAGGGCAAACGTTGACTGCTGAAAGCCATACTCAGTCCCAGGACCAAAAAATAGAAAAAAGGAAAGGAGGGGACTTCCAGGAATCTGTGTCAGTCTTAGTTCAGCCAGAGAAGCAGAACATCAGTAGGACACTTGGATCCAGTTCTGCTGCCATTAACTGGACTCTAGTTGAGACAGAAGTGAGGTCAATAGCAACAGCAGCAACAGGAAATGCTTTGCTTTGACAGGGCCCCTCTGCACAGCCAATGAGATTGGAGGACCCAGCTTCAAGGGTGAGCAACAATGATGAATTCATGAACATATGTTGTTAGCATATCTGGGATACCAAGCAAACACTTACTTGACAGAGTAGGAACCATAAAAGACTAGACATTCTGGAGTCAATTATGTGAAGGTCATGCCCCCCGGAATCCGACCTTACAATTACAAGTTGAAAAATTATATAACTGAGGCTAAGGTTATATCCTCTCCAGTGACTGACATCTTTGGTACTGATGTAGCAGCTGCATATTCATACTTAAATATAAGAGTCCCTCGAATGTTCTAGGGTACTGAGTTATTATGACAGCATGATACTAAGCCTGGGCCAGTCTAAGGCCTAGGCAATCAGAGCCAATGAATGAGCGATCAGAATCAGGTTGTTAGGGCAGGGTTGAAGATAGCATCAGAATCTCAGGAAAGGCAGACAAAACCAGATATATGACAGGAAAATGGTAATATAACAGAACCAAACTCAAAAGCAAAATAGTAGGAATGTACAAGCTACTCAATGGCCAGACCAATAAGCTAGTCCCCGAAGGTCAAAGAAACTTTGCTCCATCTGGAAACATCTCCATTTCCCCAGCTGAGTTGGCTACAAAATAAGCTCTGTCTTTTAAGGACCACCTTGTTCCCTTACAGAATTCTAACCGCAACTCATCCTTAACCTCACATGTTCCTCATATAAAGGAAAATTGAGAGTTTTTAATGGAAATTTCAGAGACACACAAAGAATAGTGTAATAATCCAATAGGGAAGTGATTAACTTGTCATCACTTGAAAAAAGCTACCATTTGGCTAATTTAAGTTGATTTAGAAACTTAAATATCAGCATAATACTGACCTGCAACCACCTTTTGTGGAAATTTACATCATCATTAATCATAAATATAAAATACTAGCAATATAAACAAACAATTGAAAGACAAACAATGGATCACTTTGTTATTAGATGGAAATGAGAAATCCAGAATCCTTTGAATTTCTTGGGAGGAGAGTAGACAGGAGAGACGGAAACCCCCAAAATGGAAATATGAAAGAAATTTTTATTATAACGGAGGTTAGGAAAATTCCACCTAGGACTCAAGAAATCTGTGTGTACAACACAGGAAGCACATATAGACATTTTATAGATTCAAATATGAATATATAGTCTGTATCTGTAATGTGGATTTGTTTTTCTTCTGACACCTCACAGCTAGAACTGTCAGCAGGAAGGGAGAAAAGGATGCAACAGGTATACTCAGAAGACAAAGATTGAGAAGAGAGGGGAGAAAAGAGAAATTGAGAGTGAGTGAATGATCAGGGAGAGGATTGGGACAAAGAAAGAGCAGGAAAGGCAGAATATACAGAGGAAGCCTGCAGAAGTAAGGAAAACAGGGAAATAAAAAACAGGAGAGAGGAAACCAGGAAAGACAAGGGGCATGACATACCTTGTTTGAGAATATTTCCAGAGAGCTCTGCTGTGTGAGTGGACTGTTCTGTAAGGCTGAGCAATAAACTGGAGTCTAACAAAGAGGAAAGGAAGAGTAATAGAGGGCAAGAAATAAAATGTACTGTGATTAAGGTTGAGACACCTTACAATAAGTCTTAATGAAAAATTAAATGAGCTGCTTACTGACCTCCTTAGACCTTTGATCTAATTAGAAAGAAACCAAAGAAAGATTTTTAAACAGCTTGAACAGAGAAAAAAAGGATGCATTTTTGACCTAAAAAGTTGTTCTCCTGCAATCCTTCTCCCCTCTAGTAACAAAGAGGAATCACCCACATCCAATCCCTAAGAAGCCCTTTCTGCTCCTTCTCACAATTTCTGAATCTTCCACCTCACTCTGCCTACCAACTCCTTCCCTTCAACAGTCGAAATTCACTCTCTCACAGCCCCTCCAGCCATCGCCGTATGTGTCTACTCTTCAGGAGAAGGAGATCAGAGAGTGCTTTCAAAAGTGCATCCAATCATGTTACTCTTTCAAAACCCTTCCAAGCCTTCTCCTTGTAGTCTCAACATCTCCAACATTTGATCTACAAAGTGTTGCCTGATCTGGCCCTTACGTGCTCTGTCATCCACTGTGCTTTAGCCACGTGGACCTTCTTTAAAGTTCCTTGAACAGCCAGTGCCCAGTTCAGTCCTGCCTGAGCTGTTCTTCCCTCTGCCTGAAAGTCTTGCCTAGACTTTCATATGCCATTCTTTAACTTAAATGGTCTATCTTCAAAGAGGTATTCCCTTTGACTAGAAAAGAAATTATGCTAAATCACAGCACCGTCTCCTTCTATCATGACTTTTTTAAAGAAGATTTTCTGCATGTAGACAGTAGTTGGATGTCTGTCTCTCCCACCAGGAAAGTCACAGAACATTTTACTTACATCCATATCTACATAAATAAATGCACAATGCAGCTTAGCAGCAGGTCTTATAAGTACAGAAGTAGGTACCTCTACCCTCAGTCTAGGGGTTTTTATGTTGGGAAATTTAGCAATGTCTGGAAAATTCATCATCTGTATCAAATGTGTTCTGTAAAAGGCCAGATAGCAAATATCTGGGCCTTTGAGGTAGTAGGGTTTCTGTTGCAGCCACTCAGCTTAGCTTGGAGGATAAAACAGCCATGGATAATTCATAAGCAAATGAGTATGGCCATGTTCCAACAAAACGCTTTTTTGGACACTGAAATTTGAATTTCATATGTCATTATTCTTCTTTGTAAAAAACTATTTTTAGCTTTTTCATACTGTTATAGCTAGAGGACAGAGGATGAGATGGTTGGATGGCCTCACAGACTCAATGGACTTAAATATGAGAAAGCTCCAGGAGATGGTGAAGGACAGGGAAGCCTGGCATGCTGCAGTCCATGCTGTCAAAAATAGTCACACACGACTGAGCAACTGAACACAACAAAAATCTTAGCTTGGGGGCCATACAACGGTAGGCAAAGGGATAGATTTGGTTTGTGGGCTGTAGTTTGTCAACCCTGATTTATGTTAGAACCACTTGCCATCTGGTCTTCCTCTTTCCCTTCACAATCTCTCCTCATTGTAAAGCCAACCTAATGACAATGACAACAGCAACAAATACTGCTTCCAGAGAGAGAAAATAATCATGTCATGAATACACACATGTGAGCGCACAGGCACACACACACGCGCACACTCACACACTGCTTAATTTCCTTCAAAGCCTTCCTGTTTCTCTTTCTGGTGTTGTTGTTCAGTTACTTAGTCTTGTCCAACTCTTTGCAACTCCATAGACTGCAGCATGCCAGGCTTCCCTGTCCTTTTCTTTATTCCCCATTCATTTCTCTTTGATTAAAGTCAAAACTTCTCAATGGGGTTTATGAGGCTCCTGGAGTTGTTCGTTGAGTCCCCACCTTGAGTCTGTGCACTGGCTGGTCTGGGTACCTCCCACATCATTTCCCTGGCCCAGCTCGCTCAACTCCAGGTGTCCATGAGGCTGCCTCACATTTTCTCCCTGCCCTTCCCTAACTAGTGATTTACCTTTGTAGGGATCACTTCCTTGCAGGGGTGATGTCAGTTGTCTATTCTGTGTTCCCTGGAGCCAACAGCCCTCCATGGGACAGATTCTCTAGGTGGCCAACCCAATGCCCCGCATTCTACCTCCTGTGACCTTCCTGGCAGGGCTCATCTTCTACCAAAAGTCTAGAGATCCACTTCCCAATGAGTTTTTTTTTTAATTCCTAAGTGTGTGTGTGTGTGTTTGTTGCCATTGTAAAAGATACTGTTGT
>SJYV01025286.1:472806-490239 GCA_006410875.1 Neotragus pygmaeus
AGAGACAGCTCTTGCTGTCATCTTCCTCTCCCTGAAAACGTGCTCTCCCATCTTTCTCAGGAATGTTAAAGATGAGTAAGGCAGCAGGTGGCACTATTGGTAAAGAACCCACCTGCCAATGCAAGAGATGTGGGTTCCATCCCTGAGTTAGGAAGATCCCCTGGAGGAGGGCATGGCAACCAACTCCAGTATTCATGTCTGTAGAATCCCATGGACAGGGGCCTGGTGCACTACAATCCATAGAGAGTTGGACATGACTGAAGTCAGGGAACACAAGGCAACAGGAGCCTCAGGGCATCAGCATGAGTTGTTTGTCTTGGCTGAGACCAGTCACTTGTTTTTTCTAATCCAGATGTTGTCACATAATTGCTAGGTGATGGCCGTGTGATCTTGTTGTGACCAATGAGATTTGTTAAGAAAAACTCCTTGCAGTTTTGTTGATATTTGTTCATAATCCTTAGCTTGAAAAATTAGATAATAATAGGCACAGATATAGAGATTTTCCATTTTTAGAGAAGCAAGTATCACTTGAGCTTCTGAATATCCATGAGAGACTTCAAAAATTTTAAACTGCCTTAAAATGTCAGATGCCTTTGACCAAATATTTGAAACAGTAAGAAATGTAATTAAAGCCATCTCCGGCTTCCAGCTCAGGGCCTTAGCTGGTCCCCCGCCCAACTAATGTTGATAATCTAATGGGGGCAGAAACTAGAAATTTACCTTCACTTATTAACTGTGACAATATATTTGTATTGTGATCCATATGAAGAAACTAGCAGATACTCACTTAAAAGGCTGTTGAAAAGTAAAAAAAAAAAATAGAGATGCTATTAGAAATGTAGAGTATTTTGCATGGTTGTCTTAGTTCAGGAATTACTATTGACTGAGTGGCTTATCAACCATGGAAATTTATTTCTCACAGTTCTGGATGCTGGGAGTCTAGATTATTGTGCCAGCCTGGCCAAGTTCCAATGAGAACCACCTTCCAATGAGAACCGGCTGCAGATGGCTGACTTCTCATTGCACCCTCCTCCGAAGGAGAGGAAGGCGGAGAGAAGGCAAGTTCTCCTGTGACTCTAATTCCATTCAGGAGGGCTTCATCCTTAGAGCCTCATCTAATCCTAATTACCTCCTAATTACCATCACACTGGGGCTTCCCGGGTGGCACAGTGGTAAAGAATCAGCCTGCCAATGCAGGAGACACAAGAGACTCAGTTTCAGTCCCTGAGTGGGGAAGATCCCCTGGAGGAGGAAATGGCAACCCACTCTAGTATTTTCTTGCCTGGAAAATTCCATGGACAGAGGAGCCTGTTGGGCTACAGTCCGTGGAGTCACAAAAGAATCAGAACACATACACACACATACTCCACACACCTTGGAGTATAGTTTCAACAGACAGACTTTAGGGAGACGTAAACACTCATTCCTTAACAATAGTTGAAAGACACTATGAATTTAAAAAATAAGAAAAAGCATTTTTGAAATATTTCAATGTGTGAAATAACTTTTATGTTACAAAGTCCAAAGAAAAGTTTTGCGTTTAGGAGGGACTTGGCTAATGAAATGATGAATGTAAAATGAATTGGAAAATCAAAATTTAGTCTGATGTTATTCAGGTGTGTGTGTCTGTATGTGTGTGAATCTCTGAGGACATCCACTTGAAGACTGAAATGTATGCTTTGGTGCTCCACACAGGGTCCCTCTGCAAGGCCCTTGTCACCCTCCTCCACTCACAGGAATAGCCACTGCTAACCAGCTCACAGCTCACAGCTGACCCCTCCCTGGGAGTTGCCCTCTGCAGTCAGGCAAGTTCCATGTCCAGGGTCCTGAGCCCTCCCTTAGGGTACTTGTTGACCTGTGACTGTTAAATGCTGAAGGACAAAGGTGCAACCCTTTTGCCTAAAATTTTAAGATCACTCAAGTTCCAGAGTTTCTTCAAGAATACTGTTGGAGTCTAATTTGCAATCAGATCCTTGAGCCAGGCAGTTCTATCTTCCTTACTTGCTTAAAAGGGTATCTCCAGGGAGTGTTTCCCAATAAGCACATTGGGTGTGCAACTCTCCCTCTCATGTATATATGAGTAGCAGCATATCACCTACATTCAGAGAGATAAATCTTGTCATCATATTTACATGAGAAACTCATCAGNTTTTTTTAAATATTCCACATATAAGTGATATTGTATAATATTTATCTTTCTCTGACTTGTCTCACTTAGTATGATATCCTCTAGGTCCATTCTTACAATTATACAATGGAAGTGACAAATAGATTCAAGGGATTAGATCTGATAGAGTGACTGAAGAACTATGGATGAAAGATTCTAACATTGTACAGGAAGCAGTGATCAGAACCATTCCCAAGAAAAAGAATGGCAAAATGGTTGTCTGAGGAGGTCTTACAAATAGCTGAGAAAAGAAGAGAATTTATTAAACTTAAATTGTTAATCACTCAGTCATGTCCAACTCTTTGCAACCCCATAGAATGTAGCCTGCCAGGCTTCTCTGTTCATGGAATTTTCCTGGCAAGAATACTGGAGTTGGTTGCCATTCCCTTCCTGACCCAGGGATGGAACCCAGGTCTCCCACACTGCAGGCAAATTCTTTACCATCTGAGCCATTGGCAAGGAGAAAAGGAAAGATGTACGCATCTGAATGCAGAGTTCCAGAGAATAGCAAGGAAAGATAAGAAAGCCTTCCCAAGTGAACAATTCCAACAAACAGAGAAAAGCAATAGAACGGGAAAGACTAGAGATCTTTTCCAAAAAATTAGAGATACCAAGGGGACATTTCATGCAAAGATGGGCAAAATAAAGGACAGAAACAGTATGGATCTAACAGAAGCAGAAGATATTAAGAAGTGGCAAGAATACACAGAAGAACCATAAAAAAAATTTTTAATGACTCAGATAACCATAGTGGTGTGATCATTCACCTCGAGCCAGACATCTTGGTGTGTGAAGTCAAGTGGGCCTTTGGAAGCATCACTATGAACAAAGCTAGTGGAGGTGATGGAATTCCAGCNGAGAAACTCATCAGATTGTGATACTCATCAGAGCTGGTTCTGTGGACCAGCTTTTGCTTATTAAAAAAATTGTAAGAGATATTCTTAAAATAACAATGCATAAAATTTTCCTGAAGGCCAATGGGTGAGAAGAAAATCTATTCTTTCTTTCAGAAAGATCAGATAGTTTTGTACCTGAATGTCAAATGCAGACTAAAGTTATTAAATATCTATCACCCAGGAAGAATGACTAATTTTTCTTATTTCTGTTCACACTGATATATAAAGGTTTATTTTTTAAAATTTTATTAAGACTATAAACCTTAATAAGTACTTAAAAGTATACAGGGAGGTATTTGGTTCTATTCAACAAAATGTATGACATAAATTCAAACTATTATTATAAAATGTGAACAGTTATTGGCTTTTTATTTACTGATCAATTTTGCAATGGAAAGAAATAATACTTTAATTTAATAATTGTCCATTATTGAGACATCATTAGCCAGTTAGGACTCAGCAGAGATTCAGAGTTAAAGGTTTAGAGCACAGACTTTAGTGCACTAGAAAAAACAATGTTCTAAATGATATCTTGATGACCTATAAGAGTTAACGCATTTCCTAAGTAAGCACTTTAGACCATTGTTAGTGGTAGAAATGGCCCTACTAATGTATAGCCAGCAGAGCGTAACATTTTAAAGATATGTGTCTTACTTGAAGCACTAGAGGTTAATTAAGGGAGGATATATTTGAACTAGCAGAAGAACGTTTTCCTTTAAAAACAATATTAAGCACTAAATTGTTAGCATAAGATTCCTAAGCAATGCCAGCACACAATTGAGATCCCCAAACAACTTCCTGCTGAAATATCCAGCCCAGAAGAGCAGTTTCTTAGGCACTGATGAGTCTTCACAATGAGATTTATGAGCTAGGGTCAGCACTTTGAATTATACTAACCAGCAATGGGAGCAGACTCTGGGATAATCTAAAGGCAAAGACCTCAGTGTAATAATTACCCTGAACTTTTCATATATATGGAATCCAAACAAAAGCCATAAAATACACATGTAAAGATGACTGATGTTAATGAAAAAATAGTCACGGAAACCAGCACAAGAAACCTGAAACAGTGAAAGTCACACCACCCTAGGACCCAAGGACCGAGCCCATTAGGGCTTCCCTGGTGGCTCAGAAGGTAAAGAATCTGCCCGCATTGCTGAAGACAGAGGTTTGATCCCTGGATGAGAAAGATTCCCTGGAGAAGGGAATGGCTACCTGCTCCAGCTTTCTTCCCTGGAGAATCCCATGGACAGAGAAACCTGGCAGGCTATAGTCTGTGGGGTCACAGAGAGTCGGACATGACTGAATGACAAACACTTTCATTTTAATATATTCTTCTCATTCATGTCTTGCTTTGCTTGCAATGTGCAAGTTTATGTACTCACTTTATCGAGTTCTGGGGTTTAGAGAGGTAGCTGTATGGTTTTTTCCTTGCTTTTCTTTCTTTTTTTCATGTACTGTGTTTTTTTTATTATTGTGGGTAAAATTTTATCTCTACTTCATGATTCCTGTTTTTATTTCATCATTTCTAGGGTACGCATTCTCTTTCTCAATGTCTCACTCTTCCGATCTCTTCTGAAGGCAGTTCTTATCGGTATAGTCTCACTGAAGTCTAGTGATAATGTTTTATTAAATGTTACATTGAGGCTGAAATTCCCCACAGCAGGTAGCCCAGAATCATTACCATTCTGAATATTTTCTGTACTGGGATGATAATGATAAACACAAAGCCTCAGCTGGAGGTTTACCACTTATTACTTAATCTACCAACCCCCTGCGGGTATATTTTGGTGTCTTCAAATGCCCACCCAAGGGTTGTACAAAAGCCTGAAGCTAAAATACATAAATAATTTTTAGAAGATCCTATTATACAACATAAGCTTTTGGCTTTAGGGAGATTGTTATCTTACTAACAAGAAGCCCAAAGTAACCCAAGTATTTGAAAAAATGCGCACACCCTAAATATCCCTTCTAAGTATTTTGAAAACTCTTCCAAAAATATTTTTCTCCTTTTGACTGAAGACCACCTGAAATGCTTCAAATCGCCATTTAATGAAATGTCTGGATAGGGGTAGTTGAAGAGTTTTAAAAAAGAACTGTCTCCAGACATCTTGAACTCTGCAAGTCAAGCTGGCCTAACATTAGTCAAGTTCTAAGGAGGACTGCACACCAGGCACAAAAGGCCAAAGGGCTGAACACAACCCCAAGCAAAACAATGGTGAAGACAGCAACGTGTAGGAGAGTGAACCATTTATATTCTTAATGGCATTTGGTGTCTCCAAGCTGCAAAGGTGAATTCACTTCTCATAATATGAAGATTCACCAGATTTGCTTATGTTAAATAAAAATATATATGTGATGGGCAGTTAAGTTTTGAGATCAAAACAAAGAAGCAAGAGAGTATAGATGTGTTGAAAGGCCCCAATTCTCCTTCCTCACGGATGCCAAGAAGGGTTGAAATGTAGCAATCACTAAGTAAGAAATTTAATCAGCTGAGAACGAAAATGCTTTCCACATTTAAATTCCATTTTCAGATGATTACAGGAAGGGGGTTTTAAAAATCATCTCTTTAGGCAGCCTGAATCGGAGGGGGGTTGGGGAGAGAATGGATACATGTGTATATATGGTGGAGTCGCTTCGCTGTTCACCTATAACTATCACAACATTGTTAATCGGCTATACTTCAACACAAAATTAAAAGTTCAAAAGAAAATAAAAAGAAATTTTAATTACGTAATCAATTTAATTGATAATTTTAAAAATAAGTGCTATATTGGATTAATTAGAAGTTAACTAAAGAAAATAAAGTTCAAAATCTTCAAAAATCATCTCTTTAGAAAAAAATGCTTTAATTTGCAAGTTAAAAAACTAAATCCACATGCTCTTTGAGATATGGTTTGCTTTATAAGGAGAGCTTATCCACAGGGACCCATGGGGAATCCTGGGTGATGATGACCAAGCACTTGATGCAGGTTGGAAGTGACCTGGGTGAGCAATTATTTGTGCAAATTAACTCTTATAGAACATGTGTTCAATAGTCCCAGTTTGTGGCTGGTACCATGCTAAGGGCTTGTATGACATAAAGAAGAATAAAACATAGCCCCATCCTCAAGGAACCAATGAGGAAAAAAAGAATTTCTTGAGGAGAAAAGGAAAAATTAGATATAACTATGATACAAAATAAAAGAAACAAGTATTCCATGTCTCTTTTTATAGGAATGACCAAGGAAAGCCTAATGAAGGAAAGAAATAGCATTTGATCTGAATGCGAAAGCAAGCATAAGAGACGTTTTTCTTTTTAACATTTCTTATAGCAAAAGAAATACACATTCATGGTAGGAATTTAGTGACTATAAAAAGACAAATAAAAGAAAACTAAAGCTCCTGTCAACATTTTGGTGTATATGCTCCAAAAAGCTTAGTTAACACATTTAATTGAAAACATCACGTGAAATGCTGGGCTGGACGAATCACAATCTGGAATCAAGATTTCTGGGAGAAATGCCAGTAACATCAGATTGCAGATGACACCACCCTTATTGCACAAAGTGAAGAGGAACTAAAGAGCCTCTTGATGAAAGTGAAAGAGGACAGTGAAAAAGCTGACTTGAAACTCAACATTCAAAAAACTGAGATCATGGCATATGGTCCCATCACTTCATGGCAAATAGATGGGGAAACAATAGAAACAGTGAGAGACTTTATTTTCTGGGCTCCAAAATCATTGTAAATGGTGACCGCAGCCATGAAATTAAAAAATGCTTGCTACTTGGAAGAAAAGTTATGACTAACCTAGACAGCATATTAAAAAGCAGAGACATTACTTTGTTGACAAAGGTTCATCTAGTCAAAGCTATGGTTTTTTCCAGTAGTCATGTATGAATGTGGTAGTTTTACCATAAAGAAGGCTGAACACTGAAGAATTGATGCTTTTGAACTGTGGTGCTGGAGAAGACTTTTGAGAGTCCCTTGGACAGAAAGGAGATCAAACCATTAAATCCTAAAGGAAATCAATCCTGAATATTTATTAGAAGGACTGATGCTGAAACTGAAGTTCTAATACGTTGGCTACCTGATGCAAAGAGCCAACTGTTTAGAAAAGACCTTGATGCTGAGAAAGATTGAAGGCAGGATGAGACAGGGATGACAAAGGATGAGATGCTTGGAAGCCATCACTGACTCAATGGACATAAGTTTGAGCAAGCTCTGGAAGATGATGAACGTCAGGGAAGCCAGGCGTGCTGCAGTCTATGGGGTTGCAAAGAGTTGGACATGACTGAGAGATTGAACAACAGCAATCGTTATAATTGGTAAGATGGGTATTATTGACATGGAAATATGTTCACTGTTGTTAAGTGAAGATATATGATTGAATTGGCTATTTATAGATTCATGTATAAGATACATACAGTGAATCATATATGCTGTGATAGAATAAAAATTGTGTAGTATTTTTAAATTAACTACTTACATATATATATATTTTTTTACTTTTGAATTTTTGTCTTTAAAGGGAATGGCTTTTAAACACATTTTTAACTTAATAAAATACTTGACAAACTTTTAATATCCTGGTTGGTTAAATATAACAAAAATCAATATATAATATCTGCTTAATTATCACTAAGTTGGTCAGCAAATTCAAACACTTAGGAAAAATATGGTTTACAGCTTCTAGCAAATAAGAATTCTTTACAGCATTCTTACAGTCGTGATGTCAGAGAACAAAACATATGTAGTCTCAAGGTTATAAGCCAACAATTCTTGAGGAAAAAAGCTATTAAAGCAGAACAGTGAATTTTATTGCAGATCCCTTTGTCCTTTGTGATAAACAGAAAGAAACTCAACTTTGTGATGACAAGATACAGGAAAAGTATAAATTTAACTTAATATTTATGGTAATGGAATGCAAATGTTCTTTAACCTTCTTTCTTATCTTTCTAAACAAAGGGTAATGGCCAAGTCACTGCTTTGCATTCTCAGAGACTGACAGTGTAAACAGATTATTAAAGCCAAAGTTTTCCACCAAGCACCATTTGAATCAATGTTTCTATGTTGTAATCAACATAGGGTTTCAACTACAATTTCAATCAAGACTAAATCAAAGTATTTAAGGCTTTATAATGTTCTGTTTGCATAATGCATACTGTTGAACAAAATGGTGTTTTACCTAACAATGTGGAAAAAACATCTATTCCTACCAGGAATTAATATAGTATTATTTTAATGGCCACATTATAGTCCATACAAGGACTAAATCATACTTTAATTAACAATTATTGTTGGACATTATCAAAAATTTCCAACTTTTTATTAATATAAATAAAGCTTCTGTGACTATCCTATTATGAAATACTTTCTACATGCACACATATGGCAGTGGTTTAGTGGCTAAGTCATATCTGACTCTTTCCATCCCATGGACTGTAGCCCGCCAGACTCCCTCTGTCCTTGGGATTTCCTAGGCAAGAATACTGGAGTGGTTTGCCATTTCCTTCTCCAGGGGATCTTCCCGACCCAGGGACCATACTTGAGTCTCCTGTGTTGCTTTACTGCTGAGACACCAGGGAGGCCCACATATATATTTTTGCATTTTCTCATTATTTATCTTAGCTAATCTCTAAAAGGGGAAATTTTGGACAAAGGGTATGCCCACTTTAAAGGCTATCCTTGAGTATTCCCCAAATACCTTCCTGGAAATTGTGTACATTTATGCATTTTAAATACCCTAAAATGGTGTTAGGAAAAGGGGATGAAAGAGGATGAGATGGCTGGATGGCATCCCCGACTCAATGGATGTGAGTTTGAGTGAACTCTGGGAATTGGTGATGGACAGGGAGGCCTGGCGTGCTGCAATTCATGGGGTCTCAGAGTCGGACACAACTGAGCGCCTGAACTGAACTGAAAATGGTGTTATAATTTCTGTTTTTCTGGAATGGGTAGCCGTTCCCTTCTCCAGGGGATCTTCCTGACCTAGGGATTGAACTCAGGTTTCCTGCATTGCAGGTAGACTCTTTACAGAATGAGCCACTAGGGAAGCCTGTATGTTTTTCTTTTTTACAAACTTTTAAATACAAGGTATTATCATTTTTCAACATTATTTCTCAACATTTGGGTGAGAAGTGGCATCCTGTTTTAAGTTGCATTTTATTTCTAGTGAGGCTTTGTTATATTGAAGTTATATATGGGTGATATTTGGAGTCATTTGCACTTACATATGACCCCATGTGCAACAGGTTGAATTACAGTTTCCTGTATTCAGGAAGGTGCTTTTATCCATGAGAGGAGTGTGCACCCCAGAGGTGAATGCACGTGTGGTTATATGAACCCTCTGAAAGAAATTGGAGTGGAAGCGACATGCCTCTTCTCAGACACTTTAAGAATGAGCTCTTTGTTTACATGTTCTTCCTTCTGCCACTAGACTGAAAACCTGGAGAGAGACAATGCCTGAGGAAAGTTGCTCTTGAGAAGAAGCTGTTCCTGAGAAGAACCAAGATTGTCCGATAATGAGCAAACAATAGGAGCGAGAAGTAACTTTTTATTGCTGTGAGATACTGATGACAGCCTGATGTCATTTGTTTCCTTACATAACCTAGCCTTAGAGAGTAATTTCACAATTTGAACCAAAGGTGAAATACTAACAAAAAGAACCCCAAATATATGGCTTTCACTTCAGGGCTGATAAGTGATCAGTGAATAAATTCTTATCAGAAACTGATGGGTAGAATCCAGGTCTTGTAATGGTAAAAACACTCAGCTCTAACTTGGAAGTCAAATTGGACCAAAAGAGTGCATTACTCAGTGAAGAATTTGGAAAACAGAATGTTAGCAGCATGCCTTGGTTACTATTTGATTCCTTCAGCCTGGTACTTCTAAAAAGAGATGAATTACTAAAAGAATTTCCTTGGTTTCCACAGAGAAAAGAGTGTCTAGAAAGACTGAGATTACAATGCTAGATGATGCAATAAGCTCTGCCACCAACCAAGGAAAGATATAACCCAGAAGGCCTTTGAGTGACAAAGGATAATTAAAACTCAGCCTCTTGGCAAGGCCCAAATCAAGCCTGTTGAAACTGAATTGATTTTAGCACCCAGTAAATTCAGGTAAAATAGACTAGAGGTAAGGCTTTCCCAAAACCCAGCCTGATAAACAAGATAAACCATAATTAAGTGTGGAAAGTCAAGTCCTGAAAATTTTGTAGATGCTAAGTCCTGGCACATTTTAACTAATTAAAGCAAGTAAACAAGAAGCTGACTATGTTTTTTAATTTAACTGTCAAAATTACCCTCAACCTGACCTCAAAGAGATTATGACTATCTGAGAATTAAAATAACCTTAGGACACTTATTAGATTGATAAAATATATGGAAAAGATATTCTGTACAGCAAAAAAAGCAATCAACAGAATAAAAAGAACCTACAAAATGGGAGTAAATATTTGCATATTGTATATCTGATGAGGTGTTAATCTCTAAAATATGTCAAGAACTAACAAAGTTCAATAACAACAACAACAAAAACCTAGTAATCAGATTTTTAAATGGGCTAAGGACTTAACTAGACATTTTTCCAAAGATGACATACAAATTGTCAACAGTTCAGTTCAGTCACTCAGTCATTTCCAACTCTTTGCGACCCCATGAATCGCAGCACGCCAGGCCTCCCTGTTCATCACCATCTCTCGAAGTTCACTCAGACTCATGTCCATCAAGTCCGTGATGCCATCCAGCCATCTCATCCTCTGTCATCCCCTTTTCCTCCTGCCCCCAATCCCTCCCAGCANAAGCACCAAGTGTTCATGAGGATGTGGAGAAACTGGGATCTGTACATACTATTCGTGGGAGTACAAATGGCACAGCCAATGTGGAACACAGAATGGAGGTTCCTTAAAATACAGAACCTAGAATTACCATGTGATCGAGCAATCTCACTTCTGAGTATGAATAATTGAATCAGGATCACCAAGAGATATTTACACCCCCAGTGCTCACTGAGGAACTATTCAAACTAGCTGAGATGTGGAAACAACTTAAATATTAGGCAACAGATGAATGGATAAAGAAAATGTGGTCTATACATGCAATGGATACTATTCTACTTTTTTAAAAGAGGAAATTTTGCAACACGTGACCACGTTAATTGACATTATGACATTATGTTAAGTGTAATAAATCAGAGACAGAAATACAAGTACTGCATAATTTACTCACATGAGATATCTAAAATATTTAAATTCACAAAACTAGAACAGTGGTTTCCCGGGCCTGGGTTACTTGAGAAGGGGGAATTGGGAATATTAATCAACCGAAACAGGCAAAAAGTGATAAATAAGCTCCAAAGATCTGCTGTACAACTTTGTGGCTACAGTCAACTATCATTTACATTTAAATTTTGCCAAGAATATAGCGCTCATATCAAAGGCTCACACCACAATAACTGTTTTTTAAATGATAATACAAAAAAATCTTCTTTGTAATCTATGTTGTCCTTTACAGAGATAATTAAGGAAAAAAAGAGAAAAGGAAGAAACTCCTAGAGAAAAGAATCAAGGGCCACAGAGAACAATGAGTTGATATTCCCAGAGAGGAAAATGAAGTTTTATGCAAGAAACAGTATGATATCTGTGCTGTGGCATTTCATCTGTGTCCCTCTTTGTTGTCTCATTTCTTGATGGGAATTGTACGGTGGAGTGATGCTATTCCTGCTCCATCAGTGTGCAGACTTGTGAAGGATAAGGATGGAGCATATAACTCATATTTAGTGCACAAGTTACCAGTTTAAGAGGAGTTTTCGCCAAGCCTGATACAGGGATAATCTGGCATCTCTTGGATATCTGAAGTTTAAGTTTATTGTTGTAATTGGGTGAGTGTTGGATTTTCTCCCTTGAGGGGGAGAATTAAGATCCATTCATAGTTTGGTACCACTTCTCATAGACAGATTATAAACTTGCACTCTCTGAAATTCTTGAATGACTATGTGACTTTTTCCATCCCGCTACTTCTGTGTGTGTCTATGCTGCTGCTAAGTTACTTCAGTCGTGTCCGACTCTGTGTGACCCCAGAGATGGCAGCCCACCAGGCTACGCTGTCGCTGGGATTCTCCAGGCAAGAACACTGGAGTGGGTTGCCATTTCCATCTCCAATGCATGAAAGTGAAAAGTGAAAGTGAAAGTGAAGTCATGTCTGACTCTTCATGACCCCATGGACTGCAGCCCACCAGGCCCCTCCGTCCATGGGATTTTCCAGGCAGGAGTACTGGAGTGGGTTGCCGTTGCCTTCTCCACAAGTTCATCTGTGAGGTCCAAACCGCGAGGTCCAATCTATTGCACCATTGTAACTTAGCTATAGGCAGAGTAAGTAATATTTTTAACTAGTCCAGGGCCACTGTAACTTTGCAAGGCAGACTCAAGCTCAACAGTGGCCTGAAGGCATCCATTCAGGTGCCGCACATGGTTCACAAAAAAAGCAAATCAACAACATCGAAATAAAGAGCTAAAGACCCAGGAACTCACTAGAGAAAAACTACAAATTACATAAGAAACAAGTTATTAAGGGGAATCAACAGAGGCACAAGTCATAATTAGCACACGACAAACTTGAGATTACAGAAAAATTTTAAAGAGGTTAGAAATAATTATGATTAGAATTCAAAACAATAAGAGAATTGAAACTATAAAGAATACCACACTATTAAGAAAATAAAGGTGGATTTTTTTTAATTGCCATATATAATTTCCAGAAATGTAAAACAGAATTGTTGACCCTAAAATCTCAGTGCATTGTTCAAATATCAAAATAGGTATATCTGAAGAGTAAAATTAGTGTATATATAATTAATGTACATTAATATGTGTGCAAATATAATTTCCTCATTATATCTGATTTCTAGATATTTGTCATTTTTTATATTCACTATATCTTTGCTATGAGTTCCTTCAATTAATAAAAATAGTTTGCATGATGTGCGAAATATTTAAATAATATATGAAAAGTGCTTGACATTAGAAAAGGCTTTGGAGATGTTTCCTATCATTATTGCTTCTCTTATAGCTCAGTTGGTGAAGAATCTGCCTGCAATTCAGGAGACCCCAGTTCAATTCCTGGGTCAGGAAGATCTGCTGGAGAAAGGATAGGCTACCCACCCCAGTATTCTCAGGCTTCCCTCATGTCTCAGCTGGTAAAGAATCTGCCTGCAATGCAGGAGACCTAGGTTCAATCCCGGGGTTGGGAAGATCCCCTGGAGAAGGGAAAGACTACCCCCTCTAGTATTCTGGCCTGGAGAGTTCCATGGACTATACAGTCCATGGGTTGCAAAGAGTTGGATATGACTGAGAGACTTTCACTCTCATAATTATTTGCATGAATTACCTAATATAGCAACCTTATGAGATAAGAATTAATATTTCCATTTTTGCTACTGAAAGAAAGCTAAGTACTGGGAGGCTAAATGACATTCCAAAAGTCATACAGCTAGTAAGAAGTGGAGCCTGGTTCTCGCCCCAGACTCTGGCAGAATAATTACCCTTTTCCTCCAAAGATGTCACACTCTGCACCACTGCAAGTTACTTCATAGTTACCAGATAGATCATATTTTATTAGGTCTGTTTGTATCCTATTCTTCAGATACACTGTAGCTTTGTTAGAGTCTAGAACATAGCTTATTCGATTGTTTTTTATTTAGTTGCTAAGTCATGTCTGACTCTTGCAAGCCCATGAACTATAGCTCACCAGGCTCCTCTGTCCATGGGATTTCCTAGGCAAGAAAACTGGAGTGGGTTGCCATTTCCTTTTCCAGGGGATCTTCCCCACCCAGGGATCAAACTCATGTCTCCTGCTTGGCAGGCAGATTCTTTACCACTGAGCCACCTAGGAAGTCCCCAGCTTATTCAATTACTACTCAGAAAATTTTTGAGCACTTAAGAAATTTCATTTACATGATCTTGATTACATGATATTATATATGTTGATATCTTATCTATTGATTTCCTTAGGTAATTTTTTAGGAAGTGTTTATGAAGGCTATAAATAACAATACCTTACATTATTCTATGTGTGTGTGTGTCTTCAAGTGAGTATTAACTGGGCAATAAAAGAATTATGGAAATCCAGTTTTTGATCCTAAGAAAGCTATTTGCAGCACTGTTGCTTGAAGAGCTATGGTTGTTGTTGTTGTTGTTATTGAAAGTCGCATCTGTTCCTCCCAGGCAAAGCTTTACAAGTTTTCTGGGCAGTTAACTATGCCTATGTGAGTAATGGGCTTCCCAACTGTCTCAGTGGTAAAGATCTGACTGCAATGCTGGAGATACGGGTTCACTTCCTGAGTAAGGAAAATCTCCTGGAGAAAGAAATGGCAACCCACTCCAGTACTGCCTGGGAAATCCCATGGACAGAGGAGCCTGGTGGGCTACTGTCTATGAGGTTTCAAAGAGTAGGACACGACCTAGTAACTAAAAAACAACAACAAAAATGTGAGTAATAGAATATTAGGGAACTGATAGTGGTTTTTCCATGCTTACCCTAGAAACACCCCACAAATTTTCCTGTCTCTCTTTCCCTATCTACTGACTTTCAAAGAAGACTGAGAACCCAGAAGAAAATGGAGCCCAAAAGAAAATCCTGAATCTCTGAATGAGCACAAGGAAGGTAACTTTCTCAGAAATACCTGCTGGGCTGTGCTGGAAGAAAACTCTTCTATTATATTAAGTCACTGTGCTATGGATCATCATAACAGCATTTTCTGCTATTCACCATAACCAATCTAAGGTAGTTCTTGGGCTATAATTTCACAGGTTTTATGTTAATGTTGTTTTTTACTTTTTAAAATCCAGTACTCCTTAAATGTCCCACTTTATCCTTGTATTAGGATATATATGGGTATCCTTTTCATTAATTCTGTCCTGCATTCCATGAACACTTTCCATACGGATACACAGGTTGTGGTTGGCAGATGAAGAAGCCTCTGAAGATATTCACATTCAAATTCCTTAAACTTGTGAATATGTTACCTTTTTGGCAAAAGGGATTTGCAGACATGATTCAACTAAAGCCTTTGAGTTGGGGAGATCATTGTAGATTATCAAGTGGGTCTAATATGACCCCAGTGCAGTTCAGTCACTCAGTCTTATCTGACTTTTTGTGACCCCATGGATTGCAGGACCCCAGGTCTCCCTATCCATCACCAACTCCTCAAATCCATTCAAACTCACATTAATTAAGTCAGTGATGCCACCCAAGCATCTCATCCTCTGTCATCCGCTTCTCCTATTGCCTTCCCAGTGTCAGGGTCTTTACAAATGAGTCAGTTCTTCGAATCAGGTGGCCAAACTATTGGAGTTTCAGCTTCAACATCAGTCTTTCCAATGAATATTCAAGACTAATTTCCCTTAGGATTGACTCATTTGATCTCTTTTCAGTTCAAGGGAATCTCAAGACTCTGCTCCAACACCACAGTTCAAAGCATCAATTCTTTGGTGCTCAGCTTTCTTTATGGTCCAACTCTCACATCCCTACATGACTACTGGAAAAACCATAGCCTTGACTAGAAGGACTATTGTTGGCAATGTAATGTCTCTGCATTTTAATATGTTGTCTAGGTTTACCATAGTTATTCTTCCGAGAAGTAAGCATCTTGCAAATTCATGGCTGTAGTCACCATCTGAAGTGATTTTGGAGCCCAACAAAATAAAAGAGGTCTCTATTAATGACCACCATAGCAACTTGGAGGAGGTCGCCATTAGCCCCGTCATAGAGCCACCAAGGAGATGACCCACAGCTGCAGAACAATTATACCAAAGAAATTCTTGCATATTAAGAAAGTTCTAGGACCTACAGCAGATTTCCCAACTTGGGCATTCAGCAAAAGGACTGAGAATACCCAGGGGATTTGACTTTGGAGGTCAGTGGGATTTGATTACAGAACTTCCACAGGACTGGGGAAACAGACTCTTGGAGGGAACAAACAAAAACCTGTGAGCACCAGGAGCCAGGAAAAAGGATCAGTGTCCCCACAAGAGACTGAGCCAGACTTGCCTGTGAGTGTGTAAGAGTCTCTGGTGAGGTGTGGGTTGACAGTGGCCTGCTGCAAGGTCAAAGGCACTGAATACAACAATGCATACACAAGCCGTTTTGAAGGAGATCATCATTACCTCCATTACTCCAACCATAGCGTGGCTTCAGGCCAAAAACAGGGAAGGAACACAACCCCACCCATTAACAGAAAATTGGATTAGTGATTTGTTGAGCATTCTGATGCCTTCACTCATCAAAATAAGACCCCATTTCCTGCAGTCTGTCTCACCCATCAGGAAGCTTCCATAAGCCTTATCCATCAGAAGGGGAGAAAGACTGGAAACCACAATCACCAAAAACTAACCAAGCTGATCACATGGATCACAGCCTGTCTAATTCAATGAAACTATCAGCCATGCCATGATGGACCACCCAAGATGGACAGGTCATGCTAGAGAGTTCTGACAAAATGTGGTCCACTGGAGAAAGGAATGGCAAACTACTTCAGTATTCTTGGCTTGAGAACCCCATGAATAGTATGAAGAGGCAAAAAGATAGGACACTGAAAGATGGACTTCTCAGGTCAGAAAGCGCCCAATATGCTACTGGAGAAGAGTGAAGAAATAACGCCAGAAAGAATGAAGAGACGGAGCCAAAGTGAAAACAATGCCCAGTTGTGGATGTGACTGGTAACAGAAGTAAGTCCAATGATGTAAAGAAAAATATTGCATAGGAACCTGGAATATTATGTCTATGAATCAAGGTAAATTAGAAGTGGTCAAATGAGAGATGGCAAGAGTGAATGTAAACATTTTAGCAATTAGAAAACTAAAATGGAATGGAATGGGTGAATTTAACTCAGACAACCATTATATCTACTACTGTGGGCAGGAATCCCTTAGAAGAGATGGAGTAGCCTTCATAGTCAACAAAAGAGTCCAAAATATAGTATGTGGATGAAATCTCAAAAACAACAGAATGATCTCTGTTCATTTCCAAGGCAAACCCTTCAATATCACGGTAATCCAAGTTAATGCTCCAACCAGTAATGCAAAGAAGCTGAAGTTGAATGGTTCTATGAAGAACTACAAGACCTTCTAGAACTAACATCCAAAAAAGATGTCCTTTTCCTTATAGGGGACTGGAATGCAAAAGTAGGAAGTCAAGAAACATCTGGAGTAACAGGCAAATTTGGCCTTGGAGTACAGAATGAAGCAGGGCAAAGGTTAACCAAGAGAACACACTGGGCATAGCATGCACCCTTTTCAAACAACACAAAAGAAGACTGTACACGTGGACATCACCAGATGGTCAACACCTAAATAAGATTGATTATATTTGCAGCCAAAGATATAAAAGCTCT
>SJYV01025286.1:490293-506316 GCA_006410875.1 Neotragus pygmaeus
CGTTTCTTATATGATATTACACATGTTTCAATGCATTCTCCAAAATCATCCCTCTCCCACAGAGTCAAAAAGTCTGTTCTGTACATCTGCGTCTCTTTTGCTGTCTTGCATACAGGGTTATGGTTACCATCCTTCTAAATTCCTTATATATGAGTTAGTATACTGTATTGGTGTTTTTCTTTCTGGCTTACTTCACTCTGTATAATCGGCTCCAGTTTCATCTGCCTCATTAGAACTGATTCAAATGTATTCTTTTTGATGGCTGAGTAATACTCCATTGTGTATATGTACTACAGCTTTCTTATCCATTCATCTGCTGATGGACATCTAGGTTGCTTCCATGTCCTGGCTATTATAAACAGTGCTGCAATGAACATTGGGGTACACGTGTCTCTTTCAATTCTAGTTTCCTCGGTGTGTATGCCCAGCAGTGGGATTGCTGGGTCATAAGGCAGTTCTATTTCCAGTTTTTTAAGGACTCTCCACACTGTTCTTCATAGTGGCTGTACTAGTTTGCATTCCCACCAACAGTGTAAGAGGGTTCCCTTTTCTCCACACCCTCTCCAGCAGGTAATTTGTTTTAGCAGCAACAGTAAACAAATAGCAAAATTCTTCCCTGGCAGTCCAGTGGTTAAGACTCTACGCTTCCACTGCAGGGTATGTGGGTTCAACCCCCTGGTTGGGGAGTGAAGATCCCACCTGACACACAGCCCAAAAAAAGGGGGCAAAAAGAAAACAAAACAAATACACAAGTCTTCTGGTCATTTCAGGGTATTTAATTGTGCTATATTGCTTTTCTTCTAAAAATTCTATTGTCTCCTCCTCAAATTTGAATGATATATACTGAATTAAATATCCTTGAAGTAAATATATCCTTAGTTGCTTTCTTTATTACAGTGCATAATTTTTTTTTTCATCNGGTCATTTCAGGGTATTTAATTGTGCTATATTGCTTTTCTTCTAAAAATTCTATTGTCTCCTCCTCAAATTTGAATGATATATACTGAATTAAATATCCTTGAAGTAAATATATCCTTAGTTGCTTTCTTTATTACAGTGCATAATTTTTTTTTTCATCTGCATTCTGGTCTTCTAATCTGTTTGTTATGTTTTAACTGATGACAAAAGTGCTTTCCTTGGGAACAATTAATTTTTTTTTTTAGTTCAGTAATTATTGTTTTAAAGCTCCAAAACTGTATCACTACATCCTGTTATTTTGTCAGTGAAAAATTTTCTTCAATCTCATTGAGAATCTCTGCAACCTCTACAAAATGTCTCCAGTTTCCCATAATAATTGGAGATCATATGTTCTGAATGCTCACAATGGTTCTCCCCTTTTAGACTGCTATTTTTTTTCATGTGCCAACTTATTTTTCTCTGCTTGTTCACCTTTCTGAAAGTGAATATAATGATTATTTTTGGCATTTAAAATAAACAAAAAATATGAGAAGAAAATACTTGATATATTGCAAAATTTTCCTTGTCTTAGATAATAGTCTGATATTTCCTACATGGTAGGATGATGTTGTAAACAGTGGGAGGTATCTGAAAGGCATGGCATTCACTCTTGTTTAAAACCAAATTATCCTTTTGTCTCTCTTAGCCAGCTGGATATGAAAACCCTCTCCAGTGGCAACATGGCAGGATCTACTGGAGAACTGCTCAGAAATCCACACTTCAATACCAACAGGCAGTCCACTCTTCTCACTTTAGCACTGAAAATAATAAGAGTTATTGAATGGAACTGCCCTCATTTTGATCTGAGGACATTGAGGAGAGGGCAGTTTAGGTGTAAAGAGAAGGATTCTTTGTAGTAAAGAGACCAACAACATGTTGAAGAAGCTGCACAGGTTCTAGGTTTGATTGGCATCATATCACATCATTTTATGCCTCAAAGAACTAAGATCCATGAATTTTCCTTCAGAATTCTGATGTACTACTTTTAATGATCATTGTTGGTTAAAGAGGAAATAATGAAGTTAGTGGGAATGGCATTTTAAGAAATACTTATTTCTCATAATCAAATTATATTATCAGAGACCTGGACACTTCTTAGTAGAAGAATAATAACATGTAACGAACAGCACTATGAGAAATGATTTTACAAATATTACCTTATCCATTTCTGTTTAATTTAATTTAAAATATATTGAATAAATTTTATAAGATGTATTACAGAGAAGAAAACTGAAATTCAGAAGATTAAGTGTCATTCAAGAAAATATAGCTATAAATTAACACAGCCAGGATCAGAATTCAAACACAGATTGATCAACTCCAAATTCAAGTTCTGAGATTGAAGTGCAATGATATTTAGTGGTAAACAGGTTCAGGATAACATGTGATGTCTGTGTATAAAGGTAACCTCAAATGTCCTGAGACATCCATGGTGTAAATAGTGTCAGTCTGTCCTATGTATCCCCAGATGCTATCAGGGTGTCATGTGAAACTACCTATATCACAGAAGTAATGTGATTGATCAAGAATCCTTTGCACTTTTTAATATAAATTACATTTCTGTGATTTTTCACAATGTAATTGCTTCTGTGTGTAGTGCCTTTTCATGCTAAATTTCACATTTCCTTGATGTGGTCAGTTCCGATGAATTCGAATCAGTGGAATTCAAACGGGATTACATTTCTTTCATCTAAATAATTTATCTTAAAAAAATGGATGTGAGGAGAGTGGCTTAGAAATGGAAAGCATTGGATACACAGAATCTGCTCTTGGCTTCCAGGAGTAGGAAGGAAATTGTGCAATAAATCAATTTTTATGGATGCTATTGACTTGCAACATTTGCTGCTTTTAAAAATTAATAGCTGAAATAATGAACATTCAAAAAACTCCCCCCACTGTCAGTTTGATTAATTCCTTGATTTGAAGTAGAGATGACAGATACAATATTTGAAACTAGATTTTCCTGCAGTTCAATCAGAGGAAATCCAGATAGAGATCACAGTGGCCAATATGGCCTTTTAACTTTTTTTTTTTAATTTGTGCAAAACAGCCCCTTGCATAGATACGCTCTATCCAATAAAATGAAAGTTTAATTATTTGTATAAATATTATTGTAAATGCACAATAGTACCTCCACAGTCCAAGTGTCATCATTTTCTATTAATATTGCATTACAGTAAAACTGGTAATAAAGTGCTGCTCTGAAGAAATTGTGCATGGATTTTTAACATGGTGCTCAGCCAGGAGACGAGTTTATTAAAGTTACTGAATTATGTAGTGGAAAAAATGGAGTTACTATAATCCTGCACATGGAAACTGCAACAAAACTGAGACAATGAAATGGTTACAAGAAATTAGAGGCCAAACTTCCTGAGGGGGTTTTTTTTTTTTCCTGTTTACAGTAGTAGGAAATTCATTCAGCTGTCTATAAGCCAGGCACATACACCCAAATTAATTTCCAGTGAATTCACACAAGCTCATGAAAACAAGAGATAAAATAAGACAAAAAGATGCATATTAATACCGGAGCAGCAAACTCAGTTAGGACTCTAGAAATTAAAAATATCACAGAGCCCCACTCGAATATCTTAAATAATCTCAAAGGCAAGAGGAGAAGATGAAGAAGAATGCAGTTGTCATTTGTATGCTAAGTCATCTCTGTCCAACTCTGCAACCGTACGGATGCAGCCTATCAGGCTCCTCTATCCCTGGGATTCTCCAAGCAAACATACTGGACTGAATTGTCATGCCTTCATCTCCACCCAGGGATGGAAACTGCATCTCTTATGTCTCTTGCATTGGTAGGAGGATTCTTTACCACTAGCGCCATCTGGGAAGCCCTCTTCTGATTTTGATCTTATCAAAAAGGGAACTGGGCATCTTTGGTAGCTCAGCTGGTAAAGAATCTGCCTGCAATGCAAAGACCCTGGTTCAGTTCCTGCATGGGGAAGATCCCCTGGAGAAGGGATAGACTACCCACTCCAGTATTCTTAGACTTCCCTGGTGGCTCAGTTGGTGAAAAAATCCACCCACGATGTGGGAGAGCTGGGTTTGATCCCTGGGTTGGGAAGATTCCTTGGAGGGGAGTATGGCAACCCACTGCAGTATTCTTGCTTGGAGAATCCCCATGGATAGAAGAGCCTTGTGGCCTATAGTCCATGAGGTTGCAAACAGCTGGACACGACTGAGTGACTAAGCACAGCACAAAAGGACACTGGTCATCTCAGTTCAGTCCCTCAGTTATGTTCAACTCTTTGTGACCACATGGATCACAGCATGCCAGGCCTCCTTGTCCATCACCAACTCCTGGAGTTTACTCAAACTCATGTCCATCAAGTCAGTGATGCCATCCAGCCATCTCATCCTCTGTCATCCCCTTCTTCTCCTGCCCCCAATCCTTCCCAGCATCAGGGGCTTTTCCAATGAGTCAACTCTTCACATGAGGTGGCCAAAATACTGNACGTTAAAGGTCAAATCATCATGCGCCTTTATTATAACAGGAGTCTATGGTGATCACGTGCTTTTACATACACGGAAATCGAGAGCCAATGAAACACTTTGACAAACAACATGGACCACGCCCCCATCTCTTCCGCCAGGCACCATCTTAGTTTCCGGCCACAAAGCTAGCCCCTTTCTTTTTAAGGTTTCCCATTTAGGGCCCCACAAAAAGTACTAGCATTTTAGGATGATTTTTGAATTAGTCAGAGTTCAGTAACTGGAAGGGCTGGGAAAACAGATTCTATACTGAGCTTCAAGGACTTCCACCGAGAGTCTACAGAACTGTCATGATCTGCCATGATCTGGAACACAGAGGGGTTCTTGAGCGAACACCACATCTGCTACTGCCAAGATGCCACCCCTTCCCATGTGCTCTGAGCCAGCACACGGGGTCAAGGCTCCCAGCCCTCAGTACCCATGAATTCAGAAGGTGGGCATTCAGACCTCTGCTGCAGCTGGTGCCAAAACCCTCCACAAAGACACTTGTCAACAGAAAGAGCAGAAACAGCAGAAGCATGGCCTCTGCTTCAGGACATAGGTATCTCCTTTTCAGGTTTCCTTACAAGTCCCCTGCTTAGTGAAAGCTCCATTCTGTTCAGAAGCTGAGCCATAAAGCAGGCTGACTTTAGCTTTAGCCTCCATAGAATCATATTGCAAGGAGTGGGAATGAAGGTGGGTAAAGAAATGTGTTATATTTCCCAAGGGTGGGAAGACTGCAGTTAGTGGAAACCATCAGGCTGTAAAAAAATAAAAATTTGATTTAAACATCATTTTCACATGGAAGAAGGATAATTACTGTTGGATATTTTACAAGCAGGCACAGGCATTCTGATTGTGCCTTTTAAATGTACTGCAATCTTTCTTCAGATGAAAATATTATCCTTATTTGGAAAAGTCTTGACATGATAAATAAGGAGTTATCTGATGACTTCAATTACAGCTGTTTTTATAAGGACCCTTGAATGGGTCATGCTAGGATGCATTATTTTTTCCATTTCAAACAAAGTAATTAATTGTATTCATTTGGGAATAGCTTTGTCTGGATGAAAAATATAATTCTATTCAGAAAGTTTATTTCCCTTCATTTAAATATGTGTTAGACACTGAGACATCTTTTTTAAACTTTACAACAACATTCAGAGATAGAAAATAGGAGCTCTATTTTGTAGTTATGAAATTGAAGCTCAGAAAAGTTAAGTGATCTGTCCACAGTCATATCACTAGGAAAAATGTCCATACTAGAGTGTGAGCCTGGTTTTCTTGATTTTTCTTTAATACTGGGAGATTGCAAGACACTTGGTGCTAACCTGTGTGCTTAAGAACTGCTCACAAATTTTCTTTACACCTGTGTTCCTCACCAGTCTTCCACATAGACAATGGCATTTGCATGGTGTGACACCTTATCTGGTCTTCTAGCTACTGAGGAAGAAAAGCACAGCTCTGCCATTTCATTAAGAAGACATTTAGATGCATAGATATAGAATCTAGAAAAATGGTACTGATGAGCCTATTTGCAAGGCAGGAATAGAGAGCAGATGTAGAGAATGGATTTGTGGACATGGAGTGGGGTTAAGGAGAGGGTGACATAATTTGAGAGAGTAGCGTTGACATATATACACTACTATGTACAGAATAGATAGCTAGTGAGAAGCTGCTGTATTGTGTAGCGAGCTCAGCTGGGTATTCTGTGATGACCTAGACGCGTAGGATGGGGCTGAGTAGGAGGAGGCTCAAGAGGGTGGGGATACATGTATACTTATATCCTTGTGTATAGATATGGATACTTATTTTTGTTGTTGTACAGCAGAAACTAACACAACAAATTGTAAAGCAATTATATTCCAACGAGGCGCCAGTCTATGTTCCATGCAGGATGCAGGATGCTTGGGGCTGGTGCACGGGGATGATCCAGAGAGACGATGTGGGGTGGGAGGTGGGAGGGGAATTCAGGATTGGGAGCTCGTATACACCTGTGGTGGATTCATGTCAATGTATGGCAAAACCAATACAGTACTGTAAAGTAGAATAAAGTAAAAATTAAAAAAAAAAAGAAAAAACCTGCAAACAAGCAGGAAGCCAAAGACCAATTATATTGAAAAAGAGAATATCTACATTATACTCAAACAGAATAAAGTTTTTAAGTTATAATAAAAAATAAATAAATACAATTTAAAAAGAAGACAGTTAGAGAGGGTGGTAGCAAGGATCCTTCTTTGCTGAGACAGGATTTCTCTAATGGTAGCATAATCAGAAAGAGAGCTGGGATATAAGAAAACCAAAGCTACCTATACAAGAGTGTGAAAAGAGTGAAAGAGGAATGAGAGAAAGGAAAAAACCTCACTGTAACTCCTATAGCTGACATCAACAGAAATTCTACCACAATGGTTAGGAAAGGAGGAAATGAAATCGAGCAAAGAAGAAAGGGCTTCTGTGTAGAAAAGGGCTGCCATTCATATCTAAGTAGATGCATAAGCCAGTGAGATGAGTAATTTTTGTTATGATGAGCTTGTCAAACAATAGAGAAAGTCAATAGCGGGAAAGATTATTGAATCATGAGTTTGAATTCTGAGAGATTAATAATAATAAATAGAAAAAATATATATATATCATGTCTCAAGCTACACAGGTAATTACAGTTTTAATAAAAATGTATTTATGTAAATTCATGGAGAAACCACTTTGTATTAAGATAAGATGGAGAACTGTATCCTAAATGAAGTATAATTCAGCTGATTTTTAGTATGCCTAGATAGAATTCAGAGTAGAAGTAATAAGTGTCATCAAACATAAAGATATTTTAAAATAGTTTATAATTATGATGTAGATATATCAATATATAATTTTGGTGAAATGAAGGGTCTAATCTTTCCATGTTGATATCTTGTCATTGTGACAAGTATGAGCAATGTAAATAAAGGGAACTCTTTACTTGGTATCGTCAATATATTTGAATTAATTCATTTTCAGTAATTTTTTCTAGTATTCTTGTTCACTTATTCAACAAATATTTATTGAGCACCTCCTTCACATAAGCCACTTCTAAATCAACCAAAATAATCCAATCACACTGCATGGAATGCTAATCAGAAACTTTATTTTAGAAAAGAGTATTTCCAGTAATTCTCAGATTTTATAACACACTTAGTATCTGTGTGTAATAAGAAATCAGAAGTATATATTATACCAGTGTGACAGTATAAACTTTTCTGCCCACAGAGAAAAAAGTCTCTTCACATTCAACACTCCCCACATAGAGATATTTGATCATTCATGCCTTCACATTTTTGTTCAGCATTATTAGTGCAAATAAAATTATATTACTACACTAAGCCAATCTATCTGCATATAAAGCCCCAAGACAGCTAACTGTAGGCCATATTCACTTACAAGTAATATGAAATACTCTAACAGAGTTTAACTCTTGACTTGGTACATTGGGAATTTGTTTTTAAAAAATTGAAGGGCCATCCATTTTTATCATGAAACAATGAATCATTGAAAAGTTATTTTATGACATTGCCAGTTAAGATATTTTTCAACCAAGCTTAAAAATGCCACCTTTTCATGTAAAACAATTGTTCACTTGAAATAATTTGTAATCAATCATTATAAGTAATAATCAAGTAATAATTGATCACAAGTAATATTAATCATCTCAAATTTATTTCAAATTTAATTTAGCATTATCTCTGATATCAGAATAATCAAATATATTTTCTAATTACCTATGTTTTTTATTGGGTTCTTGATTTTATTGGTTTATAAATGACAATTTTAGTTAGCTAACGTTATTAGAGGAAAATACAGAGTCTGAAGAGCTATATTTCTACATGGTTTCTGGTTATGAACTGAANAATAATCAAATATATTTTCTAATTACCTATGTTTTTTATTGGGTTCTTGATTTTATTGGTTTATAAATGACAATTTTAGTTAGCTAACGTTATTAGAGGAAAATACAGAGTCTGAAGAGCTATATTTCTACATGGTTTCTGGTTATGAACTGAAAACTAACCCAGATATAAACTGAAAAATTATGGACAGTGAATCCATCTGTAGGGGGTTATTACTGTATCCCTAAAGGTCTCATCTCTATGAGAGCAAACATCTTCCTGAACGGTAATAAGACTCAGTGTAAATCTCTTCAGGGTCATGTTGAACAGTCTCTGCCTATGGAAATCATAAGACTATCTGCAACACTGCTCAGTTTCCTTCTGTTTCTGGCTGAATTAATTCTGCTCTGTTGCACAGTTGAGCACCTGAATGATTTCTAAAACAATAAATATGATGATCCTCAGGCTCTGAGAGGCTGACTTTACCTTTCCTGAAACTTAGAAAAATAGTTTATGTTAATCATAAGGATAAAAATTCACTAAACAGTTATTGAAATGAAAAAAAAAAATTAACATCTTTACAAATCTTACTCTATACCCTGCTGACTCAGAGCTTGGGTCAGAAATGTTTAATAAATACGAAGACGAGAGAAGCCAGCCAATATCACTCAGCCACAAAAAGAGAATAAAATCATGCCATTGCTGCAGCAACATGGATGGACCCAGCGATTACCATGCTAAGTGAAGTAAGCCAGACAGAGAAAGGCAAATATAGCATGATACTACTTTTTTCAGACATGGCATCTAAAAAAATGATACAAATGAATTTATTTACAAAGCAGGAAGAGACATGCGATGATAGAAAACAAACATATTTATCAAAGGGGGAAGGGTGAAAGGATAAACTGGAAATCTGGAACTAACAGATACGTGTGCTGTACTGTGCTTAGTCCCTCAGTCGTGTCTGACACTTTGCGACCGACCCCATGGACTGTAACCAGCCAGGCTCCATGTCCATGGGGATTCTCCAGGCAAGAATACTGGAGTGGGTTGCCATGCCCTCCTCAACACATACGTACTATTCTGTAAAATAGATAAACAAGGACCTAATATATAGCACACAGAACTGTTTTCAATATCTTGCAATAACCTTTCATGGAAAAGGATCTGAAAAAGAATGCACACATAAATATACACACCAGACACATACATATAACTGACTCACTTTGCTGTACACCTGAAACATTGTAAGTCAACTATATTTTAAATAAATAAAGGCCGATTTTTTTTTAAATCTAACCATCTACAAAGCTTTACTCAGCCTTTACTCTTGGATATTATAATGCTTATAATGAGAATGTGGAAATCACATTTATATCATAAATGAGGTAGTGAAAGAAAGTATATAAAAGAGGAGAGAGTTATATTTTTCTCTTTGAAGCAATATTCAAACAGCTGTGGAACAGAGAAATATTGAGACAAGAAAACTCTAGGTTTACATCTCTTACTTACTATCAGAAACATATTATATTCAGACAGCCATAAAAAGTAGCATGTAGAAAACCAAACATGCTTTATGAAATGTGTTTGATTGAGCAAGAGAATATGCATCAAGAAATGTATACACACACACACACACACACACTCAAAATATATTCAGCTATGTAATAAAACACAGAGGGACTATATTAGTTTTAATTGATAACTACATAACTATAATTTCATACTACTAGTACTTGAATGAGTAAAAATTATAAATGTGATCACTAGAGAATAAGAAATATTACCTAGAATTTGCTTTCTACTCACTGATAAGTTACATAAGTGAAAAATTATAAATAACAACAAGTTGCATGACAAGTGATAAGAACTTTATTTGTTTCCCATGTCATCTAATTGGATCTATTATTCATGAAAGACTCCAGATGGATAGAAGTGAGGACTGAAGTAATTTACAGAGAGACAAGGTACAGGTCATCAGGCAGCACGTGCTCACAGCTGTGACTTCAGTTACAGCCCTGCTCCTTCACGCAATGTGTGCTCTGCTAATATCTGTTTCCACACCATGAGATTCAAAATAATACCCCCACCCTTTTCTCAGCAGATGGTCTAAGGATAAACAGATGAAACATTCACTAAGCAATGTGAAGAGGTCAAATCTATAGTAATCTCATTATCCCTATAAACTCACAGCTATGGTCAAGTTAGTGAAAACTCATAATTTTCTTTATGGACTTATTATTCATGTTTAACCTAGGGTCTCAGTTCTCACAGAAAACTGTTTCAAAGTGTTTTAACTTTCTTTTGTTTATTTACTTGATTTTCCCCCGATCTACTAATATTACTGGTCATGTTGAGTTTACAGAGAAAGTAGTAATCATTGATGACCTTGATCTGAAAGGTCAGAGCAATACAGAAGAAAAGAGCTGAATTTGGAGCCCACATTAATATTCACACTCTGGCATCATTTGTATTGTCCTAAGCAAGATCTAAATTGGTCAGAGTCAGTCTTCTTGTCTACAAAGTAGGAGTGACAATAGCTACTTCGTAGAGTTGCTGTGATGAACTAGACCAGGTACCCATAGGCCCTTGGCTGCATCATTTTGGGAGTTGAATTTGAAGATAATCCAACANTCAGAGTCAGTCTTCTTGTCTACAAAGTAGGAGTGACAATAGCTACTTCGTAGAGTTGCTGTGATGAACTAGACCAGGTACCCATAGGCCCTTGGCTGCATCATTTTGGGAGCTGAATTTGAAGATAATCCAACATTTCTGTTATTCAGTTGCCCAGTCATGTCCGACTCTTTGTGACCCGATGGTCTGCAGCTTGCCAGGTCTCCCTGTCCCTCATCATTTCCCAAAGTGTGCCCAAGTTCACGTCCATCGCATTGGTGATGTCATCAAGCCATCTCATCCTCTGATGCCCTCTTCCCCTTCTGCCCTCAGTCTTTCCCAGCATCAGGGACTTTTCCAATGAGTCAACCATTCATAACAGGTGACCAAAATATTGGAGTTTTAGCTTCAGCAACAATCCTTCCAGTGATTTTTCAGAATTGATTTCCCTTAATATTGACTGGTTTGATCTCCTTGCTGTCCAAAGGAGTCTCAGGAGTCTTCTCCAACACCACAGTTCCAAGGCATTAATTCTTTGGAACCCTGTCTTCTTTATGGTCTAACACTATAACATTATCAAGACATAAACCATTTTCAGTGAATGTACTCAAGGGTTTGAGTGTTCTGTCCTAGAGAGTCATATGTTATCATTCATGTGTGGGAAACCTGAAAAATATCTCCTTAATATATTTCTCCTTCTCTGTAGAATCGAGGATAATTTTTTAATTTTTAAAAGTCTATGATAGGGACTTCCCTGCCAGTCCATTTTTTAAGATTTGCCTTCCAATGCAGGGTGTGACGGTTTGATCCCTGGTTTGGGAGCTAAGATTCTACATATCTCAGGGTCAAAAAACCAAAACCTAAAACAGAAGCAATATTGTATCAAATTCAATAAAGACTTTAATAAAAATCAACCACATAAAAAATCTTTTAAAAAATGTCTATGATAAACATTGCAAATCCAAGTCAAAATGGAACTACATGTTTACTAACTCATTGTTTCACAGAGCACTTCACATTTACATTAACTTCTCATCTGGCACTGTATCCTATTTTAGACAGCTATGGGCAAGCATAACTCTCCAGTAACCAGGGGAAAATGAAGCATGAAAAGTCTGGTCCAGTAGCTTTTATATTCGCTTACGCAAGAGTTGATTCAGAATTGAATCACTTTTCATCCACATGAAATCTCTGGTCAGCGCTAGTCTCAGATTAATTTGCAAACATTCAAATTCATATGTAAATATTGCTGTCAGTGTGACAGTTGATATAAAATTATTAATTTTATGTACAAAAGTATAAAAATCTTGAAGGCACAGATTGTGTCTTGTGAGTGTTTATGTGTGTGTGTGTGTGTGTGTGTGAGTGTGTACATGCATATTTTAACCACATTCCCATTCTNAAATTCATATGTAAATATTGCTGTCAGTGTGACAGTTGATATAAAATTATTAATTTTATGTACAAAAGTATAAAAATCTTGAAGGCACAGATTGTGTCTTGTGAGTGTTTATGTGTGTGTGTGTGTGTGTTTGTGAGTGTGTACATGCATATTTTAACCACATTCCCATTCTATAAAGGAATAAGCAAGAAGATATAAGTCCATTTATTTTTTATTGTGAAAAAAAGGTCAATAACTCAAAAAAAGAATGCTTTGCTCCATCCCCTTGAATTTTCTTACCTGAACCATAAAAGTCTCACAACTTCTGTCTTTATCTGCCATCTCCATGTGCATGTCCAGGCACCCTGCACCCTCCTCCCCCTACATACACACACTGATTTCAGGAAAACATACAGACTTACTTAGGAGCACCCTTTGCAGCCACCACCAGAGCTGTGAGCCCAGACAAGACACAGGCAAGGTTTTCCTTAGTCATTCTTTTCTTCCCATCTTAACATTGCCTGAATGTACACCTACATTGAAGTCATACTTGGATGGGCCATGTGCTTATATGCTCCTTGCTCTTTCCTCAGCCTGACATATCTCTTGATAGCCTGAGATATTACTTCTCCAACTAGCAAAGTCTTGGATACCTTCTAAGTCAATTTCTATATGTACTCTTTCAGAAATCCTTCTCCAAACACCCGCTTAATGCACACTTGATCCCTACTCACTTAGTGCACACTTGATACCTACTCACTTCTTTGTATACCCACTATGTTTTCCACTTATCTCCATTACTATTTCTATTCATGTATGTCACAATTTTTTTAATTAATTCAGCACTTCTCACATGTCATTCACCTTGTTTAGTACAATTGGTGAGACATGAAAGGGAAATAATTAGAATATAAGTGAGCTATAAAAGGCATTTTTTACAATAGAGTTCTGAAACCAGAGTAGAGACAAAATACACCTTAGTATCTCTCTCTATATATATATATATGTATATATATATAAACACAAATATTCATACACACATATATTTCTAACTCAAAGAAACTATGAGCCATGCTGTTAAGGGCCATCAAAGAAGGACAGGTCATGGTGTAGAGCTCTGACAAAACGTGGTCAACTGGAGAAGGGAATGACAAACGACTTCACTATTCTTGCCTTGAGAACCCCATGAACAGAACAAAAAGGGGGAAAGATAGGAAACTGAAACATGAACTCCCCAAGTTGGTAGGTGCCCAACATGCTGGTGGAGATGAGTGGAGAACTAACTCAAGAAAGAATGAAGAGATGGAGCCAAAGCAAAAACAACACCTAGTTGTGGATGTGATTGGTGATGGAAGTAAAGTCCGATGTTGTAGAGAGAAATATTGCAAAGGAAACTGGAATGTTAGGTCCATGCTGCTGCTGCTAAGTCGCTTCAGTTGTGACCGACTCTGTGTGACCCTTTAGATGGCAGCCCACCAGGCTCCCTAGTCCCTGGGATTCTCCAGGCAAGAACACTGGAGTGGGTTGCCATTTCTTTCTCCAATGCATGAAAGTGAAAAGTGAAAGGGAAGTCACTCAGTCATGTCCGACTCTTAGCGACCCCATGGACTGCAGCTTACCAGGCCCCTCCATCCATGGGAGTTTCCAGGCAAGAGTACTGGAGTGGGGTACCATTGCCTTCTCTGGTTAGGCCCATGAATCAAGGCAAATTGGAAGTGGTCAAACAGGAGATGGCAAGAGTGAATATTGACTTATTAGGAATCAGTGAACTAAAATGGGCTGGAATGGATTAATTTAACTAAGATGACCATTATATCTGGGCTTCCCTCAAAGCTCAATTGATAAAAAATGTGCCTGCAATGCAGGAGACATGGGTTTGATTCCTGGGTCAGGAAGATCCCCTGGAGAAGGAAATGACAACTCACTCCAAAATTATTGCCTGGAGAGTCCCAGAGGGAGAAGACCCTGGCAAGCTACAGTCCCTGAGGCCACAAGAGTTGGACACAATTTAGCGACTAAATCACAACCAACACCATAATATTTTGGACAAGAATCTCTTAGAAGAAATGAAGTAGCCATCATAGTCAACAAAACAGTCTGAAATGCAGTACTTGGATGCAATCTCAAAAACGACAGAATGGTCTCTGTTCTTTCCAAGGCAAACCATTCAAAATCACAGTAACCCAAGTCTATGCCCTGACCAGTAATGCTGAAAAGCTGACATTGAACGATTCTATGGAAAACTACAAGACCATCTAGAACTAACACCCACCCCCCAAAAAATGTCCTTTTAATTATAGGGGACTAGAATGCAAAAATAGGAATTCAAGAGATACCCGAAGTAACAGGCAAGTTTGGCCTTGGCGTACAGAATGAAGCAGGGCAAAGGCTAATAGAGTTTTGCCAAGAGAACACACTGGTCATGGCAAACACCCTCTTCCAATAACACAAGAGAAGACTCTACACATGGACATCACCACATAGTCAATACCAGAATCAGACTGATTGTATTCTTTGTAGTCAAAGATGGAGAAGCTCTATACAATCAGCACAAACAAGACCAGGAGCTGACTGTGGCTCAGATCATGAACTCCTTGTTGCCAAATTCAGACATATTGAAGAAAGTAGGGAAAACCAGTAGACCATTCAGGTATGACCTAAATCAAATCCCTCATGATTATACAGTGGAAGTGACAAGTAGATTCAAGGGATTAGATCTGATAGAGTGCCTGAAAACTATAGACAGAGATTCATGACATTGTAACAGGAGACAGTGATGAAGATCATCCCCAAGAAAAAGAAATGCAAAAGGCAAAATGATTGTCTGAAGAGGCCTTACAAATAGCTGAGGAAAGAAAAGAAGCTAAAGGCAAAGAAGAAAAAGAAAGGTATACCCATTTGAATGCAAAATTCCAAAAAATAGCATGGAAGAGACAAGAAAGCCTTTCTCACAAATTCGTGAAAAGAAATAGAGGGAAACAATAGAATGTGAAAGACTAGAGATCTCTTCAAGAAAATTAGACAAACCAAGGGAACATTTCATGTAAAGATGGGCTAAATAAAGGACAGAATTTGTATGGTCCTAACTGAAGTAGGAGATGTTAAGAAAAAGTGGCAAGAATACACAGAACTATACAAAAAAGATCTTCATGACCCAGATAACCATGATGGTGTGATTACTCATCTGGAGCCAGACATCTGGAATGTGAATGAAGTATCACTACAAACAAAGCTAGTGGAAATGATGGAATTCCAGTTGAGCTTTTTCAAATCTCAAGAGATGATGCTGTGGAAGTGTTGCACTTAATATGCCAGAAAATCTGGAAAACTCAGCAATGGCCACAAGACTAGAAAAGGTCAGCTTTCATTCCAATCCCAAGGAAAAGCAATACCAAAGAATGTTCAGACTACCACACAGCTGCACTCATCTCACACGCTAGCAAAGTAATGCTCAAAATTCTCTAAGTCAGGCTTCCATGGTACATGAACTGTGAACTTCCAGATGTTCAAGCTGGATTTAAAAAAGGCAAAGGAACCAGAGACCAAATTTCCAATATCCGCTGGAACATTGAAAAAGCAAGAGAGTTCCAGAAAAACATCTACTTCTGCTTTATTGACTACACCAAATCTTTTGATTGTGAAGATCACAACAAACTGTGGAAAATTCTTAGAGATGGGAGTACCAGACCACCTGACCTACCTCCTGAGAAATCTGTATGCAGGTCAAGAAGCAACAGT
>SJYV01025291.1:0-11575 GCA_006410875.1 Neotragus pygmaeus
GGGGTCAAAATCACCTCTGCTGAGAAGCACTAGTCTAGCACAAGTGATAAAACATGTGCCTACATAACACTAAGATAGCCAATGATGGATAAGAAAATACAGATAAGCGCTATGGACATTTACAGCAAGTAAGAATTTCTTTTGGTTGAAGACTTCCTGGCAAAGAAAGCATTTACAAGGAAATCTTGAAGAATTCCTAGGCTCTTTTTAAAATTTATCTTTTAGTTTGAGTATAATTGCTCTCGGTGTTGCGCTAGTCTCTTCTGTACACAGTGCATCAGCTGTATGTACGCGTGTACCCGCCCTCTTGAGCCTCCCTTCCCCCATCCCCCGAGGTCATCACAAGCACTGAGCCGAGCTCCTCGTGCCGCACAGCAGCTGCCCACTAGCCGTCTGTCTACACTCGGTAGTGTATGTATGTCAGAGCTATTCTCTCAATTCCTAGACTTTACAACAGAGTGAAGAAAAGGGCAGCCCCCATTGAGGGAACAGCAGATTCTAAGGCATGGAGGCGTGGATGGAGTAGTTAACTTTACAAAATTCATGTAAGAGGGGGTATTGGGCAGTTCTGGAAGGTCACTTACTTCTGATTAAGGAGGGTTATTCTCGGCTTCAGTTCTGGTGAAGCACATTCCTCTAGGGATACACTGAGGGTCAGATGTGTTGGCACTGGGAGGACACTGAGTGCTGGACAGACAGTAGGGTTGGCCTGGGTAGTGGGTTATTAAGAGAGTCAAGGAGAGAGCGAATAGCAGGATTAGGAGAATACAGAGTTTACAAAAATTTAAATGGGAAACTTTAAAGTTTAGTTTCAAAAAGAAAGAGGAATCAAATATGGCCTGGCTGCTTGGAGCTTGGTGGTATTATTAATAGAAATGGAAAGTGTTGGAGAAAAGCAGTTAAGTTGTGTGTCAGTCGCTCAGTCGTGTCCGACTCTTTGTGAACCCGTGGACTGTAGCCCACCAGCCTCCTCTGTCTACGGGATTCTCCAGGCAAGAAGACTGGACTGGGTTGCCATTTCCTTCTCCAAGAGTTAAAATTAGAGGAAGATAAATTAATCTGGGCCATGTTCCATTTGAGATGCTAGTGAGCTACTCCAGTGAACAAATGCAAGAGAGGGTTTGGGAGGGAGATCAGGGCAGGGGGAGGGTTTTGGGATCAGATGCTCTAATGACTTTTTCTTCCTCTGTCTCCTGCTACTTCTTACTGCCCTTTTCACCTCTTCTTTCTGCCTCTGAATCTCTTGTTGACACCTGTCTCTTCTCTCTATATATTAGTTCTTTTAATGATAATGATAATAGTAATAACAACAGCTGTCCTTTATTAAGTGACTAGTCCGTTTCAGGCAAGGAACAATTGCTTCCTGCTGGTTGTTTTCTCTCCTCCCACCCACATGTCCCATTATCTGATCTCCAGCCCACCAAACTCCCTTATTCCTTAGAAAATGCTTTGTTTGTGTTGCCTCTCTTATTTAATCCTTTATAATCAATGCAAAGGTAAATTATTCCCATTTTCAGATTAGAAAATAGAGGCCCAACCTAGAGGGGTAGGATGGGGTGACTCAAGTGGGAGGGAGGCTCACGATGGAGGGATTATACGTGCACATATAGCTGATTCATTTTGCTGTACAGTAGAAACTAACAACACTGTAAGGCAATTAGATTCCAACCTAGACAGCATGTTAAGAAGCAGAGACATTACTTTGCCAACAAAAGTCTGTCTAGTCAAGGCTATGGTTTTTCCAGTGGTCATGTATGGATGTGTGAGTTGGATAGTGAAGAAAGCTGAGCACCGAAGAATTGATGCTTTTGCACTGTGGTGTTGGAGAAGACTCTTGAGAGTCCCTTGGACTGCAAGGAGATCCAACCAGTCCATTTTAAAGGAGATCAGTCCTGGGTGTTCATTGGAGGGCCTGATGTTGAAGCTGAAACTCCAATACTTTGGCCACCTGATGCGAAGAGCTGACTCATTTGAAAAGACCCTGATGCTGGGAAAGATTGAGGGCAGGAGGAGAAGGGGATGACAGAGGATGAGATAGTTGGATGGCATCACTGACTCAATGGACCCGGGTTTGGGTGGACTCCGGAAGTTGGTGATGGACAGGGAGGCCTGGCGTGCTGCGGTTCATGGGGTCACAAAGAGTTGGACATGACTGAGCGACTGAACTGAACTGAACTGAATAATTAAAAAGAAAATAAAATAGAGGTCCCAAAATATTACATTAGTTTCTCTGGGATCCAGCTGAAAAGTGACACAGACAATGTTCACACACAGAGATGACTATCTTCCTATTGCAGTAAGCATGAACGAATTACTGCCTAGAGGCCAAATCCGACCCCTCTCATTTTTCTATACCCTGTGAACTAAGAATGGTTTTTACATCTCTAAATGGTTGAGGAAAGGATCGAAGAAGAATAATATTTTATGATGTGGGAAAAATCCTGTGAAATTCACATCTGTGTTCACGGATAATGTTTTCCTGCGACCCAGTCATGCCCGCGTGTGTGTGTGTTACTGCAGGCTGTTTCTGTCCTAGTGTGGCGGGCACACGTCCAGATGTAGAGACGTGTGGCATGGCCCACAGGGCCAAAACATTTACTCTGTGGTCTTTCACAGAGAAGGCTTTCCATCCTCTGAACTACAATATACTACTCTGAACACTTCATCTTATCTGTGGATTCCACAATCAACTCTGTGCACAAACTCTTATGCCAGGATGAAAAAGGAGGAGGGCGTTACAGCAACCCTCCCGACTCCAACTTACATAGTCCTGTTAAATAGCTAACTATCTAGTCCTGCTAATGGTCCTGCTCATAAAGTCTCCACAACCCTACCCAGGCAGGAAACACAGTAATTCTGTTCAAAACAGTGACAGACTATGAAGCGTGATAGTAAATGAAATAAATCAGCCACATTGATCATGAAACAGAATCCAGTGTGTCTGTATTTTCCCTGAGCGAGTATAAAAAGAAGAATCAGAAATAACTGGTCAACCACTTGTAAAAAAATGAAACTAGATCACTTTCTAACACCACACACAAAAATAAACTCAAAATGGATTAAAGACCTAAATGTAAGACCAGAAACTATAAAACTTCTAGAGGAGAACATAGGCAAAACACTCTCTGACATAAATCACAGTAGGATCCTCTATGATCCACCTCCCAGAATACTGGAAATAAAAACAAAAATAAACAAATGGGATCTAATTAAAATTAAAAGCTTCTGCACAACAAAGGAAACTATAAGTAAGGTGAAAAGACAGCCTTCTGAATGGGAGAAAACAATAGCAAATGAAGCAACTGACAAACAACTAATCTCAAAAATATACAAGCAACTTATACAGCTCAACTCCAGAAAAATAAACGACCCGATCAAAAAATGGGCCAAAGAACTCAATAGACATTTCTCCAAAGAAGACATACGGATGGCTAACAAACACATGAAAAGATGCTCAACATCACTCATCATCAGAGAAATGCAAATCAAAACCACAATGAGGTACCATTTCACACCAGTCAGAATGGCTGCGATCCAAAAGTCTGCAAGCAATAAATGCTGGAGGGGGTGTGGAGAAAGGGGAACCCTCTTACACTGTTGGTGGGAATGTAAACTAGTACAGCCACTGTGGAAAACAGTGTGGAGATTCCTTAAAAAATTGCAAATAGAACTGCCTTATGACCCAGCAATCCCACTGCTGGGCATACACACCAAGGAAACCAGAATTGAAAGAGACACATGTACCCCAATGTTCATCGCAGCACTGTTTATAATAGCCAGGACATGGAAACAACCTAGATGTCCATCAACAGATGAATGGATAAGCAAGCTGTGGCATATATACACAATGGAGTATTACTCTGCCATTAAAAAGAATAAATTTGAATCAGTTCTAATGAGATGGATGAAACTGGAGCCTATTATACAGAGTGAAGTAAGCCAGAAAGAAAAACACCAATACAGCATACTGACACATATATACGGAATTTAGAAAGATAGTAATGATGACCCTGTATGTGAGACAACAAAAGGACACAGACATAGACAATGGACTTTTGGCCTCAGAGGGAGTAGGAGAGGGCGGGATGATCTGGGAGAATGGCACTGAAGCATATATACTATTATGTAAGAAACGAATCACCAGTCTATGTTTGATACAGGATGCAGGATGCTTGGGGCTGGTGTACGGGGATGATCCAGAGAGACGTTGTGGGGTGGGAGGTGGGAGGGGGATTCGGGATTGGGAGCTTGTGTGCACCTGTGGTGGATTCATGTCGATGTATGGCAAACCCAATAGAGTATTGTAAAGTTAAATTTAAAAATAAATAAATAAATAAATTTAAATTAAAAAAAAAATTTTAAGATGCAAAATAAAAACCTATAAAGGTTATGATCCCCGAGGAGAGAAAAATAAATCTTTCCAGAGTTGGAGGGGCTAGCAGATTCTTTGAGGGTAAGTCCACAGTAGAAAATATTTGTTGATGAATGAATGAATGGATGGATGCAGACAAAAATCAGCATAAGAGAGAAGAATGCTTAGAATGTGAGGCTCTCTGCCTGGGGTGGAGGGAGGTTGGTGGGCTGCAGATGAGCTGACGGGATGTCTGGGCGGGCGGAATGCAGGACAAGCAGGAGGCAGTAACGAGCTCAAGATTCCAAGAAGAACATTAATATTTCAGAGTTTCTGAAGTTTGCCTCCCAGATGCTGAGCCTGTCTCTGAATTTAGCTTCTAATTTTTCCTTTTTTTTCCCCCTTTTCATCTTCCTTCACTGAAGAAAATTTGTTTACAATTTTCTGCAAATGAGATGACAGAATGGGGTGCCTATTCCAAAGGCATATTTGAAGAGCTGCCTTCTCAAGTTTTCAGCTTATCCTGAGGTCATTCTAGGGCCTGGGTCATCATGTTTGCTTCAGAGGTGTACCATGTATACTAATTAATATTGTCGCGGTTTTGCCAAGGCTCTCAGCTACCCATTTTAATAGCTGCTATTTTCTAATGCATTTATTTATTTTTATCTTCCTAAATAAAAATTTAATCTTTTGGGAGAACACACTTTAAAAAAAAGATAATATCAATTTGTTTGTCAGGCATTGCCTTGCACTTAAAGACAGGTTGCTCAGGCAGCCTGTATGTCAGAACACACGGGAATCCATGTCACTCAGACAGTCTTGACAAGATTCTCACAAGTATGCCTTCTTCTATTTTCTAACCTGTTATCTTTCTTTGCCTACACCTTTTCTCTGTTTCTTTTTCCTCCATTTTGCTTTTTCTCCTTCATGAAGAAGTTATTCATATTGCATCCCTCACTTTTGTAATAACATATTTCTAATATTTCTTTTTCCTTTTTTTATTTACTTATTTTACCAACTTCTGTCCTTTTTAAGTGTTTCCACTTAAGCTGCTGTGTTCTCCCCTGGTGGCTGAGCAAGTCCTGACCAGGGCAGGAAGGGATATGTGTAAACATCTACCAGTAAACCATCTGTAAGAGTCTGAAAGTGATGACTTGGCCTTTCAGTGTGGTCCAATGTGCTGGTTTGGCCTCTGAATCCCAGCCTCTTCTTTCTCCTGCCACGGTGGCCCAGTCATACAACAGGTTCTCCACGTCCAGCACACACGTTCTTTGCTGAACCTGGCATTCTGCTGTGAAAACCAGATTTCTTGTTAGGTTTTGTCCCAAGTGAGCCCTCGCCTAACTTATGCAGGAGACTGGAATCTTTCATTATTGGCCAAGATTTCCATTGTGCATATTGGAAAGCATGCAAGCTTTGATATCAGACCCTCCTCGGTACAAATGCCGGCTTGTCACTTGCTAGCTATGTAACCTAGGGCACATTCCGTAGGCATGCGGGACTTCACCCTTCTCGGCTATGAAAGGAACATACTGTAGACCCTCCCCCGTGAGGTCACCCGTGAGGACTCCGATGACTCCTATCTTCTCTGAAGAGGACTCACAGGGGAGGTATTTTAGGAGATGGGAGGAATGAGAATCTTTTTCATTGCAGAGAATGGTTACTGAATTCAATTATGCACACAGTGAGGACATTTATTGACTCATACAAAGAATAATCCAGCCTCTCTCCCACACCTCCCCTGACCAAATGTTCTATCTCTCCACATAGCCATCGACAAAGAAGGCTTCATCCTAGAGTGAATTCTCTACTTGATAGTATGGTGGCTTCAATAACTAGTGCCATATGCTTTTCTGTTTCATTTTGGTTGGGGTAGGGGGTAGGTGGGGAGAGAGGCAGGGGGCAGAGAAAGAAACAGAGAAATCTTTGAACCTGATCTTTGGAACACAAATCCTTCCCATGAATTTTCTTGGATCAATTTTAGTAACAACAATTATTAATGCAAAAATTGCCTAATAGGGAAGTGTTCGACGCTAATTGGTCTAAGTCCCTAAACTATCACCAGTCAATGAATTACCATGACTCACTAAGGCCAAAAAAGGCTGTTCTTAACCTTAAATGTTCTAGCTTTGGTTTCAAACAAGATGTGGGCTGAAATTCTAGGTTTGCTCCTTGTTAGCTTGTGGGCCATGGACAAGTCAACCAACTGAGCCACTGTTTTACTAACTATACAATGAAGAGAATAGTATCTGCCTCCTGGTATTAATACATATCCCCTTAGATTCTACAGGGTGAAAAATGCTGAGCTTCAGTTCAGATCCCTACTCTGGTGGGGTTATCATTTCTGAACTTCAATTTCCCCATGAAAAAAAGGAGATAAAAATAGTACAGTGGCTCAGCAGTGAAAGAAGCTGCCTGCCAGCGCAGGAGACACAGGAGATGTGGGTTCAACTGCTGGATCAGGAAGATCCCCTGGAGAAAGAAACGGCAACCCACTCCAGTGTTCTTGCCAAGATAATCTCATGGTCAGAGGGACCGGGCAGGCTGCAGTCCATGCGGTAGCAAAGAGTTGGATATGACCAGACGTGTGTACACACACACACACACACACACACACACACACACACACACACTAGCTGGTTTTGAAGATTTGGTGAAATAAATTTGTGAGGCTCTTAGAACAGAGCCTGTAAGATATGTTATTTATTGACAGTAACACCTACACTTTCTAGATGTTAATTTTACTTTGTATGCCTAGAAGATTCAATTGTTATCTAATTCCTGGATTCCCACCATAGGTCCCTCTGCACTGGGCTGGCTGACTTGCAGGTGAATACTTTATATCCTCTTTACATTATTCATCTGACTGTTCAACTACTCATGAGGGGTTGGCTGGAATGACACCTTCTCTTTCCTATCACTGGCCCATCCAATCTAGATTTTTACCTCTTCCCCCGTGAGAGAGGATATTGAAATTCCTGCTTGCTTTGTGGAAGAGCAAACTCATATTTTGATAATTTTCTTGGTAACCAAGAAATGATGAATGACATATGGCCAAGTGCCTGGGTAAAATCGGAGTCTTCTATCTTATGCCAGCATTGAATTACAAAATGTCTTCTAAGTTTCTGATTGCTCAGATGCCAACTACCCAGAATTGAATATTTCTTTTGACACTTGCTTTTAAGCTAGACTTGCTTAATTAAATCCCAACCAATATCATTATTGCATCTCTTTCCATCTCATCTCTTCCAGAGATAAATATCACACATTCTCAGAAGTTTTTCAGTTTCCACAGGTTTTATTCCTTAAGTAGGTTTCTCCCTTTTCTGGTATGTCATTGTTATCCAGACATAGTAAACAAAATCCTACTTTATTTTTTCCACTTGCTTTGATAACATGAACAATTCTTTTCAATCTCCCCAGTTATAGTCTGAAAAGTGTAATCAGCTCTATAGGTTTGCAGATTTTCATACTTTAATTTCTGATCCTTTCTTCCTCTTCCTCACTGCTCATTAAGGAAGCCTGGAAGTAACATACAATGGGCAGCCCTTTAACAAATGTGGACCATGCTTAAACTGCTCAAGACAATGGTGACTGGCTGTTCAAAAGATTCCAAGAGGAAGCTAGTGGCTGGTCTGTTGTAAAAGTCCCGGAGACCCAAAGGCCACAGTGGTGGTTTCATGCTGGCCTGTGGCTAGCAGTAAAGGTTACAACCAGATAGTGACTGGTGTTAGAAGCAGATATTTTTGTTTTCAAAAAGGCAGACACAGCACCCAGTCCCTAGCGGCTGTGTGTCACGTTACAGTGGGAGCAACCAGAGCGCGGTGGCAGGCTCTGGCACCACAGGAGAGGAGCAGGGAGCACTACTGACGGAACATTTGTTGGGCGGGGGCAGTCGCTCCAGCCCTGAGCACACATGTGCACTCCTGGCTGAGGGCCATGTCTGGAGGGAAATGGCCCGCAAAGGCTAGGCTCTGCCTTTGGCTGCAGATTGCGGCCAGAAACGAGTGCCAGGCAAAGGTTGGCAAAAAGTCTCCCCATCCCCAGAAAGATGCTTTAAAGGATGATACCTCCTACTTGCGTATTTGAAGGAGAGGAAACAAAATCTAGGTGAGAGATCCTGCTGAATTCATAAAGGACCGGAGGGAGAGGAGAATTTTATTCACTTGAACACAGTAGTGCTAATGTCCTTATTTATACTATTTGGTGCGCAGCTGCTCCCAGGAAACCAGGAGGAGGCCTGGAGTCTAGCACCTTCTAGGAGATCCGAGCTGTGCACCTTGATCAAGAGAGAACTGAGTGCAGTTACGGTGGCTGCATGTGCTCGAACACCTGCTTGTGTAAGGAGGTGAGGGGGGCCACACTGTCCTAGAGGGGACAGTGGAGACGATGCAGCCTCGGGAGGAACGCAGTGTGACCCCTTTACATGACTTCAGGCGCGGATGTAAGACGGCTCCTCTCTCCTTGTGGATTGGAATCTCTGTACATTCCTGTACTCAGTCCCTGGCATTTCTGCCCCTGTGGTCTTTGCTTAAAGGATTTCCCTGCTTATCTTCCCGGCTCCTGCAGCTGCATAGCCGCTCCACTGCTCATGTGGGGACGAGGGCTGAGCTTCTGTGATTCCTGCCCTCCGGCCACTGCAGAAGTTATAAGCCCTCAGGAGAGAGTGAAAAGATGGAAGGATGTGCCTCTGAAGTTGTGCAAGTCTGGGACTTACAGGGAACCAAGCCTGATTTACATCAGAGCTTTGCTGGGATCATTTCCCGCTGATATATTTGGAGGTTGGCGGAGGTTGGCACTGCCCTTCATTCGCCATGGAGCAATTTCAGAAAGTTAATTAACCCGGGCTAGTTCCCCTCCTTTGGAACTCCAGATGGACTTCAAATTTGCCTTTTAAAAATGACCTACATCCTGAGAAATGGATAAGACAAACCCTCATCCATTTTTATTTTAGAATGCTCTTTTTTTTTTTCTCTCAACTCACTTGATAATTAGTAATTTACCTCTACCATGTTCAGATTTGTTAACACGTATTTTAATTGCTTATTTTGTGCAAATTACTATGTGAGGCACTTTGAAGAACACAGAGAAGTGGAAAATCCAGTCTTTGACCTCAAGGAATTTGCAGTCTTGGTGGGATTATAAAATCTGAAGAGAAAATTGATGCAACGTTTTAGATTGTGGGAAGTCCCAAATGACTGAGTGCATACGTACTAAGCTTTTAGCCGGGTCTGCCTCTGCAACCCCATGCACTGCAGCAGACCAGGCTCCTCTGTCCATGGGATTTCCCAGGCAGGAAGACTGGAGTAGCTCGCCAGGCCCTCCTCTTAAGTTCCTGTATCGGCAGGCGGGTTCTTTACCTCTTGTGCCACCTAGGAGCAGTAACCGCACTGAGATTTTTTGAAGCACAGATTCCCTTTCTGTCACTCTGCTGTTGGCAGTTAGTGAAGGCTGGTAAACGCAGGCTTCAGAATCATACTGTGTGACCTTGGATGAGCCTTTTGTGTTTTCTAAACCTCGATTTCTTCTCTTGGAGAAAAGGAGGGAAATAATATAAACCTCTCAGGAGTTGAGGGGATTAAATAATTTTATGCAGCTTTCAGCAACATGTCTAGCACATAATGGGTGCTGAATAAAAGCCATTATAATTGTTAAACCATTGGCGATGTTACCTGCTCCGCAGTGCTCTGAGCAGACTGATGGCTGAAGGCGTAGACACAGGCCCATGGACAGTACAGCATTTTTTTTTTTTTTTAATGCTATCTGGAGCCAAGGATCTGGGATAATGTTTAAATTCTGAGTATCTCTTGCTTCCTACTCCCTCTCCATCCTTTCTGTGTGTTAGTAGTTCAGTCGTGTCTGACTCTGCGACTCCATGGACTGTAGCTCTCCAGGTGCCTCTGTCCATGGAATTTTCCAGGTAAGAATACTGGAGTGGGTTGCCATTTCCTCCTCCAGGGGATCTTCCCAACCCAGGAATTGAACCTGGGTCTCCCTCATTGCAGGCAAATTCTTTACCATCTGAGCCACCAGGGAAGTCATTCTTTAATCCCTAAAATAAATATGGGATCAGGGATCAGACACACAGCTGATCCAAGGCTTCACCTAATGAACTGCCCTAGAATTTGGATGGTTGTTGGGAAGGACAGAGTTGTGAGGAAGGAGCTGTGTTCAAAATCTAGAAAGGATATTATTCCATGAAACCAGCCCCAATCCCCACCTGCAAGTAGTGAGTGATCCAGTGAGAAAGATCTTCAGGGCTTCCCATGTCTTACTTATGACTGGTTGCCATGCTGTATTTTTTCTCCTATTTTAGTAGGAAATGTTGGACCACAACTTTCGTGCTGTCACGTCAGGAATAGGGTGTGAGGATGGAGGTTTCCACTGCCGGTAAATATGCATAGGTGAGAAAAGGTCCCATTTCTAGGTCTTAACACTTCCCTAAAACCTCTCACATGCATCGTGTTCAGAGCTGGGCCTAATGAATAATGACCCCAGGGGAAGATTTCATTTTGCTTTTAACACGTTTTCTGCCAGTGGGCTTGGGAAGCAGACAGTCCTCTTTCACAGGCCAGCTCCCCACCGTTCACCCCAGGACACCCTGGCAGCAGCAGGTGGGAAGATAGGCAACCTTGGAAAGCTGATCAAGTTTAACTTTCCATGTTCTCCCCTGAAAGCTACTGGGGGAAAGAGTGCAAAGTTGGAGCTCCAGCAACCTTGTAGTTAGTTTAAAAATGTATCTGCCTGTGAAATTGTTTCCAGGCCTCAGGGATTTTTGCCCAGCTTTTCCCAGGCTTCTAGAGCCAAGCGTTCAGAGGATGGAGCTCCCACCCGGATTTTGGGGACTGGCGTTCTCCCATCAGGCACATGATCGTGTTTACTGGGATCTGTGCTCACTTTGGAGGTTGCTTTGTGAGTATTCACCGAATGGCCTCTCACCTGGAGGCCAGAAGGGCATTTTGTATTACTGTAGGATGCCAGCATACACCACCCCCAAATAGGCCTCTAGGCATAAGGATTGCTTTGAGAAACTGCAGACAGAGAGAAGTTCTAAAAACAGAATAAAAGTTGCCCTTTTGTAAAGAAAATTTATGCCTATAAAGGAGATCTCCATTTGGAAGAGGGAGAGGGGGCGTCTCCATTTCTGGACCACGAAGAGAAGGATGACTCTAAACCAGAAGAGGCTTAGCCATGGTGAAGTCACAGGCTGAAGTTTGTATAAAG
>SJYV01025299.1:0-31078 GCA_006410875.1 Neotragus pygmaeus
AAAGGAGATCAGTCCTGGGTGTTCATTGGAAGGACTGATGCTGAAGCTGAAGCTCCAATACTTTGGCTATCTGATGTGAAGAGCTGGCTCATTAGAAAAGACCCTGATGCTGGGAAAGATTGAAGGTAGGAGGAGAAGGGGATGACAGAGGACAAGATGTTTGGATGGCATCACTGACTCAATGGACATGAGTTTGAGCAAGCTCAGGGAGATGGTGAAGGAGAGGGAATCCTGGTGTGCTACAGTCCATGGGGTCACAAAGAGTCAGACACGACTGAGCGACTAAACAACGACAACCACTCAGAGGGTTGTTAGGATTGAATGCATTGTTCTTCATAAAGTACTTACAACAGTGCAGAGCAAGAGCTTGGAATAATGTAAGGACACTATTAAGTGTTAGTTGTTACTATCGTGTTTTCTTCTTTTCTCATTTCCCTACAGACTGTATTTGGGGAAGATGCTTATATTTAAATAAATCATTAGCTTTGGGAATGGATGTGTAAATAAAAATACAAGTTATGAATTTGACAAATGTTTTCTTCTATTCTGGACACATCTCCAAGTTTGTTATGAACAAATGTATAAATTAAGTACAATGAATTTGTATTTCTCGGGAATGGTTATTGAAAGGGTTATGCTGATAAAATTTTATATTCTGTGTAGGCTTTAGTGCATAAAAAAAGAAAACTGAACAATTTTATAGAGTTTAAAATTTCCAAAGTACTCTTGCATATATTATCTCATTTGATTTATGATACTTTGCTAGTATTACTAGCTCTGTTTTACTGGTGAGGACTTTTGAAGCTCAGAAAGTTTAAATAAATTATCCCAAAGTGAACTGAAAATGAGTCTTGTCTTGAATACATGTTTTCAAACCCTGAAGCCCATGGAAAATCCCTCTCATTCATCTACAGACAAGCAGTTTTCAAAGTTCCTTAGTATATTTCTTTGCAACCAGAAAACTGTCCTGTCATAATTCAGAAACTGTTTTGGGATATGTAACACTTCAGCCACCACTGTGAGCTTTTGTTATTGTGGAACATTACTGCAGAACAGTTCTGGCCACTAGAATTTCCTGGTGATGTGCAGGCTGAATAAATGGAAGCTTGACCAGGCTAAATAATAATTTGTGGTGAGAGACTGGAAACAAAGCTGATTTTATTACTTAATCAGCCTAGTATATTATGAGGGAGAAATGTTTTTGTAATGTGCTGTCTCTGTGTGTGGTTCTGTTGTGAACTTGCTTTTAGAACTGATACAGGAGATGAACAGCGGGAAAGGGTCAGAGAAGGAGAGTGGGTGTCTGTTTAATGGAAAACTTCAAAGTCTGTAAATCTTGCTTTTGCTTCAGAAATTGTCACGCGAACCCAGTTGCTGACCCAGATGTATAAACAGTCTGCAAGCAGTGGCTGCAAGCTGATGCTTTCAGAATTCCTCTTCATAAGATTACCAGATAAACATAATATGATTTTTGGTTCCAATACAAGATAATTTCAGTCATCCTCTCCCTCCCTGATTGCAATAAGGGAGCTTATTTTATCTTATTTGGGGCTCTTAGAAATGCTTCCCATACCTGTATCACTTCATATATTATTCCGGAGAGAGAGAAATTTAATTTTTATTAGCTGAGCTCTATGAGTCATTCTGCTAACTGGCACCACCAACCACTTCCCCACCAGACTGGCCTTTGCCGAGGGCTCTAAATTTAGAAACGGAACGAGATTGCCTCCGGGTTACATAAGGAGGCGAGGCGGTTATTTTTAGCACACCGTGCTACCTAGGGAGCCCTGGGCTGCCATCTGATTTGTTAACCACAGGCTGCGGGAAAACGTGATTACCGATTCTCTCCACGTGCGGGCGGGGTGCGGCACCCCTCAGGACCGAATGACATTTGCAGTTTTGTTTACTTCTTGTTTATTTCTTCTGTGCTATAAACACACTGGACATCCATTGTGTTCAAACACAATAGTGATCTTTTTTGCTACCTCATTTATTTGAGGAAGCCTCCCCAATATGTATTATAATTATAATTGTATCTTCCCCCTCTCCTCCACACCCTCGTTCTTTTTCTCTCTCTGAGAATGGAAAAAATCATTCTAGCTCCTCCTTTTCTAAGGCTGCTGTCAGAGCTGATGACGGCACATGTCTATCTAGACCAAGGAAGCATTCTTTGTGTTTTCCTAATCAGGCATTTGTTTTTACTTTCTTTGCAAGAGGATTGCTCCAGCTGATTGGGAAAAATAAAGGTGGCAAAGCAAANTTTTCTAAGGCTGCTGTCAGAGCTGATGACGGCACATGTCTATCTAGACCAAGGAAGCATTCTTTGTGTTTTCCTAATCAGGCATTTGTTTTTACTTTCTTTGCAAGAGGATTGCTCCAGCTGATTGGGAAAAATAAAGGTGGCAAAGCAAACATTAGGAGGCATGCTGTTATAATGGCAGAAAATGAATGGATGCAGTAGTGGCTGGAGAGAGACTGTGGACAGAGGCAGCGTTTTGCTTGACAGTTTATCCCCATTGTTTCCCAGCTGATATTGAAAGTCAGCATTAGCCCATTCTGATTCTCCTAGGTTGTGTTTTCACAATGCAGTACCTCTACTGTGGAATTTTTGTGCAAGGATAGTTAATTTCTCTTATTTATTTGTTTGTTGCTTCTGAGGGGATTGGATGCTCATATGACTAGTTTCCTAGGAAATCTGTCTACTTAAGAGTCACATTCTTTTCTGTAATCTGTGTAGGTAGCTGAGGTTTTTAGCTGGTGTCTATGTGCAGAGTAAGGAAAATGTTGTAAGAAAAAGAAGTGAATGGTGCACATGAATGTGAGGGCGTTTCTAGCAATGAAATTAGAACTGCTAGCTGAAGTAGTTCACCAAGACATTGCTAAGGCATGAGTATTTTGCAGTGGTTTCTGCAAAGTATTTTGCTAGAAGCTGGATGGTACAATAGTGACCCAGGTGGCTGACTCTGGGTGTCCTAGGCAGTGAGCTAACTGGACTGGGGTCCTCTTTCTCCCAGCGGGAGTGTCTGGGTACCTAATATTTACTGATAATACTTTTTCTAGCCTTGTTCATAAAATTATTTTCTAAAAGATAAGTCTGATCCTGTCATCTCATTTGTTAAAAAGCAAATGGCTATAATAGTCCCTAAATAAAGACAACTCAGCAGCAACTAAATAAAAAGCAACTTACCAGTTTCTTCTTAATAGAAGTTACATAAATGTGGAAACATGCTGTATAATTTGTGAAATGAGTCATTATATTTCTCAGAAATGGAGAGAGAGTGAGGGAACATTCTGACAATATTACATTTCTATATATAATAGTCGATTCAGCCTTAGTCAGTGCCATTTCTCCCAGTGGGATTGCTGCTCCTAAGCTCAGCTTCCCATGGAACTAGAGGTTCCCAAACCTGGACAAAGGCGACCATAGCTTCCCATGGGCCCCCTGAGGCTCCATATACCTGCCAGCTGGTGGCTCCAGGCAACTCCTGCAAATAACTGGGACCCAAGTCTAGACAACTTGGTGCCCAGGAATGCGTTTGCGCTCTCTCTGTCAGGACCACTTGCTCTCANCATGGGCCCCCTGAGGCTCCATATACCTGCCAGCTGGTGGCTCCAGGCAACTCCTGCAAATAACTGGGACCCAAGTCTAGACAACTTGGTGCCCAGGAATGCGTTTGCGCTCTCTCTGTCAGGACCACTTGCTCTCATATTTGCTCTAAGATTGAGAGTGAAGGGTGAGAGTCTTTCTCCTGGAATGAACACCCCTGCCCTGTCCCTGGACTGCCTCTCCAGGCAGGTTATGGTGGGGGGGCGGTTCTGCCCTGCCGTTTCTTAATGATCCTGGCCTAGTGAGTCTCCACTTTCTCTCCCAGGTGCGACAGTGTGGAGTTTGTTCTGAGACTTTTAGCATAATGGGTGATAACCAGAAACAGATCCACATAGCACAGCAGGTGAAGAGAACTTCTGTTGTCCAGCAGAGAAGGGTCCATTGGACCACCCTGGAAGTAGTAGATAACCCTCCGGAGGGTGCAGAACAGGTATCTGGAGGGCTGGAAAGCAGGGTCCTTTGGGAGGAGGGAAGGCCACTGGCTGACCAACCTCATCCTGAGTCACCACAGGCCCTGACAGCACAAGCCTACGGGCTCAGCCCAGGAACAGCTGGGGCTTCCGTAGCTTCCCTGTCCATATTAAGTCAACAAGGACTTGGAGAAGTTGGATACTTGGAAATCCTGGGGTGGTGGACTCACTGTGAGAGTGGAAGCCTGGGTGCTGCAGGGTGACANACGGGCTCAGCCCAGGAACAGCTGGGGCTTCCGTAGCTTCCCTGTCCATATTAAGTCAACAAGGACTTGGAGAAGTTGGATACTTGGAAATCCTGGGGTGGTGGACTCACTGTGAGAGTGGAAGCCTGGGTGCTGCAGGGTGACATCGGTGGCTGAAACAGCCACCCCTCCTCCTTTAAGAGGAGCCCTAGGGATGAAGGATGGAGAAGAGAGCCCCACTAGGGTGCTCTCTGAGCAGCTGGGGCATCCTGAAGTCGCCCCTGAGGAGGCGTTGGGGGAAAAAATCCAGTATAGATAGAAATGGAACATTACCAGGAAAGAGAATTGGGCTCTCTCCAGGCTAGCGCCTCACCCTTGGTTAGAAAAATTGCTAACAGCTTGATTGCTTGTTTCTCTCTGTAAGGTTGAATGGTGGGCAGTAGGGAGAGCTTAATGCAGGGCCCCTACTACAAAATAAACTGCTACATTGAGGGTATTGACGTATCTTGTGCCCAGCCCTGTATCCTCTTGGCTCACATATCGGCCTGTGGTGGCAAGCTGCTCTATGCAGATGGAACCTAACAACATTTTGCCTTAGTGAGCTGACCCAAGGCTTCCCTGCAGCCTGTGTTCTGATGGTATGCACAGACCTTAAGGGTGTTAGCTCCCATGGGACAATCCTTGGCTGCTGGATGGAATGGCAGTCAGTAGATAAATATTAGTCCCTAGGGCCGATGATCCTGAGGTGCATTCTACACGGCCCCTCAGGGAGTCTCCAGGAAGACTGAGCTCCAGTTGCTCACAGTGATGGTCCTTAATAATGTGCCCTTAGATTGGCTTTCCATCCTCCCTGCTTCAGTCTTCCCAATGTCCTCATTTCTTTCTCTTCCTTGGGATCACTTTCTAAAGTAAACTGTTTATATGCAAGCCATGTCACGAGAGCCTTGTCTCAGGTTCTGCTTTTGGGAGAACTAAAATCAGAGGGGGGCTTCCCTGGTGGTTCAGTGGTAAAGAATCCAGCTGCAATGCAGGAGATGCAGGTTAGATCCTTGGGTTGGGAGGATCCCTTGGAGGAGGAAATGGCAACCCACTCCGGTATTCTTGCCTGGGAAATCCCATGGATGGAGGAGCCTGGCGGGCTACAGTCCATGGGGTTGCAAAGAGTTGGACATGACTTAGTGAGTAAACAACAACAGCAGCAATATCAGAGGGTAGGAATGTGCCTGTCTTACTGTAGGATGCAAGATAAGCAGAGCAGATCTCTTGGAATTCTGAATCTACTTGGAGAAAGAGCTCCATATTGGGAAAGTCCCTTAGGGTAGGGTTTGTTAGCATCAGTACTATTGACACCAACAGGACATACCTGTCTATTGTAGGATGATTAACAGTAACTCTGGCATTTAGCCACTAGGTGCTAAAAGCACCCCTTACCGTAGTAACAATCAAAACTGTCTCCAGACACTACCAAATGACCCCAAGGCACAATTCATTCCTGGTTAGAACCCCTGCCCTAATGAAATATAAACCCATGCTGCATATTTGGCAGACTGTCCAAGACTCAGCCTGTCTCTCTATGGAATAATAGCAGGATAGGGGGCTGACCCTGGTTTGTAAATTTCTCTTTATCTACCACAGTAAAGCCTATTCCTTGACTAATACCATGTGACATGGTGGAATTCATGCTGAATTCTAGCCCATGACTCCCAGTGGTTCAGAAAGTGGTCTCAGTAACTTGTATGAAAGGTGATGACCATGAAGGGGGGTGTGTGTATACATGCATATATACACATATACACATTTGCATAATAGCTTAGGGAATGGACCATCTGTGGATGCTCTAGGATCCACCAGTCCTAGGAAGACAGGATGAACAACAAATTTGGATCACAGAAATAGTCTGTTTCACTTGCTCAAATGAATCACCAAAATGAAGAACAACTTTATAAAAGAGGTCAAAACCTCACAGGGTTTCTGCGGTGGCTCGGTGGTGAAGAATCTGTCTGCCAATGCAGAAGGCATGGGTTTGATCCCTGGTCTGAGCCGCCAAGCAGCTAGGCCCAGGCACCACAACTACTGAGCCTGTGTTCCAGAGCCCAGGAACTGCAACTACTGAGCCCACATGCCCTAGAGCCCGTGTTCTGCAACAAGAGAAGGCACTGTAATGAGAAGTCCATGCACCACAATGAAGGGTAGCCCCCACCACAACTAGAAAAAGCCCATATGCAGCAGCAAAGACACCCACAGTCAATAAATAAATAAAAGTATGTATAATTTTAAAAGCCTCACAATTTCTGAAAAGCAAGGAACCTGATCTTATAAAAGTGAGAGTTAAAAAAAATTATTTTATATTGGAGTGTAGTTGATTAACAGTGTTGTTTTAGTTTCAGGTGTACAGCAGAACAATTGAGTTACACATATACATGTATCTGTTCTTTTTCGAGTTCTTTTGCCAATTAGGTTGTTACAGAGTATTGAATGGAATTTCCTGTGCTATACAGTAGGTCCTTGTTGGTTATCTATTTTAAATATAACAGTGTGTACATGTCCATCCCAAACTCCCTAATTATCCCTCCACCTCATCCTTCCCCTCTGGTAACTATAAGTTCGTTCTCTAAATCTGTTTCTGTTCTGTAAATAAATTCACTTGTATCATGAAAGTGCAAGTTTAAACAGACAAATCCAGACCTGGATCCCAGCCCTGGGAGACAAGAGAACAAGAGAAAACATGGCCCCCAAAGACTTGTGAAAACAGTCAAATCCACAGAACTCTAATAGAAAACAAAAGGCAGGACTTTGCTTTGCCCAATGTACTTTGCTCCCTAGGAAAAGATTTAAAACCTAAGGACAAGATGTTTTAGCTCACATCTTGTGGGCATTTCATTACTATGGGTCCACTTTTCTTCTGCTTTGTAATGCTGGTCCTCCCAGAGGAGTTTCTTACTCCTAAATTCACATTTTCTGCCAAGAAGTTTTTGGGATTCTTGAATTTTTTTTATTGAGGTTCCCAGCATCTCGTAATTGTTTTCAGACACCATAAAACTCATCCTGTAATTACCACATTTTCAGTTTGAATCATTATTTCCCATTTATAATAAATGTAGTGATAAACCATTTATCTCTAGAGAAATATAAAACTTGTAATCACTCAAGCAATAACACAGTGTTATTGGAAGTTCAGAAGTCCACAGTAACAATCATGAAAAGGAATATTATGTGGCTATTAAAAAATGATGAGAAAGTTCTCTGTGTCCTGAAATGGATAGATCTCTAGGATATATTATGAAGTGAAAAAAAAAGGTACAGAATAGTGGGTATACTATGCTATCTTTTATGTTAAAAATGAGAAAATTAGAGTGTAGTATTTCTATTTGCCTGAAAAAATTCTGGAAATATATTTGAGAAATTAATAAAAGTGATTACCTGTGGGCTTTAGGAGGTAGGCAACTAGAATAATATGAGACAGGGTGGGAGGAAGAGTTTTCTCTTTATATATACATGTAAATGCATAAGCATATAAATGCATATATACCTATAGAGATGTTCAATCATGAACATTATCTTTTGAAACAGTATATATGCATTTATGTATGTCTCTGTGTGTGTGTGTGTGTACATATGTATACATATATATATATTTAAAGGTGCTTTGGTATATTACTGAGCAGAGAGGTTCTGAATCAATTCAGTTCAGTTCAGTTCAGTTCAATTCAGTCGCTCAGTCATGTTCAACTCTCTGTGACCTCATGGACTGCAGCATGCCAAGCTTCCCTGTCCATCACCAACTCCCAGAGCTTGCTCAAGCCCATGTCCATCAGGTTGGTGGTGCCATCCAACCATCTCATCCTCTGTCACCCCTTCTCCTCCTGCCTTCAATCTTTCCCAGCATCAGGGTCTTTTCCAATGAGTCAAAGTTCTAAATGCTTTAGTTTTTTTAATCTTTACTTTCAATTTTTCCTTCCCTCTTGTTTTCCCTATGACTTTTAGCTTCTTCAAACGCTAAAATAGAACATTGTGAGTGTGGTACCTTGTTCTAGGATCAGACGAATCTTGTTGAAACCTGTGTGTGCTTACCTACCTTCCTTCTGTGGGTTCTTATGGAGGAAGAAACACATGACCCAAAGGGTAGCATCTGGACTTTTCCCAACCTCCCTCCTCATTGCCGTTGTCCACTTCCCATCTTTGATGTGGAGGAGAGTTGCATTTTTCAGTTAAAAGGTTTTGCAAATAGAGATTTATGCTCTCTGCAGCCCACTCCTGCCCCCACTTATTATCTCTCTAAAGCTCCTTTCTGTAGAAGTTTTGGAGCTAATATTGAAGAAAATGCTCATAAGAACAGGAAGATATTTTCTCTTTCATAGACCTTTGTTTGTAGCTGGCTCTAACCTAGAGGACCATGAGTCATGTAAGCTATAAAACCAGGTGTGTAAGACTCAGATAATGAATTTATCTGTGTTATTCCTTTTCAATGCATTGAACCCAATGTTCCCCTTCAGACTATGTAAGGTGTATTACCCAACTGCTGTCACAACAATGTTGTATAACAGATACCCCCCAAACTCAGTCCCTTATAACAATGAGCACCTATTCTCCTGTTCAGAGGTCTGTACGGAGAAGGCAGTGGCACCCCACTCCAGTACTCTTGCCTGGAGAATCCCAGGGACGGTGGAGCCTAGTGGGCTGCAGTCCATGGGGTTGCTGAGAGTCAGACACGACTGAACGACTTCACTTTCACCTTTCACTTTCATACACTGGAGAAGGCAGTGGCACCCTACTCCAGTACTCTTGCCTGGAGAATCCCAGGGACGGTGGAGCCTGGTGGGCTGCCGTCTATGGGGTCGCATAGAGTCGGACACGACTGAAGTGACTTAGCAGCTGCTGCAGCAGCAGCAGAGGTCTGTAAGTTCATTATGGTCTCGCTGATTAGGGCCAAGTGGCTGTTCTTCAAGCTGTGAGTTGACTGGACTGGGCTCCAAGTTGAGGGTTGGGTTCAGGTTTGCTCCAGGTATGTCTTTATGAGGCCCAGGCTAAAGTGCTGGTGGCTGTTGTGGCATGGTCTTTCCATTGATGAATATTGGAATGAAAAAGCCAAGCCCAGTGACACAGGCACATTTGCCCAACATGCAAGGCCTTGGTTGCATCAGGTCTTCTGACATGCCATTGTTCAAGGCAAGTCACATGGTGAAGTCTAACATCAAGGAGGCAAGGAAGTATAGGGAATCCACAGTTGGCTGGGAGACAAGGAGGGGAAGGATTATTTGTTGAGCAATAATCTAAACTATTCATGTCCGACTCTTTGCGACCCCATGGACTGTAGCCTACCAGGCTCCTCTGTCCATGGAATTCTCCAGGCAAGAGTACTGGAGTGGATTGCCATTTCCTTCTCCAGAGGATCTTCCCCACCCAGGGATCGAACCCGGGTCTCCCGTGTTGTAGACAGACGCTTTACCATCTGAGCCACCAGGGAAGTTACGATTACAGACAGTAAATGAATTTTCCTTCTGGAATTCAAAGGGAAGAAAGCACTTTCTCTGCTCTCCTTGTATATTTTCTGTGTGAATTGAGAATGAGGGTTTTAAGGACTCTTTTTTCCATTCCATGCTCGTCTCCAGGAGGCCTACTTTCGCTCTCTGGAGTAGAGGTTTTGTCTCTTTACATGCTTATTTCCTCCTCATTATATTAGTTCCTCCTCAATCTATTCTTATAATGCTTATCTACCTATTAAGTTTTGTATTCCTAGCTTCACCGTAATACTCTGTCCTTCACTATCCCACCCTTTACCTCCCCCTTGAGAAGTAGTAATCCCCAAATAAACTAAACCAGAGCTATTTTCAAGACTCTGATATGTGCTCAGCCTATTCTAGTGTTGTATTAGAAACAGAAAAATGTTCCTGCAGTTCCCTACCCTTAGGAGCTCATAATTGAGTTTCTAAATTGGATTAAATATTGAACTGTGTGATATTGACTCAGTGTGATAGTTCACAAGGCAGAGAAAATTTTCAAGGTAGGGCTTGTTAAGACAAAAGAGGACCTTGATGAATGGTTAGAATTTTGCATAGGGAGGAAGCAGGAGGAGGTGGGAGTGTGCTATTGGAAAGGGAGGGAGTATGATCAAAACCTGGACACAGGAATAGGCCTGCGCTGGGGTGAGGCTGCCACATCACCGGATTTGTGTTTAAGATTTCACCTTTCATACTTTAACATCCATAATCCAGAATGAAGAGAAATAGAAATTAACAAAGACAAGGCCTAGATATTGAACAGGCTCTAGTAAGCATTGCTTTTCTTGTCCATTTCCTAACTGCCATTGTGTTGTTTGCCAGGCAGGGAAGCCTGTACCAGGACAGCCCTGGGACACGTGCTTCTGGTGTTAACATTCAAGCCACTAGTGCTTTACTGGCCATGAGCAAGAAATCATCTTTGGGTCCTAGACCCTTCTTAAGTTCCCTAGACCGAGGACTCTGTTGCCCTTCAGGGGTTACCTACCACCCAAGGAATGGCCACCTTTCTTACTTTCCAAGGCCTCCCTGTAGGTGAAAAATACCTAGTTTAGAAGATAAGTAATGTGTTGTCAGATAGAACCTTACTGAGAAGACACATTAGGGTCATAAGCAATGTAGGATACCAGTGTTGGGCTTGAAGCTGTGGCATGCTGAGGAAGAGTCTTTGCTTGACCAAACTGTAGTCAGTCTCCTCTCCCTTCTTATAGACCCACCTTGTACTTACTTATCAAAACCAGTTTTGGGAAGAACCCTGCCAAGTCATTTTAACCAGAGCCATCCCTCCCCACCTTCCGTTCCTGATCAGCGATCACGCTCCATATATGATCAGGTTCGTCATCCTCAATCATCCTCCCCGTGATATGTGACCACTCTGCCCTGTCTTCAGTAAGTATCCTATTAGGTGGGTTTAGCTAGAACTAGCCCTTCCTAAGCCCTGATGTTTCTCTTAGTAATTTTCCATCCACCGACTCCCTCCCTGTTCCTTGGCTACAAATTCCCTTTGCCCATGCTGTATTCAGAATCAAGCCTAGTTCTATACTAAGGTCTCTTTTCCCCCTCTTGCAACAGTCCTGAACAAATTCTGCTTTTACCGATTTAACTACCGTCCAGCTGTGTTGCTTCTTTGACAGTACCAAATAGCCATGTGACCCTAAGGAGGTCAGTTAAGCTTTTCTTGATTCAGGCTCCTTATCTGTAAAATGAGGGAGGTTGTGATATATCAGCAGTTTTCAACTCTGATTATACACTGGGATCACTGAGAGAGATTAAAAACATCCCAATGCCTAGAGTCCACCTAGATCATTTCAGTCGCAATTTCTGGGAATGGGATCTGGAGCATCAGTGCTAAAAACACAATAAAACAATAATAACAGTGGTGTTTTAATGGGGAGTCATTCTTTTTCATGCTCTTGAAACCTCTATGAGGTTTGACAATCCCATAGGATAACTATAATTATATAATTATAGTAATAGATAGCTGTTGTTATTATTGGCATAATTGAGTGTGTCCTGGGTTGGCTGAAATATTCATTCAGGTTTTTCCACAAGATATGGAACTATTTGACCAACACTAAAGAAATATAAAAAGAAGGGAGTGGCAGAGGATGAGATGGTTAGATAGCATCACTGACTCGATGGACACCAGTTTGAGCAAACCTGGGAGATAGTGAAGGACAGGGAAGCCCAGAGTCGGACATGACTTAGTGACTGAGCAACAGCAAAGAAAGATTACAAAAATAATGCCAGAGGAGACCAGGCTGAGCTTGGGTATTTCGTAGTGGTGGGGACATGTGGGGTGAGAAAATGCTGAATCAGGTTTTAAGGGTATGGTAGGGACAGTCTTTCTTGTTCCCAACTGATACCGAGTACTTGGAGTCCTTTTAGATGGAGTCATTAATTTATTCTTGAAGACTTGTCCTTTGGGGGCTAAGTTCCTGCTGTGCCATATTTTGTTACTTAAAAAGGACAGGTAAAAGACTCAACATGGAATATGAGACAGATGGCCTCCGCTAAGGGATATTTCTACTTATGAAGCGGGCTTGCCAATTTCCAAGGCTCTGATGTGCTGATAATTCACACTCTTTCCTCTTGGCTTGTCTCCGCAGCTCATCTCCCTGCGCCTGCATATTTAAAGCAAGGCCTATCAGGGGAAATTTGCAGGTAAAAGAACTCTACTACTTGGTGAGCTGATGGTCATTAAAACATGGTCATTGACCAAATCTCTTAATGCACAGAGCTCTTCAGTTGGCTTATGAATGCACTTTTGAGAGGATTAACTGCAAAGCATGTTTAATGGAGGGCAAATCACTCTGTCTCAAGCACCACAAATGGGATGCAAGTTTTACATCCTAGAAAGATTTCCTAGGAGGAAATGGCTATCACACNCAGTTGGCTTATGAATGCACTTTTGAGAGGATTAACTGCAAAGCATGTTTAATGGAGGGCAAATCACTCTGTCTCAAGCACCACAAATGGGATGCAAGTTTTACATCCTAGAAAGATTTCCTAGGAGGAAATGGCTATCACACTATGCCACAGAGGTTGCTCATTGTCATTCAACATCAGAAATGCCACAGTGCATACATTTGGGCGTTTAGTTCTTGTTTAACAAATTTCCAAAGAAGCATAGTGGTGAGAAGAAAACTCTGTAAATTAAGCTGTCAAGTCCATGAGTTTAGTTCTATGTAAATATGCATGTAGTCTTCCATTAAAAGCTGAATGACTTGCTCAGCCACAGGAAGAGGCATTTTCTATTAGTTTGTAACTTTGGTTTTTCTCTTTTCCAGAGTTTACTTTTTCAATCTTAACATACATTTTCTGAAATTTTCAGGTATCTGAGACCAGCCTGCTCATACTGGTTCATTCATTTACCCACGCATCAAGGATTTGTTACTTGCAGCAAGTAAGGAGAACACTGGAGATTGTCCCCAAAACAGGACAACAGGCACAAAATGGAGTGGCTTATGATAAAACCCCCATCCCTAATTTGAGACTTAATTTACAGCTTCCACTCTCCCAGAAATGAAAACTGTTGCTGAGTGCAACTTTGTGTACCCTACGCAAAATGTTGGAGTTTGAAGCAGAGAAACATTTATTGCAGGGCCAAGAGAACCGGAAGCTCATGTTTTAAAAACTCTGGGGCTTCCCTGGTGGTCTGTTGTTGTTTATTCACTAAGTCGTGTCTGATTCTGTATTACCCTGTGGACTATAGCTCACCAAGCTCCTCTGTCCATGGGATTCTCCAGGCAAGAATACTGGAGTGGGTTGCCATTTCCTTCTCCATCCCTGGTGGGCTAGTGGTTAAGAATCCACCTATCAGTGCAGGGGGTATCAGTTCAGTCNCACCAAGCTCCTCTGTCCATGGGATTCTCCAGGCAAGAATACTGGAGTGGGTTGCCATTTCCTTCTCCATCCCTGGTGGGCTAGTGGTTAAGAATCCACCTATCAGTGCAGGGGGTATCAGTTCAGTCCCTGGTCAGGGAAGGTCCCACGTGCTGCAGAGCAACTAAGCTGAGGCACCACAGCTACTGAGCCCACACTCTGGAGCCCTCGAGCCATAACTCCTGAGGCCCATGAGTCTAGAGCCCATGGCTTGCAACAAGAGACGCCACCACACTGAGAAGCCTGTGCTCTCTGCAACTAGAGAATAGTCCACACAGTGATGAAGACCCAGTGCAGCCAAAAATTAAATAGATATATCTTTAAAAAAATGTGAACTCCCTGATGGTGTTACCTGAAAAACTGGGTTTACCTCTTGGTGGGTATTGAGCCAAAAGACACAACCAAGTCAAAGAGCAGGAGAAGGAAGGATTTATTACTTGCAGCAAGTAAGGAGAATACCAGGGATTGTTCCCAAAGCTGCTTCCCTGGACACCAAAACTGGGGAGATTTTAAGCAAAGGGTCAATGCATATTTGTGAAGGGTTTTGGGCAGAGGAGAATTCAGCATAGCATTGGGGCAAGGGTTGACAGAGTTCAAGGTTTAGGTGACTAAAGTCTTAAGGATCAGAAAAGGTCAACATCCTCATTCCATCCTCCATCTGGCTGGGGGNAAGGGTCAATGCATATTTGTGAAGGGTTTTGGGCAGAGGAGAATTCAGCATAGCATTGGGGCAAGGGTTGACAGAGTTCAAGGTTTAGGTGACTAAAGTCTTAAGGATCAGAAAAGGTCAACATCCTCATTCCATCCTCCATCTGGCTGGGGGCCTTAGTTCCCATGGAACTCAAAGATAATGTTTCAGATTGTTGTGTATATCCCTTAAGGAGGAACTGGGACTCTGTTTTATTGCTGAGCTATTGTTTCTTGACTGATTTTCCTTTGTTCCTGCATTGCCTCACTTACCTTACAATCATGAATTACGAGGCCTGTTCAAGGGCAAGCATTGTGGCCAGGCATAGATCACAAAATGGCTTAGGCCAAAAATGGCTTCTCTTATGTCAAGAAAGCCACGTCTGGTTCTCTTTCTCTGGGGACCCCCTACCCTAACTGCTTACAATGGTTTTAGGGGAAGAGTTTTTAAAACAAATTTGGGGTGAGGGCTGCAGGTTGTGTGACTTTCTCCTGATTGGTTGGTGATGAGGTAATAAGGCAGTGCTCCAGAAATCCTGTGCTCAGCCTGAAGTTTCTATCCTCTACCTGGGTGGGGCTTTAGTTCCTGCAGAACTCAGAGATAGATGCTGTGTATATCTGCTGAGGAAGAACCAAGGACCCAGTTTTTATTGCTATAATATAATTTCTTGAGGGCTCCGCCTTTGTCTCACTTACTGATTAGCAACCCTTTGAATCTGCCCTTTGGAACTCAGGGAAGGTCTAGGAGGCTGGAGCCTTTTTTTTCTTCAAATAAGAAAAGGGGACAAAGAAAGTATTTGTACCAGGGAGGGTCCCACAGGCTTCTGCTTGGTTTCACTAGATTGGATGCTGTCTGATTTGAATTGATTTTTGCTCAGATAAGCTCTTAAAAATTTTAATACACCTCAGTTTATCTTTTAACAATTCTTTTATCGATCCTTTTAACAAACACCTATTGAATGTGACTGAGTCCCAGAGCAGCTGGGACGACAGTTCTCCTAAATCTTGGATAGTATTTTCTGCTTAAATTCTCTCCCCGAAATGAATAACTGTGCATTTTCTCTAGTCTAATTATCAAACATGCATCTCTTTAGTCAACTTGTATTATAAAAGACACAACATTGAAAAAAGCTGCTGCTGCTAAGTCACTTCAGTTGTGTCTGACTCTGTGCGACCCCATAGATGGCAGCCCACCAGACTCCACCATCCCTGGGATTCTCCAAGCAAGAATACTGGAGTGGGCTGCCATTTCCTTCTCTGATGCATGAAACTGAAAAGTAAAAGTGAAGTTGCTCAGTCGTACCCGACTCTTAGCGACCCCATGGACTGCAGCCTACCAGGCTCCTCCATCCATGGGATTTTCCAGGCAAGAGTACTGGAGTGGGGTGCCATTGCCTTCTCCCAAAAAGGCTATTTAATCATAAATTGTAAAGTTATTCTAAGTGTGTGAGTCAGTCTGTCATGTCTGACTCTTTGTGACCCCATGGACTGTAGCCCACCAGGCTCCTCTGTCCATGGGATTCTGCAGACAAAGATACTAGAGTGGGTTGCAATTTCCTTCTCCAGGGGATCTTCCTGACCCAGGGATTGAACCCAGGTCTACCCACATTGCAGGCAGAATCTTTACCACCTGAGCCACCAGAGAAGACCATAGTTAGCTAGCCTAAGTTAAAATAGTTCCTTTGTGTACCATTTGATCACTGGGATAATGCCTGGGTGTCCTCTCTCTTGACTTGTACATCTTTAGAAAGGGAAACCTTTGACTCCTTTTTCTCGACTGCTTGCTGTGGTGCTGGACTCTCTGAGTTCCTCCTGGCTTTACTGCTCTGTGACTTGGCTTTGATTTAAAGTCCACATAGCTTCTTCATTCACAACAGGACCACAGCTTTCCTCTCGGCCTGGGTCTCCATCAGCTGCCAGGGGACGAGTTGGTGGGGGCTGGGGTGGGGCAGGATGACACAGCATCTTCTCTCTTCCCTTCTCCTCTGCCAGCATCTCTTTCTCCGGCCTCCCTCTCTCTCCCCTCCCACTTCCCCTCCTCCTTTCTCTTTCTACTCCCTTCCTGCATCTGCTCTTTCCTGTCTCTCTTTCTTGTTTACTTTTCCATTAGACAGAAAAATACAAAGAAGAGGCAAAAAGCCTTGCACAAGGTGTCTTACACGGATGGAGTAATTTTCTCTTTTGCCTCCCACACCCTTTCCTTTTTCCCTCTTCCTTTTTTCATATTTACACAGCCACCCCAATCCCTTTCCATCCTGATTTTTACTTGTGAGGTAGAAGCAATGGAGCTGCANCCCATGGACTGCAGCCTACCAGGCTCCTCCATCCATGGGATTTTCCAGGCAAGAGTACTGGAGTGGGGTGCCATTGCCTTCTCCCAAAAAGGCTATTTAATCATAAATTGTAAAGTTATTCTAAGTGTGTGAGTCAGTCTGTCATGTCTGACTCTTTGTGACCCCATGGACTGTAGCCCACCAGGCTCCTCTGTCCATGGGATTCTGCAGACAAAGATACTAGAGTGGGTTGCAATTTCCTTCTCCAGGGGATCTTCCTGACCCAGGGATTGAACCCAGGTCTACCCACATTGCAGGCAGAATCTTTACCACCTGAGCCACCAGAGAAGACCATAGTTAGCTAGCCTAAGTTAAAATAGTTCCTTTGTGTACCATTTGATCACTGGGATAATGCCTGGGTGTCCTCTCTCTTGACTTGTACATCTTTAGAAAGGGAAACCTTTGACTCCTTTTTCTCGACTGCTTGCTGTGGTGCTGGACTCTCTGAGTTCCTCCTGGCTTTACTGCTCTGTGACTTGGCTTTGATTTAAAGTCCACATAGCTTCTTCATTCACAACAGGACCACAGCTTTCCTCTCGGCCTGGGTCTCCATCAGCTGCCAGGGGACGAGTTGGTGGGGGCTGGGGTGGGGCAGGATGACACAGCATCTTCTCTCTTCCCTTCTCCTCTGCCAGCATCTCTTTCTCCGGCCTCCCTCTCTCTCCCCTCCCACTTCCCCTCCTCCTTTCTCTTTCTACTCCCTTCCTGCATCTGCTCTTTCCTGTCTCTCTTTCTTGTTTACTTTTCCATTAGACAGAAAAATACAAAGAAGAGGCAAAAAGCCTTGCACAAGGTGTCTTACACGGATGGAGTAATTTTCTCTTTTGCCTCCCACACCCTTTCCTTTTTCCCTCTTCCTTTTTTCATATTTACACAGCCACCCCAATCCCTTTCCATCCTGATTTTTACTTGTGAGGTAGAAGCAATGGAGCTGCATACAGCTTCACTTACAGAAAGTACTTTGCTTGATAGTCCCAGTGAGAGGTTCCCTACACCAATATTTATGAACATCCTCAGTAACAGAGTTACTCAGAAACAGGTTTTTAGTTTTCGTTTTTTTTGCAGGTACACTGTCATTCACATAGAGCAAAACACCTTACTGGCATTTAAACACTCTTTTAAAGCGAGATGTCACCTGCTTTCCTTACACTCATTATCAATGTTAGATGTTTTCCCAGTAGTATTGCTGAATTTGTGTTGATCTGTCCACACTGTGCAACTCAGGTCCCCTTGAGACCAAGGATACATCCTGACAAGGTGTTGAAGAAGTAAGCTAAGAGGACAGCTTAAAAATCACTAGTGTGGAATTTTAACTCAGTCACTCAAACAGCTCCATCGATAGCATTTGGTCATTTACTCATCATGAAAAGATTAGTGAATAATCTGGATTTACAATGCATGGTTTAACAAATTGGTACTTTCAATAAAATAATCCATGGTTCTAAATAGTATTTTGACTATTGACTAAATGTTAATATACTTGATATTGAAATCTTATTCATTGGTTTAAAGCACAGGTATGTTTTTTCCTTTTAAAAAAAAACTTTTATTTTTTTTTATTGAAGTCTGACTCATAATGTGCAGATCTCTACTGTACAGCCAAGTGACTCAGTTATACACAGACATTCTTTTTTCGTATATTCTTTTCTACTACAATATTGAATATAGTTTTCCTGTGCTATATAGTAGGACTTCATTGTTTATCTATCCTGTATATAAACTAGTTTATATCTGATAATGCTACAGTCCCAGTCCTTCCCTCCCTCACCTCCTCCCCTTTGGCAACCATAGATTTGATCTCTGTCCATGAGTCTGTTTCTGAACGTAGATAGGTTTATTTGTGCCATATTTTAGATTCCACATATAAGTGCTATTATATGGTATTTATCTTTCTCTTTCTGACTGATTTCACTTAATCTGATAATCTCTAGTTGCATCCATGTTGCCTCAAATGGCATTATTTCTTCTTTTTTATGGCTGAGTAGTATTCCATTGTATATGTGAACCCCATCTTCTCTATCCATTCATCTGTCAGTGGACAGTTAGGTTGTTTCCATGTCTTGGCTATTGTGAATAGTGCTGTTATGAACTAGGGGTGCATATATCTTTTTGAATTACAGTTTTGTCTATGTATATGCCTAGGAGTGGGGTTGTGGGACCATATGGTAATTCTGTTTTTAGTTTTCTGAGAAACCTTCATACTGTTTTTCATAGTGGCTATACCAACTTACATTTCCACTACCTCTGTTCCCTTTTTTCCACATCCTTTCCAGCATTTGTTATTTGTAGACTTCTTGATGATGGCCTTTCAGACTGGTGTGAGGTGATATATCATTGTAGTTTTGATTTACATTTCTCTAATAATTAGTGATGTTGAACATGTTTTTGTGTGCCAAAGGCCATCTGTATGTCTTCTCTGAAGAAATGCCCATTTTTCAGTTGGGTTTTTGTTGTTGTTGTTGAGTTGTACAAGCTGTTTGTATATTTTAGAAAATAAGCCCTTATCTGTTGCCTCATTTGCAAATATTTTCTCTCATTCTCTAGGTTGTCTTTTTTTTAATGTTTTCCTTTGCTGTGCAAAAGCTCATAAGTTTAAGTCCCTTTTGTTTATTTTTATTTCTATTGCCTTGGGTGACTGACCTAAGAAAACATTGATACAATTATGTCAGAGAATGTTTTGTCTGTGCTCTCTTCTAGGAGTTTTATGGTGTCACATCTTATGTTTGAGTCTTTAAGCCTCAAACAAGTTCATTTTTGTGCATGATATGAGGGTGTGTTCTACCTTTATTGATTTACATGCAGCTGTCCAACTTTACCGATACCACTTGTTGAAGATACTATCTTTTTCTCCATTGTATATTCTTCCCTCCTTTATCGAACATTAATTGACCATAGGTGTGTGGGCTTATTTCTGGGCTCTCTATTCTGTTCCATTGATCTGTATATCTGTTTGTATACCAATACTACACTGTTTTGATTACTGTAGCTTCATAGTATTTTCTGAAGTCTGCGAGAGTTACACCTCCTGCTTTGATCCCTCCCCCACACCCTGAGGACTGTTTTGGCAATTCTGTCTTTTGTGGTTCCATATATATTTTAGAATTATTTGTTCTAGCCTCTTCCCTCATCGAGCCCTTCCATACCACACTGGGAAACCCCTGCAAGGAACATTCCCTTTACCTTCTGGATCTAACTTGGGTTTCTCAACCTCACTTTGGGCAAGATATCTTTCCGTGTCTTTGAATCCTCTTTAATTTTCTTTATTAATGTTTTATAGTTTTTAGGTTATACATCTTTCCTAGGGGCTTTTTTGGGTGCTATTTTAAAAGGTGTTTTTTTTTTTTTTGCATTCTCTTTCTGATATTTCATTGTTAGTGTAAAAAATGTAACTAGTTTTTAATTAGACCACAGATATACTTTTAATTTGAACTAGCATCTTTTAAAATGTGAAATTTACTTCATGGGAAAATTTTTAAATTCTCTTAAATTTTAAAACATTGCAATTGAATTGAATAATCATTTTAAACTTTTGAGCCTTTCAGTTTGGCATGAGAGACTTAAGATAGGTATCAATGAAATAACTAGAAATGCTATAATTAAACTATCAATGCTGTATTCCTTTGGGTCACAGTTTTTGACACAAAGTGGGTATCCATTAACATTATTTTCACTTAAAAAAACTCAGTGAAATTATTCATGTACTTCTGGAAAAATATTTCTAAGAAATCTGTAGCTTTTTCTTCAATCTGATAATTCTATGAAAATAGAACAGAATGTCTTTCGACACCAAGAGCCACAAATTCCCCTGAATTTGCAGTGTTCTGGCACAAAGGAGGGAATAGAAAGGGAGCATTTGAAACTGTCAAAATGTAAATGACACATTTAAGGTACATTCATCTGGCACAGTAATACTTTACAAATTTCTTTTTTTATCACACCACACATATTCAGTTTCCATCATTTTCAAAATGTGACATTTTAATATAGAATTTTATGACTTTGAGTTTTTTGCCCATTTATAGGCATCTGTCTTGATACTCTGCAATGTAATTCTGTGTTCTTTTCATGGGCTAGATTTGAAAGTTCGGTGAAGCTCTGGTTAAGACTCCCTGTCTGGCTGCCAAAGGGCCAATGGCAGGACCCAGGGGTGTGCCCTCCTCACTTCCATTCGCAACTTTGCAAAGAAAGCCGTGACTGGAGTCACTCTTCTCTCTCCTCCTCAGGACCAAGCCCATGATGTCTTGCATCTTTCATCTTTCTTACAGAAGATGTCTTACATCTTTCAGTCACCACCAGTACCCGATCTTCCAAGTCCCTGGGACTGCCCACACCTTCTCCCCATAGGACTTGGTCTCCTCCACCAGCTCAGCTTCCCACAGCCTCTTCCTTCATCAAACCTTCCACTCCATGCTGGGAAACCCCTGCAAGGAACATTCCCTTTACCTTCTGGATCTAACTGGGGTTTCTCAACCTTAGCACCATCGATACTTTGGGTGGGATCATTCTTTCCTGTGCCCTCTGGAAAGTTTAACAGCCTCCCTGCCTTTCCCCACTCAAAGCCGTGGGTACTGTCTCTCTCCTGCGACTGTGACAACTAAAAATGTCTCCAGACTTTGCCAAAATCCCTGTGGTGGTGGGGTGGGCATTGCCCCTGGCTGAGAACCACTGGTCTAACTGATCTCCTTTCTAGACCCTGGTCTTCCTGCCTCTCTCCTCATACACCGAGCTCCTTTGACACACATACCACCATATTACTAGGCTCGCCTTCGTTAACTGACCTCGTGTTGCATCTGCTGACATCCCAGTTGCCTCCTCATTTTGATGGTGCTTTCAGCTCTTTCCTCCCCACCCCCTCCACCACTGGTCTGGGGCTGACTCTCCTGCAGCTTTGCCATCCCAGGAGATCTCCTCTTCAGACCTCTGGCCTCTAAGTTACTTGATCCCCCAGACCCAGGTTCAACCCAAATCTCAGCCCATCTTACTTCTGAGGAGCCAAATGTCATTGGAGAAAAACACCCAGCCCTGCTCCTGGCCTCACTTCAGATCCATGACCCTAAATTTCAGCTTTTTGAGCATTGTGGAGTATTTCCCTGCTCCATCCTCTCTCGCATCCTCAGAGACAACAGCATCAGACCTCTTCTCAAAAACTCCTCCTTCCACTGCCTGTTGTCAAATCCCCCTCTTCTTGATGATCTTATTGTAAGGTATAGTTCGGGCTGAGGCAGAAAAGAAGGAGAGACGACCTTAACAGAGGTAGGTTACCTTTGTTTAGGCGAGGAAGAGAGCGAGAGAGATCAGGGAGGCTTCATATTTAAAGGGAGGTTTGTGGAAGCGATAAAGAAAACGTTAGTCACGTGAGAATTTTTGAGTAATTTTTAGTTGAGATGGCATTTGTAGTTGAACAGTGGGTGGGAGGTTTTGGGCAGGGGGTAATAAGTCCTCTGGGCAGGGTTAATAAGTCCTGGGCAGGTGTAGGGGGTGGGAGGTTTCTGGGCAGGGAGTGATAAGTCCCAGGTAGATGCAACTGGCCCAGAGCATCAGGGCGGAACTTAAAGTTTGGTTTTGTTTTCCCCAAAGTTAGATGATTCAGCAAGGGCTTTTGAGACCGTTGTTTTCTTTTCTAAGCCCCGAGACTCCTTCACTTAGTTTTTAGTTTGCTGATCGAATGGAAGTACTCAGAAAGAAGCGCCTCATCCTGCCATCACAAAGGGGACTCGGTTGCTTGTAGGCATCTATACACTTATATTTTCCCTTCCCTCCTTTCACAACTAGTTTGTTATTGCCCCTCTCTGGGTCAACCTGTCCCCTCTGCATCTGCCTCCATCCCTTTTCAACTACCTGAGGACTTGACTCCGTTACTTATTTTCCTTTCTTGTGCACCATAAATTCTCTCCTCTCTCCACCAATACAGGAATGTGCTGTGATATTTGCCATCTAAACAGACGACCACAACATGACCTCTCCATCTTGTCATGGCTCAGTCCTCTGCTATTTCCTCTTCTCCTTTTCCCCCTTCGCTCTCCTCCTCCTCCCCCCTTGCTTCCTCTCTTTGTTTTCTTTATCAATATTTGCTCTCTAAATGGCCTCAACCAGTCCCATGACTTTATATGACCCCTATATACTAAGGATTCCAATTTATATCTCTACCTTTCATTTGAGCTTCAAATCAACACATCCAGCTGCTGAAACGCCTTTACTTGGATGTGTCATCTCCAACTTAGTGTGTTCACATCTGAACTTCCAGTGGTCCTGTAAAGCCTTGACTTTTCCAGTGTTCACCGTTCTTAAAGGTGCTCTGGCTGAAAATCCAGAAATCATGTTAATTCCTTGCTTTCCTCCTACCCTCACTTCCTCATTCCATTGTTGTCAGCTCTACTTTCAAAATAGATCACAAATCTGATTTCTTATCCATCATTCCCCATTATCCCCCACCCAGTTGGCCTCTGAACGGCTCTACTTCTACTGTTTACTTGCCTAGAGAATCTTCTTCACACATCAGACATGGTAACATGTTATAAGTTGTAAATCAAATGATGACACTTCCCTGCTCACAATTCTTCAGTGGATTTCCATCACATTTGGAATGAACATCCTTTTCCTACCATGTTCTGGGCAGATCTGGATCCTGCCTATTTCTTATCACTCTCCTCTCTCCCTGACTTTGATCTGGCCACACTGGCCTTCTTGCCGTTTATCAAAAACACCAGGCCCATTTCAGCTCCTAGGCCTTTGCACTTGCTGATCCCTCTTCATCTGAGATCTTTGTATGTTTGGTTCCCTCACCAGGAAGTTCGGATATGTCACAGATGGAGGTGAGCATGGCATTAATTGTGATGCAAGTCAAAGAAATGTTTATGTTCATTAGATTTGCCTTCCTGTATCATTAGGGCAACTTGAAAAATACAACTTGGAAATGGCTAGCCATTGCTCAGGATTTGATTTTTATTTAGGGGGGGAATTTTATTATTCAGGTGGCTGCTGCCTATTCCTGAATCAGACCAAACCCAAATGTGACAGTTCTTGGACCACTTTGAGAATTTTGCCTGTGCTTTTGTGACCTAAATCAAGCAATGATCGATCCCTAAAGAGAATTGATAATTGCAGTCTTAGCCAATCAAATAATGCCTTTAAGAATCCTGCGTTATTTGAGAAAAATTCCTCTTTCTGCTTGGGGACATGTGGAGAGACTGACTGAGCTCGCTTGGTGAGTAATAAACTCAGCTTTGATCTTTCAGCTCTGCTGGTCTGGTTATTTCAATGTGACAGTGCTTTAATGATTTAATTATCTTCCCCTGCACTATTTTAGGCCTTTTTTCTCTAACATTTTTGCAGTTCCGGTACTTAACGTTGGTCTCTTTGTTTCCCAAAACTCTTTGTGGGAACATAGTGTTTTTGTTTGCGATGGATGCTACTGACCTGGATTAGGGACTGCTACCCGGCTAATATAGGTAGTCCGTTCTTCTGAAAGATTATTATACAAAAATCCATTCCTAAAACTCCCTCAAATCTGAACCTTTTTCAGACACACCCCTAACTAACCCCCTTTCAAACAAAACAGAACAACCTCCCTTAACTTTAATTACTCTAGCTATTTAGGTTCCTCTCTGTGGGTGAGATTTACATTAATTAGCGTATAATGAAGCCTGCCCAAACAAATGTATTCCTTTGTTTGCACTCATTTGAACAAACTGAATGCCCTGTATGTGAGCAGCAGAAGGAAGGCATTGAAAACAGCTTCTAGAAACCAGGCCCCCAGACCTCACCTTCCTAGTCCTTCACAAGATACTGGCAGCGTTCCCCACTTGGAATTTGCGAACCGAGAGCAGTGGGTTTTTTGTGTGTGTGTGTGTGTGTCTTGTTTTTCTACCTCCAGAGAAGACATATTTTCTCAGAAAACATTTCCTTCTCTTCAGCTTTCTGGTTAGTATTCAGGCCACCACCTCTGTTATCAGACGGTGGCAACAGAGCTCTTCGCCTGCATCTTCTGTGAGGTGGCGGGGGAGTGGATCGCACAGTAATGAGCTGTTTTTGCAGGCTTCCTTCGGGAGCCTTTTCTTATATCCCTTGGCAAGAGGAGCTAATTCAAAACAGCAACCCAACCCGGGGGCGTCTAAAATTCAGAGAAATTTGGCTGACATGACAGTTCGAGGGTCTCCCTGAAAAATCAGAGCTGTAAATCAGAGCTTTGTTCTTCAAGGGGAGGGGTGGCCAGAGGTTTTCTGGAACCTTATCGAAGTCTTTTTTTTTTTTTTTTTTTTTTTTTTATCCCCGTTGAGGTTTTCAGGCCCACAATGAGGAGGGTAGGGAGCGTGCTGGAAGCAGCTTTTGTTTCCTGCTGATGCTGGTTCATCCTCTGAGCCACAGGAGCCCGGAGGCTCAGAGTGCGTCCTCCAGGGATGCAGTCACGCATGGCTCCCCTCCTCCTGAGCTCAGCCGCCTAGACTTGCTTCCCTGGCGGCTGTAGACCTTTAGGAACTAGCATGGCGCCTGGTACTTGGTGGCCCCGTCTACTTGGTGAGTGTTTAGTGACTGGTGGCCAGGCTCGCGGTAGCCCCACACTTCCGTTCCCTGGGCCATCATGGCTGCTGTCCCCTCGCGGAGGTGCCTGAGTCCCAGTGATGCCACAGGGCAGCCATTCCCGCTGGCTCTGGCCTGCAGGTCTTGTCTCCTGTGTTCAGCTGTTCTCCTGTGCATCCTGTTTCTTTCTCCTCAGAATATGGTGATCCTCTGGCTCTAGAGACTTCTCTGCCTCTACCCTGAGAAGCTTGCTGAAGACACACACAGACACACAGAAGACACCCATACACACAGACACGTACGTGGACATACGCACTTACCCATAGACACACAGAGACAAACACATAGACACACACAGACACACACAAGACACACAGAGACATAAACACAGACCTACACACGAAACACACAGACGCATGAACACATACAGAAGCACACACACAGACACAGGCTTCTGGCCCAGTCTCCCACTCTCTGTAATTCCTCAGTCTCCTGTATGTTCACATATCTCTCTTCACCCTCAAGGATCTCTTCATTCTTTTAACCCAGACTGACCCTCTGTTATCCCAGCTTCTACTCTGACTCCTGACTTTTCTCATTCTCCATTTCTGCTCCTTTAAGTTGGTTTCACCCCTTCATCCCCTGGCACTCCCCTTTATTTAATCTTAATTTAATTTAACCTCCCATATATCTTAATTTGCTGGAGGTTGGAATTGGGAAGGGGTGGTCTTTACCTTTCAGACTGACATTGTGGACAAGTGAAATAGTTGAGCAGTGATAGTTTCAGGGTATGGTAGTAGAAATTATGTATGTTCTTTTTGAGTGTGGAGGGAAATTATTAAGAGGATAAATCTGGATAAACCTATAATGTCTTGTCTCATTTAAGCCAGTGATTCTCAACCAGGGGCAATTTTGCTGCCAAGGAGCCATTTGGCAATGTTTGGAGACATTTTTAGCTGTCACAACTGGAGGTGGGGGAGGGGGGATGCTCCTGGTATCTAGTGGGTACCGACTGGGATGCTGCCAAATAACCTACCATGCACAGGACAGTGCCCAGGACAAAGAATCACTGGGGCCAGAATATCCTGAGTGCCGAGGTTGAGAAACCCCAGCTTACCTTCTTCTCTCTTCTTCCCCAGGCCCTCCTCTGCTCCGTCTCCTGATACCCTAATTAGGGTTCTCACAACCTAATCTTGTCCCTTGTGTCCCATGGCCCCAATCGCTGGGTTTTACCACTGCCTAGAGAGCATACCATGCTTGGTTTGAATCTTCACAGTGTAAGCTCCCTGTGAAGATGCCTTTGCTCATGGAATCCTGGCTGTTGGGAGCAGGAAGGGCCTTCCAAAGTTGACTTTGCTGAGGTCACATAGCTAATCATGGTCTACTCTGGAGGTTGCAGCAAGGGGTCTCCAGTCCCAGCGCCTTTTCCTTCTTACTCAGTTCAGTTCAGTTCAGTTCAGTTGCTCAGTCATTTCCGATTCTTTGCAACCCCATGAACCGCAACACACCAGGCCTCTCTGTCCATCACCAACTCCTGGAGTCCATCCAAACCCATGTCCATTGAGTCAGTGATACCATCCAACCATCTCATCCTCTGTCGTCCCCTTCTCCTGCCCTCAATCTTTCCCAGCATCAGGGTCTTTTCCAATGAATCAGCTCTTTGCATCAGGTGGCCAAAGTATTGGAGTTTCAGCTTCAACATCAGTCCCTCCAATGAACACCCAGGACTGATCTCCTTTGGGATGGATTGGTTGGGTCTCCTTGCAGTCCAAAGCACTCTCAAGAGTCTTCTCCAACACCACAGTTCAAAAGCGTCAATTCTTCGGCACTCAGTTTCTTCACCATCCAAATCTCACATCCATACATGACCACTGGAAAAACCATAGCCTTGACCTGACGGACCTTTGTTGACGAAGTAATGTCTCTGCTTTTTAATATGCTGTCTAGGTTGGTCATAACTTTCCTTCTAAGGAGTAAGCGTCTTTTAATTTCATGGCTGCAGTCACCATCTGCAGTGATTTTGGAGCCCAGAAAAATAAAGTCAACCACTGTTTCCACTGTTTCTCCATCTATTTGCCATGAAATGATGGGACCAGATGCCATGATCTTCGTTTTCTGAATGTTGAGCTTTAAGCCAACTTTTTCACTCTCCTCTTTCCCTTTCATCAAGAGGCTCTTTAGTTCTTCACTTTCTGCCGTAAGGGTGGTGTCATCTGCATATTTGAGGTTATTGATATTTCTCCTGGCAATCTTGATTCCAGCTTGTGCTTCCTCCAACCTACCGTTTCTCACGATGTACTCTGCATACTCACTCACTGCTTTGGTTCAAATAGAAGAAATCCAAGCTGCCTGCCTGTATGTCTTCTATAGGACGAGAGTCAGCTGAATGGGGCTGATTGAAATAGGGACTCACTAAGGCGCCTCCCAGTTTGTTTTTTTGGGATTGCATGCTCTAGTGCTCTGTCACAGGTCCCTGCCAGCCACAGGGCACAGCTTAGGCACCTCCCTGTCCTCCTAGGGAGGATGCCCTGATGTGCAGGGCCATGCTGGGCAGGACATTAGGGCAGGCTATGTTCATGCTGCACTGATGTAGCCAACTGTGTACCAAGTCAAGGAGTCCCTGAATCAGGAACAGAGAGGCACATAAACACAAGCTTTCTATAATCAGGAGCCACAGTTTGAGGCGAGTACAGGGCAGTTTGGGCAACTTCTGTATCTTCTCTCTTTCTCACCTCTCCCCAAACAACCACATTTTATCAGGGAGGAAGAGGACTTTTTTGTGGGAGGGAGAGGGGATGGGCCAGTGTTTTTCCACATAAGGTCCTTTGACCTACCCGCCTCAGGATGGCTTTAGGGGATGTAAAAATGTGTATTCCTAGACCCACATTTCCCACCTCTGGGAGATGGGGCCTTACTCTTAATTTTTAGCAGGTGCATAGGGTATCCTGCAGTCAGAATTTAAGAACCACTGACCTAGGTGTTTACATAATTAGACTCCCCCCACCCCCTGCAAAGAATCTCAGAAAGTCAGAAGCTTGTAGACAGTATCTGAATGCCAGAGAGAAAATATGTTGCTAAAAAAGACAAAAACAAAGCCACGTCCCTTCTTGGTGACATCTCATGACCATAAGGTTTGTGTGGGGCTTTGAAGATGTAAGGGCCGCTTCTGGGAATACATATGACCTGCCCAGGAGGAATCAGACTTTGCTCCTGTTTCCAGTTTTGAAAGGGCTGGCAGTGGCCTGCTTCTGCTCTCCTGGAGCCTCTTGGGTCCACTCTTAGGAGGCCTGTTCAAGAGCTCTTTCTTTGAGGGCTGTTTTTTACCCAGCTCTCCAAGGGCGCTCAAGGTACCTGCTTATTGATCCACCTTGAACAGGTACCGATATGTTTTAATTAAGAGAGTGCTCAGGCTGTGGGTACAGTCCTCATTTTCACAGTGATGCTCACTGTGGTTTTTGGCTCCTGCCCAAGCATGAGTGATTTTTCAGGGGTGGTGACAACTCTGACTCTGCCACCAGCACAGGTCCTGGGTTCATGTCTCTCTTCATCCACTTGTATTTTGTAGGACCAAACTTTGAACTCAGCTCTCCTTTCTCTCCAAAACCCTTAGTCTCTTGCAAAGGGGCTACTGCTGTGCTCTCTGGCTGCTTCACTGTCCTCAAAGCTCAGTGGTTAAAAACCTGCATGATTATCTGACCTTAGTTGATTGTTACTTTATTTTTTATTTTAAGTGGGATGAAAAGGAGTAACAGTACCAAGTTAGTTTTACATACTCCCCAGCAGCCCCTGAAACAAATGTCAAAGTCTTGAAATCAGTCCAACCCATCAGATACTCACTTGTTTTCTGCTTCTCATATACCCCAGGACCTTTGCACTTGCTGTTACCACTGCTGTGTGTGTTCTTCATCTGGAAAACCACCTGGCTAGCCCAGTGCCCTTGCTTCCTTCTGCTTGCTGCCCAAAATGTCTCCTCTTCATGGAGGCCTGACAGATTCTGTACACAGTAGCTGTTTTGGTTTTTGTGTGTACATCTGCCACAGCAAAAAGGAAATTCCATGAGGGTGGGGTCTTGTTTTTTCGTTCACTGCTGTCACTTCAGCACCTACAACAGTGCCTGGCATAGTAGAATGTCAAGCAACACTAGATGTGTGAATGAGTGAATGGGTGTCAAATGCTATCTTCTCTTTATATACATTTTCTCCAGAATGGACAGGCATGTAAGGAAAGAAGTCATGAGTTATAGGAGTCTGAAAAAAAAAAAAGGGCTTCTGACATAGCTCCAAGCCTGTGGGATGGTTTCTCTTCACTGGCAACTGCCATTCCTAGAAACCATAGGAAATGTTTGGGGGGGAAATAAGAAAGCTAATAAGAATCCTTTCACTTTCATTAGTGGAAACCTTTGTATCAAATAGGGAGAGCCAAAGCTCTCTGTTTCTGCCTACTAAATCAATATTTGAATGTCAGTATTTTCTGGGAAACTCCAGACTTTTGCAGAGAAGATTGGACAAGGCACGGAACTAACTCCAAGCATTCTTTGACTCCATTATTCCTGTTGCTTCCCCTCAGTATGGTGTGAGCCACGTGTACACTTCTTTTTTAAATTCAATTATAGTTGATTTGCAATGTTGTATTGATACGTGTATATGTCTTGTTTTCAGTAATACCATTTTTCATGTTTATAAACTAAAGGATGAGGATATATATATATGCTTTCCATGTCTATGTTTATATCTATGCATCTCTGTGTGCTCAGTCATCTCTGACTCTCTGTGACCCCATGAACTGTAGCCCATCAGGCTCCTCCATCTATGGGATTGTCCAGACAAGAATACTGGAGTGGATTGACATTTCCTACTCCAGGGGATCTTCTCGACCCAGGGATTGAACTCGTGTCTCCTGCATTGCGGGCAGATTCTTTACGACTTGGCCACCAGAGAAGCGCCATCTATATCTATATTCCCACCATCCCTAGCTCACATTCATGTAAGAAACAGGAGGGATAACATTTGTACATATTTTGGGTGTTGTCAATCCATTCTCTTTCTCAAGACTTTGGATAATTGAAACATAAGCTAGTTTCAGTAATTCGTAACTATTCTTGCCAGTAGGTTGTGATCACCCATGTATAATTGTTTAAAGTTTTACCTTCTTCTTGAACTGATCAAAGCTAGTAGTTCTGAAACCTGCAAGTCATCAGAGCTTCCTGAGAAATTAAGCCTGAATTTCTCCACCTTAGTTCAGTTGCTCAGTTGTGTCCGACTCTTTGTGACCCCATAGACTGCAGCACGCCAGGCTTCTCTGTCCATCACCAACTCCCTGAGCTTGCTCAAAAGCATGTCCATCGAGTCGGTGATGTCATCCAACCATTTCATCCTCTGTCTTCCCCTCCTCCTCCTGCCTTCAATCTTTTCCAGCATCAGGGTCTTTTCCAGTGAGTCAATTCTTCACACCAGGTGGCCAAAATTATTGGAGCCTCAGCTTCAGCATCAGTCCTTCCAATGAATATTCAGGACTGATTTCCTCTAGGATTGACTGGTTTGATCTTGCAGTCCGAAGGACTCTCAAGAGTCTTCTCCAACACCACAGTTCAAAAGCATCAATTCTTCGGCATTCAGCTTTCTTTATAGTCCAACTCTCACATCCATACATGACTACTGGAAAAATGATAGCTTTGACTAGATCGACCTTTGTCAGCAAGGTAATGTCTCTGCTTTTTTAATATGCTGTATAGGTTGGTCATAGCTTTTCTTCTGAGGAGCAAACATCTTTTATTTTCATGGATGCAGTCACCATCTGCAGTGATTTTGGAGCCCAAGAAAATAAAGTCTGACACCATTTCCACTGTTTCTCCATCTATTTCCCATGAAGTAATGGGACCGGATGCCATGATCTTTGCTTT
>SJYV01025301.1:0-236964 GCA_006410875.1 Neotragus pygmaeus
GGAGGAGAGAGCGAGGCCCCGCCCAGAACGAAGCCCCGCCCCAACAAGGTTCCGCCCAGAAAGGAGGCCTTGGGCCTCAGTTCCAAGATTCCGCGGCAACTTCGCCCCGTCTCTCTGATTCCATCAGTGCCTGACAGAAGTGCCTCTGACTGGCCGACTGCGTCTAACTGACCACAGACGCCATCACTGTCGTCTATTTGGCTGTGTCTAATGAAAACAGATGTCGTGAATGCCTGATGGACCAAGACCGCGTGATCTGTCTGCCTGACCACAGTCGACTGACTGACTGCCCTACCTGGCTAATGGCAGCTGGGATTGATGGTGCGTGTCTGAGTCGATCTTGCTGTTTCTGACTGACCAGATTCCCTCTGTGCTCAACAAGCTGTATCTGAGTGACCGAGGCCCTGTGTGATTGACTGACCGGTTCACAGATTCCCCTGTGCTGGCGTTTTGACCCCAGCTCAGCTGAGCTGATTCTATCTACACCCGGGCATGTGCGTCTGCCCGAGGCCCCTGCGCGTCTGCCTGACTGGCTGGCTGACAAGCTGGCTGGTTATCCTGACTGCATTGGCCTCACCACAGCCTCTGTGCCTGGTGGGGTCCGCCTGACTGGCCATCTGACAGGTGGGATCAGCCCTCCTGAAGAGTAGACTGACGGCATCTGCCAGACTGCCGAGCTGAGTTTGCGGCTGGCTGGTTCTGGCTGGCTGACTGAATCTAAATGTATTTCAGTGAGCCAGTTTCTGTGCTTTTTTGTATTTGGTTAGGTTTTTCTTGGCTGCGCCACATAAGGTTCTTAGTTCCCCTACCAGGGATCGAACCCGTGGCCCCTGTAGTGGGAGCACAGAGTCACTGAACCACGAGAGAAATCCCAGGGACTGGGTTTCTGAATGACTGAGTCTGCCTGACTTTCCCTCCCTGACCACTTCTGCCTGACTCTGCTTTATGGACAGCGTCTGTCTCTGGCTACACCTGACTGTCGGCTGCCTCTTCTACATTCCAAAATGTCAGTTGAATCAGATTCTTGCCTGAACTGCAGCTGACTAACTGAATCTGACTTGGCTTCTGAAATTCCCTCCTTAACGACCTCCTTCACTCCAGCTCCCCAACAAATGGCTTCTGAGGTGTTCCTTGTCCAGGGATCTGGGGCCCAGATGTTTTCAGCTATTAGTCTGGCCTTGGGGGTTCATAGCAAGGGCTTAGACATGGAAGAGAACCTAGGATGGGGCCTTTGGGGGATGGAGAGAGAAGGAATGGAGGCCACACAGGGAGCAGCTGGAAGAAATTGCAGGGGTCCTCAAGGTTCCAGGCTCGGGATCTAGTGATGTAACAGATTCAGCACCTTGAGGAGACAGGCTGGCATGTGGGAGCCACAATGCGGCATGCTTTGTTTCTTCACATTTGTGGGATGTCTCTGTCAATGTCTTGCTGCTCTGTCCCACAGACCTCGGATCTCTTTCCACATTCCTGAATTGAATCTTTTTCAGTGTGTGTGTGTGTGTACTGGCTACATCAACTGCACAAAATGGAGAAAGAGGCTGTGTACCAGAATAGGGAGAACACAAATACAGGCAGGGAATTTCCTGATGGTCCAGTGGTTAAGACTCTGTGCTTCCACTGCAGGGGGCATGGGTTTGATTCCTGGTCAGGGAACTAAGATCCCACATGCCAGAGAATTAGATTTGGGGGAATTAAAAAAAGTAAGCATGTCAAGTGCATGGGTGTGCTATGAATTATAGCTATTAATAATAATAAATGAGAGTACCAGACTAGCTTATCTCAATCAAGCTCCAGCATTCTGAGGTGCTGCCTTTCCATTAATAACAGAGGCCTAACTGCCTCACTGATTTCATTATAAGCCAAGGGAGGAATGGGAGAAAATAAACAGCTCTGCTCCCAAGGGCTCTGTCTTAGTCAGCTTGGGCTGCTATAACAAAATACCATAGACTGAGGTTTCAAACAATGCACATTTGTTATTCAAAATTCTGGGAGTTGGAAAGTTTGAGATCAAGGTGCAGGTGGATTTGGTTCCTGATGAGGCCCTTTTCCTGGCCTGCGGACAGTTGCTTTCTCACTGTGTCCTCACATAGTGATGAGAGAGAGCTCTGCTGTTTTCATCTTCTTTTTTTTATTCTAATGTCTGTCCATGCCGCATGACATGCAGGATCTTAGTTCCCCAACCAGGGATCAAACCCATGACCCCTGCAGTGGAAGAGCAGAGCCTTAACCACTGGACCGCCAGGGAAGTCCAAGAAATTCTTATGGTAGGGCGTAGTAATCTATGCTTTGTGCTGGATCATCATTAGTTGCGGTGATCAGGAGCAACTCTCTAGTTGCGGCGCTCAGGCTTCTCAATGTGGTGGCTTCTTGTATTGCGACCACAGGCTCTAGGGCCCACAGGCTCAGTAGTTGTGGCACATGGGCTTAGTTGCCCCGAGTCATGTGGGGTCTTCCCTGACCAGGATCGAACCTGTGTCCCTTGCATTGCGAGGTAGATTATTAACCACTGGATTACCAGTGAAGCCCAGTAGTTTATGTTTTAACAAGCCCTCCCGGTGTTGTTGATGCGTACTAAAGTTTCAGAAACACTAGGGAAATGACTGTGGTAGCTCTGGTGTCAGATTGTCCACTTTAGAATTTCAACTCTACTGATTTTGTGCAAGTTATTGAATTTCTGAGCCTCAGTTTTCTTATTTGCATAGTCAGTATAATTACGATCACTTTAAACTCTTGTTGAGAGTACTAGGTCATATAAAGCACATAATTTCAGTTCTAGGAATGTATCCCGTAACCCTGGTCCAGCATATGCTGGATGATGTATGTTCAGGATATGCACTGATTTGTTGTTTGTAATAGAAGAGAAACACCCTAAATATCTATCCATAGGGGACTGTTTTAATAAATCATGGTCCTAACATACAAAGAATGAGGCAGCTCTTTGTAGACTCCTATGAAAAGATTGCCAGAATTTTCAAGTTAAAAAAACAAAGTACATGATGAACCTATTTGCAGGGCAGGAATAAAGGGGAAGAGAGAGAGAACAGGCCTGTGGACACAGTTGGGGAAGGAGAGGGTGGGAAGAATTGAAAGAGCAGCATTGAAACATATATATTACCGTATGTAAAGTAGATAGCTAGTGGGAAGATGCTGTATAACACAGGGATTTCAACCTGGTGCTCTGTGACAACCTAGAGGGATGGGATGGGGTGGGCGGTTGGGAGGGAAGTTCAAGAGGGAGGAGCCATATGTATACTTGTGGCTAATTCACGTAGATGTATGGCAGAAACCAACACAACATTATAAAGCAATTATCCTCCGATTAAAAATAATAAATAAATAAAAAGCAAAGTACATAATGGTATGTCTAGCATGCTCCCATGTGTGTACAAAAAAAGACTACACAATCTGTGAAAATGCATAGGTTATCTTTGAAAGCATACTCAGGATACAGTGAGAGAAGAAATGAGTGGCTGGAAAGAGGGAAAGGAGGGAAATTTATTTTTACCTACATATATCTTTTTATGACTTAAAATTTGCAGTATGTACATGCATTTTCTGTTCACAGAAATGAAGTTTTAAAAAAAAGACACTAGTTGGCATAGTGCCTGGCAGCGGTGGTGGCAACAGCCATTCCACAGCTCTAAGCAGATGAACCAATGCAGAAATGCAGCCCGGGGCATCCAGGGTGTGGCCGCAACATCTGTTTCTTTCTTTTCCTGTAGTCTAGGTTGCCCCATTAGAGAATCCTTGCATTTTAGAGATGGAGATGGCTTTAAGATTCTCTGGCAGAACACTTTCATTTTAAAGATGAAGAAACGAAGCCCCAGAGAGAGGCCATAACCAGCCCAAGCTTTCCCAGGGAACTAAGGCTCACCCTGGGGCCTCTTTCACATCTTAAGACTAAGCTTTCAATAATTCTCCTTTTAGAGCCCCATCACCAGTCTGCTTGGAAACTGGAAAGACTCCTCCACATGGCTATTAAGACTAACTGTGGTTCAGTTCCTAACCAAACTTTCCAACCAATTTTCCACCTTCTCCTATGTGAATTCTCTACCTTGGCCAAATAAGTCTCTTCACTGACCCCAGATGCTCCTGCTTTCCAGATACCACAGTCCATGCTCTCTGTCTGAAATGCACGTCTCTTTCCTATTTGTAGAAATTCTACCTACACACTAAGGCAAAATCACTTCTGAATCACACTTCCCCTAGGAAGTCTTCCCTGATTACTCAGGCTCATGGATCTCTCTGAACTAAATTAAACATTTCTTGTAAAGTGTCTACTACTGAAGAGGGGAATAGGATGCTTCTCTGTGTCTTGAACAATGGAACTGAACTAGGGAGAGAGCTGGTTCCTCGTCCCGACTCTCTGTTTCTGGAGAAAAGTGGGCACACAAACTTGGCCCTTCTTCCTGTCTCGGGGAAGCCCTGGGAGAAGATGCCCCTGAGCCAGCCTGGAGCCGGGAGCCTGTCTGCAGAAACTGTTGGGCCTGTTCCTCCCAATGATGTTTACTTGGCCGGGAGGCCCAGCGTGATGAAACCTGGCCCTGTTGCCGAGCACCTTGGGAGGCCTCCCTCCAGGGTCCCTCTGTGCTCAGACAGTGGCCCTTTGTGGAGCAGAGAAGCAGGACTGAAAGTGGAGCTGCCTCCGTTCCCCCCACCCCCCGCCCCCATCCCCAGCAGTCGNCAGTCGTGGACCATCCTGTGCCTGGGTGGCCTCTGTGCAAATCCGCGGCTGGCAGAATGAGGTAGGTCATCCAGGCAACCAGCTAGACTGGAGGAGTGAGGAAGGGTCCTGCCAGAAGGGCATGCTGAAACCAGACCTGCTGAGCTTCTGGTCCCTTAACTGCACAGAGGCTGCTGCTTCCTCTGGAGACTGGTCCCCCTACAGGCCAAAGTGACACTTTTCACCATCCTGTCTGTGTCTGTGTATGACTTTGCAACCCCACGGACTGTAGTCCACCAGGCTCCTTATCCTCTTCCAGGGGATCTTCCCAACCTAGGGATCAAACCTGAGTCTCCTGCATTGGCAGGCAAATTCTTTACTGCTGAGCCATGGGGGAAGCTCCTTCTCATCCCACCACTGCCGTATATGCCCTAGGACTTACGGCAAGTCCTTCTAATGTGGATTCTCCCTTCTGCCTCTGTTTCACTGGACCCTACACTCACTCAGAGGTGGGGTTTGGGGGAATGGGGGATGGGAGGGCAGATTGGGAATCCTTAGATGTCATCCCAAACCTGGTGGGTGGAAATCAAGGGTAGGGACAACTGACTACAGGAAGGAGGAAGGAAGATCGTGTAGCACAGGTGAAAACAAGGGGCATTTCCCTGACCTGGGGTCAGGAGGCTCAGGACTCCTGCTGAGCCACTGACTTGCTGGGTGGCAGTAGCCAGTTGCTTTCCTTTTCTCTCCCCCTGTTTCTCTAGCTGGCCTCAATTTCCCAGCTGCAAACTTACGGAGGCAGAGCTGATGAATGTCAAGAATTTTTGCAGTTCTGATTTTTCAAAATTCTGTGATCACAGGGAGGAAAAGGAAGAGCGGGGGTGGGTTAGACATAGGTAGCTGACACAGTGCTCTCTGGCTTCACCAGCAGTCACTGAGCAGCCTCTTCTCTGCTTCCATGATCCCTTCCCCTTCTCGTTTCCACCTCACTTTGAGGGCTTCTTTTTTTTCCCCATATGGACCATTTTTAAAGACTTTATTGAATTTGTTACAATATTGCTTCTGTTTTGTTTTGGGGTATTTTTATTTTTTGGCTGAGAGGCATATGAGATCTTAGCTCCCCAACCAGGGACTGAACCCATATCCCCTGCATTAGACCTCTGGGGAAGTCCTCTTGATGACCTCTTGTGATGAGAGCTAGAAGCTGATTGGTATACATTTGTTTTATTCCATGTTTTGCCCCCAGAGGGACAGGAAGGGGGGCAGAAAATAGAGAGGAGGGACTTCCTTGGTGGTCCAGTGGTTAACACTCACACTCCCAGTACAGGGCTCTCCATTCAATCCCTGGTCAGGGAACTAGATGCCACATGCTGCAACCAGGAGTTCACATGCCACAACAAGGATTGAAGGTCCCGAGTGCCGCAACCAAGACTTGACACAGCCAAGTAAACAAATACAAATTAAACTTAAAAAAGGAAAGAGAAAGAGGTAAGGGTGGGATAGACAGAACTGATGAAAGAGAGCTCAGGGAGAGAAACGAGGAAGGAAAAGGGAGGGTGGGGGATGATGAAAGAGGGAAAGTAGAAGCAAGAGGAGGTAAGGCTGAAAGAAAAAGGATGAAATGAGATAGGGGGAAGAAGGTAGGAATGAAAGAGAAAAACAGGAAGAGAGCCAGTGGGAAAAGACCGAAGCTTGGATATATGCCACACGTGGGGGATGTCTTGGGGTTTTCCAGGACAAAAACAGGTTCAGTTTGTTTGGAGCTAAGAGTGTGTATAGGGAAGACAAAATTAGAACCAGGTTGTAAAAGGTTTTGAATGCCAGGCTAACAGATTTGGACTTTATGTCTACTATTTTCTGCAGCTCAAATCCCCTGGGTGAGGGCCAGAGAGGCGTTTTCATTCATCCATCCATTTAACAAGGGACAGTGTCTTATCCAATGATGTATCCCCAGAGCATAATACAATATTTGCACAGAAGAGCTAGTCAGGAAATGCCCAGAAAAATTGAACACTTGAACCAAAAGTGGAGTCCTGGGAGGAAGCAGGGGCTGTGACCATCTCACAGAGAGTGTAAGAATGTGTGTGTGTGCTTATTCACTCAGAGCAACCCTGTGGACTGTAGCCTGCCGACTCCTCTGTTCAAGGGATTCTCCAAACAAGAATACTGGAGTGGGTAGCCATTCCTTTCTCCAGGAGATCTTCCCAACCTAGGGATTGAACCCTGTCTTCTGCATTGCAGGTGGATTCTTTACCATCTGAGCCACGAGGGAAGTCCAGGTATAAGAAGAACCATAGTTTAAGCTAGCAACTGCTAGGTACCCTAAGAAAGGTCCAGATAAGAGTCATGGGAGATCAGAGGAAAGTGAGACAGCCCTCCCTGTTAACTTGCAGCATGAACGTCCCAGAGAAGATTGTAATGAGGTCATTTTAGGTCACATACACAACCTTGAATTAATCTTTGTGCCCAAGAAGATAAATCTCATTGGCGGTTACAGAGTTCTGTGTATGAATGAAGAGCAAAGAGTTCTCTAAAGAAAAGGGGGAGTTTATTGCCAGAAGAGCGAAAATTAGAACCAGGCATGGCTGCCGCAGCCTGCTGTAATGATAAGAGGTGAGGCACGTCGGGAGGAGTAGGGATTTTATTAGGGTAGGGATCTGTACGAGATTGGTGGGGAGGCTAGGACACCTGAGGCTCCCCATGGGAGGCCCCCATGCAGGGCCTCAGGTAACAAGCTAAGGAGTTGAGACTTGTCTTTTGAATTGGAGAGGGTCCTTGTTGGAGCTGTGCTCTGGATTATTTAATCAGGCCACTAAGGTATAGAATGGAGCAGAAGCCAGAAGGCCCGGCACTGATGGGAAATTATTCCAACATGTTCTTTGATAAAATCCATATGCAGGACCTGTCACCCACCTCAGTGTGCTTTGCACTGTAACTTGGTTTGTTTTTCCTTCTCCTCAGTCTAGATCAGGAAGCTCAAAAGGACAGAGTCACACCTCTGCTAAAAGGGGCTGTCCCTTCCTTCTCTCCGTGTGGCAAGCACTTCACCGGGGAAATGGATGCTCCAGAAATTTACAGGGGCAGGTGAACCCTCGTAAAGTGCTCACTCTCTAAAGATCTGGGCAGTTTCCAGCTAAACTTCTGGAGAGCGGCAGGATCAGCAGCCCCTGTCACTGGGAACCTGACATGATGGTAAGAGAAGCAGCTGCGAGGGATCTTAACAGGTAACTCCAGGCTCCTGCTTTTGAGCAAGCCAGTAGCCCGGGGTCAGCCCTTGCCCTGTCCTAAGTATCTCCACAAGGGGCCTTCTGTGCTGGTCCAGTGGTTAAGACTATACCTTGCAATGCAGGGGATGTGGGTTCAATCCCTGGTCGGGGAAATAAAATCCCACATGCAACTAAATCCACACGCCACATCTGCTGAAGCCCATATCTGAGCCTGCATTTCCTTGTAGGTAAAATGAAGGGAGTAACACCAACCACAGAGAGTCCTTGTGAGGGTTGAATAAGTTAACGCTATTGGCAGAGTGCCACCCAAGCCACAGGCACTGGGCAAATGTGAATTCTTATTCATCTTTCAGTAGCAGAGCTACGGACTGTTAGAGCTCGAGGGGTCTTAGAAGGGACCCTTTCATTCCATATGATGAGAGGACTCCTGATAGCTAATCTCTTTCCTGTTGAAGTATTTGCTGATTCTGTCTTCACTAGAAGCAGAGAGCTGATGTCCCTCCTACGTAAATCCGATTTGAGCTCTATATCTGCCCATAAAAGGATATCTTGACTCCTCCATTTTTCCCCCAAAACACTTGCCTATCATTTGCTCTTTGCTCTGCCAAAGGTGTGATCAATTAATGTACCATATTCAAAGTGATCACGATTCTGTGGGAGGATTGTATTAGCAACATAGCAGAGGAATCCTAAACAAATCCAGCAATCCTGGAATAGCTGAAGGAAATTGGTCATATTTATTCTTGGATACGCTAAGAGTTAAATACAATTACTTGTATTTTTTTTTCACTCTGCTTAATATTTTTAGGAGTACAAATTGTTATTTTTCTTTTTTGAGGGCTTTTAAAAATAATCTTATTTAATTTATTATTTTTGGCTGTGCTGGGTCTTTGTGGCTCAGGCCTTTCCTCCAGTTGCAGCAAGTGGAGGCTACTCTCCAGTTGGGGTGTGCAGGCTTCTCATTGCTGTAGCTTCTCTGGTTGTGGAGCATGGGTTTTAGAGCCCTGGCTCAATAGTTGTGGCGCTCAGGCTTAGTTGCTCCTTGGCATATGAGAGATTCCCGGATCAAGGATTGAACCTGTGTCTGCTGCATTGGCAGGCGGATTGTCTACTAGGGAGCCACCAGGGAAGCCCCAAGAGAGCTGTTTTTTAAAAATTTTGGCTGTGCTGGGTGTTCCTTGCTTTCTCCAGCTGTGGTGTGCGGGCTTCTTTTGTTGAGGAGGATGGGCTCTAGAGTGCTTGGACCCAGTGGCTGTAGCCTGCTGGCTCAGTAGCTCCACAGCACATGGGGTCTTAATTCCCCGACCAGGCATTGAAGCTGAGTCCCCTGCATTGGAAGGATGTATTCTTAATCACTGAACCACCAAGGAAATCCCCAAATTGTTATTTTTATTGTGGCAAAATACATATAGCATAAAATGTCCTATATTAACTATTTTGGGCGTACAGTTCAGTGACATTAGGTACATTCACAAAGTTATGTTGCCACCACCACCAGTCCCAGAACTTCATCATCCCAAACAGAAATTCTTTACCCATAAACAATAACTACCTTCCTCCCAGTCCCTGGTAACCTCTAGTCTAGTTTCTGTCTATTAATTTGCCTATGCTAGAAACTTCATATAAGTGAAACAAACACTATGTATCCTTTGTTATCTGGCTTCTTCCACTTAGCATAATGTTTTCAAGGTTCGTGTTGTGGCATATATCAGAATTTCATTCCTTCTTAAGGCTGAAAAATATTCCATTGTATGAAAATTGGAGATATCAAGGGAACAGTTCATGCAAGGATGAGCGCGATAAAGGACAGAAACAGTAAGGATCTAACAGAAGCAGAAGAGGTTAAGAAGAGGTGGCAAGAATACACAGAATTATACAAAAAAAAAGTCTTAATGACCTGGATAACTACAGTGATGTCATCACTCACTTAGAGCCAGACACCCTGGGATGTGAAGTCAAGAGGGCCTTAGGAAGCATCACTATGAGCAAAGATAGTGAAAGTGACAGAATTCCAGTTGAGCTATTTCAAATCCTAAAAGATGATGCTGTGAAAGTGCTGCACTCAATAGTCAGCATATTTGGAAAACTCCAGCAGTGGCCACAGGACTGGGAATTGTCAGTTTTCATTTCAGTCCCAAACAAAGGCAATGCCAAAGAATGTTCAAACTACCATACAATTTCACTCATTTCACATGCTAGCAAAGTTATGCTCAAAATCCTTCAAGCTAGGCTTCAGTAATACGTGAACTTACAGATCTACGAGCTGGGTTTAAAAAGGCAGAGGAACCAGAGATCAAATTGCCAACATTCTTTGTTGGATCATGGAGAAAACAAGGGAGTTCCAGAAAAACATCTACTTCTGCTTCATTAACTAAGCTAAAGCCTTCGACTGTGAAGATCACAACACACTGTGGAGAACTCTTAAAGAGACGGAAATACCAGACCACCTTAGCTGCCCCCTGAGAAACCTGTATGCAGGTCAAGAAGCAGCAGTTAGCACTGGACATGGAACAATGGACTGGTTCCAAATTGGAAAAGGAGGACATCAAGACTGTATATTGTCACCCTGCTTATTTAATTTCTATGCAGATTACATCATGCAAAATGCTGTGCTGGATGAAGCACAAGCTGGAATCAATATTGCCAGGAGAAATAGCAATAACCTCAGATATGCAGATGACACCACCCTTATGGCAGAAAGAGAAGAGGAACTAAAGAGCCTCTTGATGAAGATGAAAGAAGAAAGTGAAAAAGTTGGCCTAAAATTCAACATTCAAAACACTAAGATCATGGTATCCGGTCCCATCACTTCATGGCAAATAGATGGGGAAACAATGGAAACAGTGACAGATTTTATTTTCTTGGGTTCCAAAATCACTGTGGACAGTGACTGTAGCCATGAAATTAAAAGACGCTTGCTCCTCAGAAGAAAAGCAATGACAAACCTAGACAGTGTATTAAAAAGCAGACACACACACACACATACACACACGCACACAAAGCAGAGACATTACTTTGCCAACAATGGTCCATATAGTCAAAGCTATGGTTTTTCTATAGCTTTGGTAGTCATGTATGCATGTGAGAGTTGGATCATAAAGAAAGCTGAGTGCCAAAGAATCGATGCTTTTGAACTGTGGTATTGGAGAAGACTCTTGAGAGTCCCTTGGACAACAAGGAGATCAAACCAGTCAATTCTAAAGGAAATCAACTCTGAATATTCATTGGAAGGACTGATGCTGAAGCTGAAGCTCCAATATTTTGGCCACCTGATGCGAAGAACCCACTCATTGGAAAAGACCCTGATGGTAGGAAAGGTTGAAGGCAGGAGGAGAAGAGAACAACAGAAGATGAAATGGCTAGGTAGCATGACTGACTCAATGGACATAAATTTGAGCAAACTCTGGGAGACAGTGTAGGACAGGGAGCCTGGCGTGCTGCAGTCTATGGAGTCGCAAAGAGTCGAACACGACTTAGCAACTAAACGGCAACAAGGAGATTTCACTCTCTCTGCCTAATAGACTTCAGTTTGGGACACTAGCCTTTCCTGCCTTTGGACCGAGATTACACCGCTGGCTGTCCTGGGTCTCCAGCTTGTTAACTGCAGATCTTGGGACTTCTTGGCCTCCATAACTGAAACAAGGGAAGGGGGCAGAGCACAGCCTTTCTAAGAATGACATAGTCATAGGACATGACAAAAACTGGTTAAAACCAATGAGGTCCAAGATGGCAGAAGATTCAACTTCCAGTAGACCTTGAGCCTCATTATATGCTCACTGTAATAGAATCTAAATGGCACACCCACCAGTGCCATGACAGCCCCTTACTTGAAACAGTTGGAATAATCCTCTCATTAGTCCATGAAATTACCCATCCAGTAAAAACTAACCACCCCATATTTTGGGGCCTCTCACCTTTTAAGGTGGCCTACACTCTGTGGGGTGTATTTCTCTTTAAATAAATCCACTTCTTACCTTTGTCTCTCACTGAATACTTTCTGCCATGAGACACAAAGAACTTGAGCTTCATTAAGTCCTGAGACCAGGTATGTGATCTCAATGAAGAGACAATGGGTTCTGGCAGAGTTCGAGTCCTCACCCATGGGTTCAAATCCTGACTGAGTTGCACAGTTTCATAACCACATGGGTTAATTCCTTATAATAAATCTCTCTCTCTATCTATATGCATGCTAACTCACTTCAGTCATGTCTGACTCTTTGCAATCCTCTGGACTGTAGCCTGCCAGGCACCTCTGTTCATGGGATTCTCCAGGCAAGAATACTGGAGTGGGTTGCCATTTCCTTCTCCAGGGGATCTTCCTGACCCAGGGATGGAACCCGAGTCTCTTACATCTCCTACATTGGCAGGTAGGTTCTTTACCACTAGCTCCACCTAGGAAACCCAATATCGTCTATATATCCTATTAGTTGTTTCTGTGGAGAACTCAGAGTAATACAATTTATGCTTTTTATGTCTTGTTTTAGAAATTATCTTCTATCCTGAAGTCCTAAATATAATCTCCTTTAGTTACTTCTAAAGATTGTAAGGTTTTGCATTTCAAATTTAGGTCCTTAATCCAATGGAAGGTTATTATTGTGTGTGTTCCAAGGTAGAAGTACAATTTTATTTTTTTCCAAATGAATAACCAATTGTTCAGTATCATTTTAAAAGTAATCCATCTGTGTTAATTTCCCAGGGCTGTCATAACAAATTACCATAAATCGGGTGGCTTAAGACAACAGAAAATTTATTCTCTCACAGTTCAAGAGGCCAGGAGTCCAAAATCAAGGTATGGGCAGAATTGGTTTCTTCTGGAAGCTCTGAGGGAGAAAACATCCCATGCCTTTCTCCTAGTTTCAGATGGTTTTAGCGATCCTTACCACTAAGGATTTGCTTGTAGACACATCACACTAGCCTCTGCCTCTACCTTCACATCTCTTTCTTCTCTTTGTATCTGTGTGTCTTCTTTTCTCATGTAGACACCAGTCACTGGATTTAGGGCACCCTCTAAATCCAGGTGTGTTCACCTTGAGACCCTTGACTAATTACATCTGGAAAGATCCGGTTGCCTAAGGTAGAACCTTTCTACCCTAAGGTTCCAGGTAGAAATGAATTTGGAGGAGATACTACTCCACCTGTGACACCATCCTTTGCTATTCTTTAGCAAATGTCATCTCTATTACACAGCAAATGTCCATATAAGTGTGGGTAGAATAGTCATCTTATCATGCAAACTTCTGATGAAATGGTTATACATGTCACAAGATCATCTTATTAATCCTCAAAACAGTTCTATGAGGTAAGTACTATGAAAATCACATTATTGTTGTGATAACAAACACCACCAAATCTCATTGTCTTTTAACAAAAAAATTTTTCTCCCTCAGATTACACATCAGCAGCTGTGGGGCAGCTGTGGGTTGGCTGAGGCTCTGCTCTCTGTGTTGAAGGCTGTAGGCACAGGTGATGCCACTCCAGTGGCAGAGATAAAAGAGTTTGATTTTAGACAAAAACATGCTATGGTTCTTCAGGTTTCTGCTTAGGACTGGCCTATAGTCTCTCCAACTCAAATTCCATTGGCCAAAGGGAGTCATGTGATCAAGTCTGACCTCAGCCTGGGGAAGTGTACTCCTTCCTTTGGTGTCACATGGCAACTGGCTAGAACGTGTAATCTTACTGGGAAGGGGGAGAGCAAATAATCTGAGACAATGATATCTCTCCCACAGGGGTTAAGTAACTTGCCCAAGGTCAAAGAGCTGAGAAGGGACCGAGGCAGGATTCACACTCAGTCTTTCTCCACAGCCACAGTGCGCTCCATACCTCCACGCCTGCAAGATGGTATGCACATCCATCTAAGCTTTAGGACTTCTGCATGTGTGTTCCTGTAGCCTGGAGTGTCCCTCTTCCTCTGCATGTTCAATTCACCTTTTAAGATCCACTCTGATAACTCCTTTGTGAACTTCTCTCCTTGGAATTAATCGCATGTGCCCCCATCATTTTTTAAAATTTTGGCTGTGCTGGGTTTTTGTTCTAGCACATTAGCTTTCTCTAGTGTGACCTTTAGGGGGTTTTCTAGTTGTGGTTAATGCGCAGACGGTGACTGCAGCCATGAAATTAAAAGACGCTTGCTCCTTGGAAGAAAAGCTATGACCAACCTAGACAGCATATTCAAAAGCAGAGACATTACTTTGCCAACAAAGGTCCGCCTAGTCAAAGCTATGGGTTTTCCAGTAGTCATGTATGGATGTGAGAGTTGGACTATAAAGAAAGCTGAGCACTGAAGAACTGATGCTTTTGAGCTGTGGTGTTGGAGAAGACTCGAGAGTCCCTTGGACTGCAAGGAGATTCAATCAGTTCATCCTAAAGGAAATCAGTCCTGAATATTCTTTGGAAGAACTGATGCTGAAGCCGAAACTCCAATACTTTGGCCACCGGATGTGAAGAACTGACTCACTGGAAAAGACCCTGATGCTGCGAAAGACTGAAGGCAGGAGGAGACGGGGACGACAAAGGATGAGATGGTTGAATGGCATCACCGACTCGATGGATATGAGTTTGAGCAAGCTTCGGGAGTCGGGAGTTGGTGATGGACAGGGAAGCCTGGAAAGCTGCAGTCCATGGGGTTGCAAAGAGTCGGACTCGACCGAGTGACTGAACTGAACTGAACTGAATGGGCTTAGTTGCCCCAAGGCATCTGGGATCTTAGTTCCTGGACCGGGCGGGGATCAAACCTGAGTCCCCTGCATTGGAAGGTGGATTCTTAACCACTGAACCACCAGGTAAGTCTCTCCCATCACACTTTATAAGTATATACTGTTTTGTACTCACTGCCCTATCCTCTCTGAAGGGTGGGAGTGCATTCTTATTTCTCATGTGTCTCCTCTGCCCGGGGCCTTGCACAGTGTCCCCTAAATGTTTGCAGTATTTGGCGATGAGATGAGTGGCGGCGGGGTGGGGCTGAGCTGCAATGGGGCCGTGCTCCTGGGGATGAGAACACTTGGCCTACTTTTTCATCTCTCTAACCTAAGCTTAGCACCTAGTGCTTAGGTGACTGGCAGGTCAGCACCCAGTGACTCACTCTGAAAGCCTTTAGCACCTCGAGCCCTTGGGCTGGGGTGTGTGTGTGTTGGTGATGGTGAGGGAGGAGGTGGGAATTAACTTTTGCCTTTCAAAAGCCCTCCCCTTCCCCCGCCCCAGGCAAAGGACAAGTAAAAGTCCTTCTCTTAAATGGTCTGGGCAATCCCTACTCATCTGGTGTAGGAGGCCTGGGGAGGCCTTGGAAGGTACAGGGAAGGGTGAAAGCACTGCTGGGTCAGAGGAGGAGCAGAGAATAGGCAAGAGTGTGAACTGCACCGTGAAAGCTTTTCCTAACTTGTCCAAGTGATTGAATTTAACCTCTCTGAGCTTCAGTTCTCCCAGCTGTCATCTGGAGACCATCTTGCCTTCTTCCCTAAGCAGTTGTAAAAATATATAGTTGAATGTTAGAAGCCCTTAGGAATGCAACCTTGATATTACACAGACCTCTGTTGGAATCCCCTTCGTAAATGATGCGACTGTGGGAAAAATGCAAAGCTCCATGAGCCATGGTGCCCTCATCTATAAAATGGGGGTAATAATTAGAGCTACCTCTCAGGGTGAGAAAACTATGTAAATAAAGTGCTCGGCACATAGTGCTCAATAATACAGTCTATTTTCATATGAGTTGATGACACTTATTATTTACGGAAAGGACCACACCTGGGAACGTTAAAAGGAAGGACACAGAGTCTAACTCACCCTGGAACTGACTGCTTCCTTTAGCCAAGTATGAGGTGTGGCTCAAAGGAATGAGGAAGCTGTTCAGGAGGTGACAGCACAGAGCACGCAGTCTTCGCACTATCTCCTCCCAAGGGGGAGGAGTAGGGAGGTTAGCTGACCCACCCCAAAGATCAGACGTCCTTGTCCNCACGACTGAGCAACTGAACTGAACTGACACAGTCAAGTAGCTCACCTGGTAAAAAAATCCGCCTGCAATGCGGGAGACCTGGGTTTGATCCCTGGGTTGGGACGATCCTCTGGAGAAGGGAAAGGCTACCCACTCCAGTATTCTGGTGTGGAGAATTCCATGGACTGTATAGTCCATGGGGTCACAAAGAGTTGGACACAACTGAGCAACTTTCACTTTCACCTAATTGACACGAAGAGAATCCTGCATCCAATACCTCCTTGAAACACATTGTTTCAAGGGTAAACTGGACATTTACCAAAATTGATCATATGTGGAACTATAATGCAAGTCTCAAAAAAATTTTAAGTATTGAAATTATACCTAGTGTATTCTCCAGCAACAGTGGAATTAAACTAGAAATAAAAACAAAAGTAACTGGAAAATCCTCATATGTTTGTAAATCAGCTAATATATTCCTACTTAACACATGGGTCAAAATAGAAATCCTAAAGAAAATTTTAAAATAGTTTAAACTGAATGAAAGTAGAAATATAACTAATCAGATTTCATGGGGTGAATTCAGAGCTAAGCTTAAATGCAAATTTAATAAGTCCTTAAACACGTATGTAAGGGAGAAAATACCTTATCTAGGTATCAATCTCAAGGAGCTTGGAGAAAAAAAAAAGGCAAAATTCAGTTTTAAAAAAAGCAAAAAAGAGGAAGAAGAATCCAAATCAATGAATTTTTTAAGAACACTGGGGAAGAATCGAGAGAAACAAAGTTTTTTCTTCCTTTTTAAGACTAATAGAAGTGATAGCAAGATCAATCAAGAAAAAACAAAAGCAAGGAAAGGTATAAGCTACAATTATCAGGAACTAAAAGATAAACATACAATAGGTTCTATAGCTTTTACAGACTTTTAAAAAATAACAAGTGGTTTTTATGAATAACTCCAAGCCAGTAAATTTGAAAAATTTTAATGAAATGGATAAAATGCTTGAAAAATGCAACTTTGTACACACAAAGATAACTCCAGGCTCATATGGCTTGCTGGTGAATTCTTCTAAGCATAGAAATAAAATATAATATTAATTTAATTATGTATTTTAAATAACAAATTTCAAAGAAAATAAAAAGAAGATATACTTACCAAATAACTTATTCTATGGTTTCTTTTTTAATATAACATTTATTTATACAGCTGCACAAGGTCTTAGTTGTGGCATTGGGGAGCATTTGGTGACATGTCCAAACTCTCTGGTTGTAGCACATGGGCTTAGTTGCCCTGAAACATGTGGGATCCTAGTTCCCTGACAAGGGATTGAACCTACATCTCCTGCATTGCAAAGCAGATTCTTAACCACTGGACCACTAGGGAAGGCCCTCTATGGCTTGCTGACATCAAAACTAGACAAGGACCTTAAAGGAAAGGAAATTTTCAATTACAAAATAGTCCAGTAGCTCTTACAAAAATGTTAAATACCTTATATAAAATATTATTGTAAAGTCAAATTTAAAAATAAATAAATTAATTAATTAAATATATATATATATTGCTGTTATTCAATTGCTAAGTCGTGTCCAACTCTTTGTGATCCCATGAACTGCAGAATTCCAGGTCTCCCTGTCCAACACCAACTCCTGGAGTTTACTCAAACTCATGTCCATTGAGTCGGTGATGTCATCCAACCATCTCATCCTCTGTCGTCCCCTCTCCTCCTGCATTCAATCTTTCCCAGCATCAGGGTCTTTTCTAATGAGTCAGTTCTTCACATCAGGTGGCTAAAGTATTGGAGCTTCAGCTTCAACATCAGTCCTTCAAAAGAATATTCAGGACTGCTTTCCTTTACGATTGACTCGTTTGATCTCCTTACAGTCCAAGGCACTCTCAGAAGTCTTCTCCAGCACCATGGTTCAAAAGCATCAGTTCCTCAGTGCTTGACCTTCTTTATGGTGCAGCTCTCACAATCATCTATGACTACTGGAAAAACCAAAGCTTTGACTATTCAGACTCTTGTCAGGAAAGTGATGTCTCTACTTTTCAATACAGTCTAGGTTTGTCATAGCTATTCCAAGGAGTAAGCGTATTTTTTTCACAGAACCATTCAACTTAAGCTTCTTCAGCATTAGTGGTTGGGGCATAGACTTGGATTACTGTGATAATGAATGGTTTGCCTTGGAAATTACGAGAGATCATTCTGTCATTTTTGAGATTGCACCCAAGTACTGCATTTCAGACTTTTGCTGATATGAGTAGCCCTCATATCAGGTGGCCAGACATGACTGAGCGACTGAACTGACTGAACTGAAGCATCTTTAATTTCTGGCTGCAGTCACTGCCCGCATTTGATGTTGGAGCCCAAGAAAATGAAATCTGACACTGTTTACAAATTTCCCCCATCTGTTTGCCATGAAGTTATAGGACCAGATGCCATCAAACCCAAAATGTTAGAAAAAGAAAGTGTATCACTTATTCTATAACTGTATGATTGTCAAACTTTTGAGGAAGAATCATTATAATACACTGCATCTTCAGAATAAGGAGAAAAATCACAAGATTTTCTCAGCATTTGGGTTGCTCTTCAGTTGCTAGTCATGTCTAGCTCTTTGCATCCCCATGAACTGCAACCTGCCAGGCTTTCCTGTCCTTCACCATCGCCCAGAGCTTGCTCAAACTCATATCCCCTGAACTGGTGATGCCATTCAATCATCTCATTCTCTGCCATCCCCTTCTCCTCCTGCCTTCAACCTTTCCCAACATCAGGCTCTTTTCCAATGCGTCAGTTCTTCCCATCACGGACCCAAAGCATTGGCGTTTCAGCTTCAGCATCTCATCTTGCAATGAATATTTAGGACTGATTTCTGTGAAGTAATTTGCTGTGAAGTAATGGGACCAAATGTCATGATCTTCATTTTATTTATTTATTTATTTATTTATTTATTTTTTAATTTAACTTTACAATACTCTATTGGGTTTGCCATACATCGACATGAATCGAAAACTTTTATGGTAAGTGATCTGAGAAATTTTCTAATTCCGACTGTAAAATTNCCATGAAGTGACGGGACCAAATGTCATGATCTTCATTTTATTTATTTATTTATTTATTTATTTATTTTTTAATTTAACTTTACAATACTCTATTGGGTTTGCCATACATTGACATGAATCCACCACAGGTGTACACAAGCTTCATTTTTTGAATGTTTAGTTTTAAGCCAGCTTTTTCACTCTCGTTTTTCAGTTTCATCAAGAGGCTTTTCAGTTCGTCTTCACTTTCTGCCATAAGGGTAATGTCATCTGCATATTTGAGGTTACTGATGTTTGTCTTCCAGAAATTTGATTCCAAATTTTGCTTCATCCATCCTGGTCTTTCACATGATGTATTCTGCATATAAGTTAAATAAGCAGGGTGATAATATACAGACTTGATGTACTCTTTTCCAATTTTGACCCAGTCCATTGTTCCATTTCTAGTTCTGTTACTTCTTGACCTGCATACAGGTTTCTCAGGAAACAGGTAAGGTGATCTGATATTCCCATCTCTTTAAGAATTTTCCACAGTTTGTTGTTATACACATAGTCAAAGACTCAAAGAAGCAGAAGCAGATGTTTTTCTAGAATTCTATTGCTTTATCTATGATCCAGCAAATGCTGTCAATTTGATCTCTGGTTTCTTTGCCTGTTCCATACAACACCTAAGCATTAAAAAAAAAAAAGCTTTTGGCAGACTAGAAATGGCAGGAACCTTTCATAATCTGATAACATATATGCACAAAAAACCAACAGCAAATATCTTCTTAATGATGAAATATTAAAAGCATTTCAAAACAAGAATGCTCACGAATTCTACTTATCATTGTAGCAGAGATCTTTGCTAACCCAATAAAGTAAGAAAAGATAAAAAATAAAATAGAAAAAGTAGAATTATCATTATCTGAAAACATTTTTATCTATTAAAAATCTACATAAAACTACTAGAATTATTATAATTTAATTTAGCTCATTCTGTGAGTGCAAAATCATTGTATGCATATTAATTTTATTTTTACCTTCTAAAAACAAAAAAACTAGAAAGTGAAACTTTTAAAACTATTTTCAGTGTTATCTAAAATAATTAAGTCTACAAATGTACCTAGGAAAATATACAAGATCTCTTATGGAAAACTATAAGCTGTTTTTCAAATAAGCAAACCATATCTGAATTAATGATAAAATAGACCATATCATCCAATATAATAAAAATATCAGCTCTCACCCAATTTATCTCTAGAGTCAATGGAATTAAACTAGAATTCCTAACATACCCTGTGTCTATGTGAAAGTGTTAATACAAAAATTGACAAGCTGATTCTATTTTATTATTTTTTAATATAAATTTATTTATTTTATTGGAGGTTAATTACTTTACAATATTGTATTGGTTTTGCCATACATCAACATGAATCCACCACAGGTATACACGTGTTCCCCATCCTGAACCCCCTTCCCTCCTCCCTCCCCATACCATCCCTCTGGCTCATCCCAGTGCACCAGCCTCAAGCATCCAGTATCATGCATCTAAAATGTATATTAAAATATAAAGAGTTAATAACAGTGACAATAATCTTAAAAAGTTGCAAGAATTAGACTATGGAATATTAAGACATAATAAAGCTCCTATATGTAGTATTGATACAAAATAGACAATAGACGAGCAGACTACAAGAGAGAAACCAGAAAAAGATATATACAGTTTCTTAAGACCAAACTGCCATCACTATTCGATGAGAAAAAAATGGTGTTATCATTTCCACTAAATTGGATATTCATTTCAAATCTTTTCCCCTCCTTCACATTAGACATAACAACACTCAATTCTAGGTTGTATATAAATCAGAATATGAATATCTGCATGCTTCATGTCTTTGAAGTAAGAAGAGATTTCTTAATGTGGACAAAAATTATTAACCATAAATGAAGAATGATAAGTTTAACTTTGTTAAAATTAAGTACTTGTGATTTCCAAAAGATGTTATCAAACATTTTGAGAGATTTTTGAAGTGCATGTATCTGACAAAGAACTTATACCTAGAGTATATTTTTAAACTCCTATGAGATATGGAAAAGGTAATCAACTCAATAAGAAAAAATGGGCAATAGACTTGAATAGATATTTCACACACAAAAAAAGATATCAAAGAGCTAATAAGTATTAGAAAATATCCTCACCATTAGTAATCATCGGAAAATTTAAGTTAAAACCACAATAAGATTCTACTACACATCCACTAATATGACCACAATCTTACAAATGCCAATACAAATTATTGGACTGGATGTGGAGCATCTTATAAATTTATGATGATTGTATAAATTCACATGAATACTTTAGAAAGCCATTTTGCAGTACTTATTAAAACCAAATACATGCATCCTTTATGACCAAGCAATTCTACTCTTAAGCATATGCTCAACAGAAAGATATGTATGCTACAAAAGTAATTCATAAAGTGTTCACAGTAATGTTAATAACCCAAAACTAGAAACAAACCAAATGTTAATTAGCAATATTATGTAATAATACATTGTGGCATGTTCAAAAAATAAAATATTATGCAATTGCAAATAAACTGTTGCCACATGCCAAGCATGAGTAAATCTTGTAATTATAATGCTGAGGTAAAGAAGGCATGCACAAGAGGAAACATCTTGTATGATTTCATTAATGTATATTTCAGAACAGGCAAATCTATTGTATGTGTTAAAAGTCAAAATCTGTTGTCATTGGGGAGGGAAGTAAACAGTGACTATAAAGGGACAAGAAGCTTAAGAGGTGTTGGCAATATTGTTTCTGTTCTAATAATCCATCTTAGTGGTAGTTATACTAATATGTTCACTTCACAAAATTTCATTGAGCTCTACACTCACAATTTGTGTGAAAATGTAAATACATATATTTATATATTCACAATGTCTATAATTATCTATGTTCACATATACATATATTATGAATGTGTACATGTGTATAAATATACTTTCNCTAATATGTTCACTTCACAAAATTTCATTGAGCTCTACACTCACAATTTGTGTGAAAATGTAAATACATATATTTATATATTCACAATGTCTATAATTATCTATGTTCACATATACATATATTATGAATGTGTACATGTGTATAAATATACTTCCCCAAATAACAAAGATTTCACAGATCCAAATAATAGGCATAATAAATGCCCTTCTAGGAGGCATTTATGCTGGATTTTTTTTTAACTTTTTCTTTTGTATTGGTATACAGACTGGTTCCAAATAGGAAAAGGAGTACGTCAAAGCTGTATATTGTCATGCTGCTTATTTAACTTATACGCAGAGTACATTATGAGAAACGCTGGACTGGAAGAAACACAAGCTGGAATCAAGATTGCTGGGAGAAATATCAATAACCTCAGATATGACACCGCCCTTATGGCAGAAAGGAGGAACTAAGAAGAACTAAAANTATGCAGAGTACATCATGAGAAACGCTGGACTGGAAGAAACACAAGCTGGAATCAAGATTGCTGGGAGAAATATCAATAACCTCAGATATGACACCGCCCTTATGGCAGAAAGGAGGAACTAAGAAGAACTAAAAAGCCTCTTGATTAAGGTGAAAGAGGAAAGTGAAAAAGTTGGCTTAAAGCTCAACATTCAGAAAACAAAGATCATGGCATCTGGTCCCATCACTTCATAGGAAATAGATAGAGAAACAGTGGAAACAGTGTCAGACTTCATTTTGGGGGGCTCCAAAATCACTGCCGATGGTGACTGCAGCCATGAAATTAGAAGATGCTTAGTCCTTGGAAGAAAACTTATGACCAACCTAGACAGTATATTCAAAAGCAGGGACGTTGCCAACTAAGGTCCATCTAGTCACGGCTATGGTTTTTCCTGTGGTCATGTATGGATGTGAGAGTTGGACTGATAAGAAGGCTGAGCACCGAAGAATTGATGCTTTTGAACTGTGGTGTTGGAGAAGACTCTTGAGAGTCCCTTGGATTGCAAGGAGATCCAACTAGTTCATTCTAAAGGAGATCAGTCCTGGAATTTCTCTGGAAGGAATGATGCTAAAGCTGAAACTCCAGTACTTTGGCCACCTCATGCGAAGGGTTGATTCATTGGAAAAGACTCTGATGCTGGGAATGATTGGTGGCAGAAGGAGAAGGGGACGACAGAGAATGAGATGGCTGGATGGCATCACGGACTTGATGAACGTGAGTCTGCGTGAACTCCAGGAGATGGTGATGGACAGGGAGGCCTGGCGTGCTGCGACTCATGGGGTCGCGAAGAGTCGGACACGACTGAGCGACTGAATTGACTGAACTGAACTGAACTGTGTAAGAGTCTAAACCCCCTAAGCCTCAGTTTCCCTAGCTGAGCAGCTACTAGGCTGGATTCTGGGACTTTGAGGCCCCTTCCCTTTCTCAGAGTGCTAGAGTTTGTCTCACTGTTACTCACATTTAGGAATCTACCTTTCCAGCCCCTAAATGGGGGCTTCCCAGGTGACTCTAGGGGTAAAGAATCTGCCTGCCAATGCAGGAGACACAGGTTCGATCCCTGGGTAGGGAAGATCCCCTGGAGGAGGAAATGGCAACCCACTGCAGTATTTTTGCCTGGAGAATCCCATGGAGAGAGGAGCCTAGTGGGCTATTGTCCATGGGACTGCAGACAGTCGGAGACGACTGAGCACAACACATCCTCCAAATATCCTGGCCATGGGTCTCACTCACCGCTCCCCCTTGCCCTCATATATTCTAGTCTAGAGCAGTGATTCTCAGAGTATGGTCACCCCACCAGAAGCAGCAGCAGGGTGACCTAGGATCTTGTTAGACATTCTTGGGGTTCCCACCAGATATACAGAATCAATAATTCTCAGGGTGGTGCCCAGCAGTTCATGTTTTAACAAACACAGGTAATTCTGATGCACACTAGAGCTCAAGAGAGGTACAGACAGGGAGCTGGAACCTCCTAGAGGAGGAAACCCCTGGAAAGCATCTCCTGCCCCCTTCCTGAACTAGCTGACAGCCATAACCTGGCTAGTAGAGGTTCTGGTTCGAGGCTCAGGTCTTCCCTGTGATCTTGGACAAATTGCTCCTTCCACCAAATAATGCAGTGACTCATTGACAGTGTCTGCTCTGGGCCAGGTTCTGAGTAAGGGGTTTTCCCTGCTCTGCTTCGTTTCTCCACTTCTTATGCTGCTCTACAAGACCTGCAAGACTGAGTCCCTGCCCACCTCCCTAGACACCATCACTCTGGCCTTCCTTTAGTTCATCCAGGCGCCAGGAGCTCATATGCCTTTGGGATTTTGCACTTGCTATTCCCTCCATCTACCACACCCTTCCTCTGCTTCTTGCCTTGGTTAACTCCCACTCTTGAGATTTCAGCTCAAAAATCACTTTCTCAGGGGAACCTTCACTCAGCAACTCCCTAAGACAAGTCAGTTTTTCCTGTTTTACATTCTTAGAGCTTCCTGTATTTCATAGCGCTTGTGAGAGTTTGTAATTATACTTGAACTTGTTAGTTGGCTGTCTGTCTCCCCTCGCTGGATTGTGATGCCATCTGGGCAGGAACCTGCTTCTCAGTTCTCCTAGGATCCCACACAGTGTTTGGCTTACGGTTTGTGTTCGATAATTTTGTTGAATGGATGACTTTATAAAATGGAAGCTGGTACTAAATGATAACTTAGGGCTTCCCAGGTGACTCAGTGGTAAAGAATCTGCCTGCCAGTGCAGGAGACACAGGAGACGTGGACTCGATCCCTGGGTCGAGAAGATCCCCTGGAGGAGGGCATGCAAACCCACTCCGGTATTCTTACCTGGAGAATCCCGTGGACAGAGGAGCCTGGTGGGCAACAGTCCATGGGGTTGCAAAGAGTAGGACACAACTGAGCAACTGAACATGCAGTGCTCATATTAAATGGCACCTAAAGTGTCCTCTCCGGAGAAGGCGATGGCACCCCACTCCAGTACTCTTGCCTGGAAAATCCCATGGACAGGGGAGCCTGGTAGGCTGCGGTCCATAGGGTCACGAAGAGTCGGACACGACTGAGTGACTTCCCTTTCAGTTTTCAGTTTCTTGCATCGGAGAAGGAAATGGCAACCCACTCCAGCTGTTCTTGCCTGGAGAATCCCAGGGAAGGGGGAGCCTGGTTGGCTACCATCTATGGGGTCACACAGAGTCGGACACGACTGAAGTGACTTAGCAGCAGCAAAGTGTCCTCTCAAGCCCTGATCTTTTAATATCTGAGCAGGCCTCAGACTTTTTTTTTTGAAGTAGATTTATATATCTGTCTTATTTTTCACGCTATGTCACCATAGATTTGAGACCTTACTGTGTGCCCAGGTCCATGCTGAGCTCTGCTCTAGGGGAGGTGGGGAAAAGCTCTTCAGAAGACACAGTTTTCCATGTTCTCCTGGGTTAAGTTCCTTCAAGAATGACAAGAATGCTGAATAAGTGATCTAAAGATCTAGGTCCATGTCTTATTACATGACTGTGAACAAGTCACTTCTCCTTTCTTGTTTGTTTCCTCTTCTGTGAAATGAGGGTATTAGGATGAACGGTATACCTAGCATTGGTTGCTAGCACTGGCATTAGGGTATGTAGCACTGTCTTCGGAGAAGGCAATGGCAGCCCACTCCAGTGCTCTTGCCTGGAAACTCCCATGGATGGAGGAGCCTGGTAGGCTGCAGTGCATGGGGTCACTGAGTCAGACACGACTGAGCGACTTCACTTTCACTTTTCACTTTCATGCATTGGAGAAGGAAATGGCAACCCACTCCAGTGTTCTTGCCTGGAGAATCCCAGGGATGACGGAGCCCAATGGGCTGCCGTCTGTGGGGTCGCACAGAGTCTCGGACACTACTGAACTGACTTAGCAGCAGCAGCAGCACTGTCTTTGCCACATACTAGTTGAGTAGACTTGGGCAAGTGACTTCATCTCTTCATTTCCTCACATATAAAATAGGATCAATAATGGTATTGGGTTCTGAGAAAATGAAGTGATATACATTCTTTTATTAAAAAATCAATTAACATTAATTTGTATTGGGACCTGTTTGCAGTATGCAGGATCATTGTTGCGTTCTATGGGATCTTTCATTATGGTGCACAAACTCTGTAGTTATGGCCTGAGGGCTTCAGAGCGAGTGGGCTTCAGTAGTGGCAGAGTGCGGGCTTAGTTGCTCTGCAATGGTATATGGGATCTTAGTTTCCCAACTAGGGATCAAACCTGCATCCCCTGCTTTTGGAAGGCGGATTCTTAACCACTGGACCACCAGGGAAGTCCAAACAGTTCAACATTCTTGAATGCCTTTGTACTGGGCCCTAGGCCTACAAAGACAGATGAATGCAGCATGTTCCCAGGCTGGGTGTGTGGGGCGATGTGCAATGCCATAGAAGAATGTACAGGGTGTCAGGGTATGGCTGTTCATGGAGGAAAAGGCAGTGTTTGGGCTAGATTTTATTTTCCAGGTAGCTGGAGCAGCTTGTGCAAAGGCATTGTGACTTGTTAAGGGAAATACAAAGAGTTCCATGTGGTTGGAGCAGAAGGTGGTGAGTGGTGGGGACAGGTGCAGTGAGTGGCTGGAGATAAAGAGGACGTTTTGAGGCCAGATCTGGCCGGGGCTGAAGAGCTTGAGTCCTACAGGTGCTGGTGGAGTTAGGGAAGAAGACTAAGCTAGCCAGGAAGGATCAGATTTGCATTTCAAAACCACAGCTCTCCAGGTGGTGGGAGAGGTTGGCTTGGGTGGAGGGGGAGGATCGTTCACCTGGGGCTCACAGGGTGCTTATTTGCATGATGGAAGGGCCTGGTGGGATGGATAGAGACCTGGAACACAGAACAACCCTGGTGGATGGAGACTTCAGGTCAGCCTGAACCAGGGTGGTGAGATGAGAATGACTCCTCCCAGGACCCCAAGCCTCCATTCACCTCCAAGGCTGCCCAGCGAGTGGGAATCTGAAAACTGGAATTTAAGAATTCCAGGTCTGCTGCTCAATGGACTCACCATGTATTAATTTCCTAGGGCTGCTTCATGAAATACCACAATCTGGGTGGCTTAAAAAAGCAGAAATGTTTTCTCTCGCAGTGTAGAACTAGGAGTCAGAAAGCAAGGTGTCAGCAACGTTGGTTTCATCTGAAAGCTCTGAGCAGGGGGTCTGTTCAGTGCCTCCTCCTAACTTCTGGTGGTGGCCAGCAATCCGCGGAGCTCCCTGGCTTGCAGCTGCACCTGCCTCTGTTGTCAACGTGGCTTTCTCCCCTTCCTCCCGGTGTGTCTCTGTGTTATCTCCTCTTCTAAGGACATCAGTCATGTTGGGCTTAGTGCCAGCATGACCTCATTTTATTTTAACTAATTGCATCTGCAAAGACTCTGTTTCCAAACAAGGCCACATTCTGAGCTTCTTTGAAGACATGAATTTGAGGGTGGACACTATTCAACCCAGTACATACAGGAAGATGGAAAAGAGTGCAGGCCTTGGGGTCCCACAAGCCCAGGTCCCAATCCAGGCTTGGCCATGGAACAGCCATGATGCTTTTTCTCAGCCTCAGCGTCATCTTCTCTGAAATGGGAACAGTGGCACCTAGAGTGCTGGATTGTGGTGGTGAGACGTGGTCAAGGTAACAAATGGTCAAGGTAACAAATGTGGGGACTTCCCTGGGGGTCCAATGGCTGAGACTCTGAGTTCCCAATGCAGGGGCCTGGGTTCGACCCCTGGTCAGGGCACTAAGATCCTACAGGCTGCAACTAAGAGTCCACATGCCGAAACTAAAGATCTTGTGTGCCACAACAAGGGCACAGTGCTGTCAAATAAATAAATTAATTAAAATATATTGAAAAAATAAAACCAAAGACAACAGCTGTGAGTGAGCCTGGTGAGGTGGCACACAGCAAGCACCCAGGAACTATTACTTCCTCTTTGGCTCTCCTTTCTCTGCACTTAGTAGCCTGGACAAATCACCTAAATCTTGCGTCACTTTCCTCATCTGCCAAATATGAATAGTCATCATCCAGGTCTACCTACTTCACCAGATTGTGAATCCCAAGGGATAATGAGAAAGCTCGTTTTAAATTGCTTTTGAGTTCGTGGCTGTGATTTTTAATGATAATCATCTCCACGATAACCCTTAGCCATTGCCACATCCACGGCACTCTCAGCAGAGCCCAGCCCGACCCACTCTTCTTCTGAGGCAAGCCCTCGTTGCCCCTTTGTGCTCCGAGGCGTCCTACCAGCAGGAGAGCTGCTGTCAGAGTCAGGAGAACCTTAGAGATGCTGGTCCTCCACTGCCCTCATTAGCCAGAGGAGGGAAGCAGACTCTGAGGGAAGTGACACCCCTGAAGGTCACACAGCTGGTCAGGGACAATTGGAACACCCTGTTTGTGGTTCCTGTTTAGAGTCTGAATGGTCCTTTTTCCCTGGCTGCAACTTTAGCCCCAGAAGCAGGACCTTGGCACAGGTGGTGGCCTGGAGAGAGAATGACACAAGGCCCAGATTTGGGGACCCAGCGGGGAGAGTCCTGCTCGGTTAGGATCAGATTCCCCAGCAAGGGGGTCCCTGAGTCCTGAGTGGATGAGCGCTGCCTCCGCGCAGGCTCAATGGGCAGGTCATTTTGCTCTCTGCCTGCTCCGGGGGTGGAGGCCGCCCGCCAAGGGCAGGCAGCAGCCTCGTGGGGAACCAGAGCATGGAGGTAACCCAAGGCTTCAGTGTCCCTACTTACAGCCAGGGCAGTGCTTCTCAGCAGGCTGTGTACCTCTCAGCCTTGCCTTGGCCAGCCTGGGGAAGGCTCTGGAAAGAAGAGAAGGCTTATCCTGTTTTGGCAGTTTCACCAAAGTCATCTTCCTTCCCCCAAGCTGGTAAGCCAGGCCCCTCCTCAGCCTTGACTCTCCTTTCCCTTTTCTCCTCCCTCTTCTCAATTCCTTCTCACTCCCTTCTCCTGCCTTCTTCCCTCCTCCCCCCTCTCTCCCCATCATCTCTCCAGATTAAAGGTCTGAAGATAAAGACCCAGTTCTGGTGGCTGGCTTGGGGGTTGCTTGAGGCGACCTAAGAATTAGAAAGCTTAGAGTCTTCCTCACTAGAGGCTGGGCTGGTGACTGATAAACGAGTGCTTACGTTTATTGGCTCATCAGGTGCCAGGCCCCGTGCTAAGCGCTTTATGCGCCTTGTCTTTTAATCCTCGAAGCTACCCAGTGAGGCAGGGATTACCATCCCATTTTATTAAAGGAGGCTAATAACTTGCCCAAGTCCTACCCAGTCCTCAGCCAGCAAGTGGCACAGCCGGGATTTCAATCCATATCTATCCAAAGCCCATGGGTGCTCTCGAACCTTTCCTATACTGCCCTGATGGAGCCTTGGAGGATACTTAGGTGTCCGCAGAGGGATGCGCACTTGCTCGAATCTGGAGAACAGAGACTGTGGATTCCACCCCAGGCTTCCTCTCAAGCTTGTGCTGTTACCCTATCAGAGACCAGTCTTCCTATAGGTGCTCGGCCTCTGGTTCTAGGCAGCTGCCCACCTGCAGGAGAAATGCCGCATCAGGGGCAGGTGACAGGGTAGGACTGAAGGCATTTGGCTTTTTATTTATATATTTATTAACTATTGAAAAAAATCCAGACTTCATTTTATTAAAAAAAAATTTTAGACCACACCCTGAGGCATATGGGACCTACATTCCCCAATCAGGGATCAAACCCACACGCCACACCCCACACCCCACACCCCCTGCACTGGAAGGTGGAGTCTTAACCACTGGATCGCCAGAGAAGTCCTGGTTTTTTCTTTAGATGTTATTTTGTCACTGATTTTCTTAGTTTTTCATGGATTGCCCAGAGTGTGCCAGTTAAATAAGCTTATCATCTTTCAAAGCTTGGAAGAGTGCTTGGGGGCTTGGAGGTCCTCTATCGGCCTCAGTGATGGAGGGGAGAGAGGCAGAGGCGGAAGCCAGGAAAGCACACTTGTTCTCAAAAGGAAAAGGAAGGAAGCCAGACCTGGCCAAGGGCCAGAGTAAGAGTCTGGAGAGAGGAAAAGAGCCTTTTGGCTGAAATTGATAGAAACCTTTCTCTCAGCCCAAGTTCAGCCTAGGAGTCCAGACTGCCTCCCAGGCAGGGCTGCTGATCTCAGAAGGTCACTTCAGAATCTGGCCAGCTTCAATCCACTTGCTGGGCCTCCACCCACCCCCACCATAACCTTGACCTTGACCATGGTCAGCTTGAGCAGGTGGCTCAACCAGAGGGGACTTTGATTAATGAGCAGTGGCTTTAAAACTTCTAGCTATGGAGCCCTCTCTACATTCAATAGGTGAGATAGCTAAAAACCACTGTGACTCAGCACCCTGTGCTGGGGCCCTGGAATCAGCCCTTTTTAATCGGTTCCAGTTGAGGTGACTGGGACACGGAGGTTTCTCAGATTGTCCTCAGAGAACACTGGTCTCAGATATTTGTGAACTTCTGAAATAGCATGCGCAATTCTCAGAGTGTTCCTTGTTCTCCAGAAAGGACCCCTAGGCACCATGTGAGTCTTTGAGTCACGACCCATAAAAGTTTAAAACTGCCGAGACAAGGATTGTTTGAGTGGGAGCCTAAGGACTGGAGAAAGGTCACTAGGAGGTCATGGCAGAGAGGTTGTTGAAGTCAGATTTCTCCCTGCTCTCAGCACACGGCTGGTTTTTGCTCTGAAGATGCTCTGGGACTGCGAACCCGGCTTTTCCGCTATCGGGGCCTCAGTTTTCTCAGTTGTAAAGTGAGGTCTGGGCAGGATAAGCCCCAGGTCCCATGCAGCTTTGATCTGTGGTCCTAGAAGCCAGGCCTTCTGTTGTCCAGTTCACATTCTTTGCCCCTTTCCTCGCTGCCTCCCCAGCTTCACCCACTTCTGGTGGGACCACCTCCTCCCTTCAGCATTTCTCATCTTCAGAGCTTCTACGCAGAGCCTGGATTCTAGCCTCTTGAGCCCGTCTTGTCAGACCCTGTGTCCAGGCACCCAGCCCTTTCTTCCTGTCCATGCCCACTCATCAGATTCAACCAGGTGCCTGTGAGTCTGGGGACACTCATGGTGACCTCTCTTCAGGGCCAGACGCCCAGTGCCAAGAGGAGGAGCTGGTAGAGGGGGTCTGCTGTGGCTCCTGGGACACACCCAGTGCTTACCTGTGTCTTTGCCCCAACATCCTGGGTTCATCTCGGCCAGGAATGCCACCCACCTCCCCTCCAGTCACTGTTGAAACCCTGCCTGCCTTGTCCAGGCTCAGCTCAGATGCCAACCTCTGTCCCCCAAAGCCTTGTGAGCCCTCTCATCCCTACCCCCACAGTGACGTCTGTCTGTCTCCCCTCTGCAGGCCCGTAGTACCTTATCTGTTCCCCTCTGTGGACAAGTTCTGCTTGCTCTTTGATTTATCCTGGCACGTGGCTTGTCTCTCGTGCTAGACTGTGAGCACCAGATCGCGCATGTAACCTTCTGTGCAGCCAGCACCTAGCACAGAGCTTTGCACGGAGCAGGTGCTTAATAGAAGGTTATGCAGTTTTATTTACCGAATCTGCCTCTGGCGCTGGGGAAGGACTGGTTTCTCTGGAGCCCCCACGACCTCGGCACTGTCGAGTCACAACTTCTCACTTACCCCCTCTTTTATGTGTGGATTGGAGGGAGGCCAAGTAGGGCAGTGGATAAGAACTGAAATTCCAGTCTTGACTCTGCCAGCCATTTCCTGGCCACGTGATCTCAGACAAATCATTTCACCTCTCTGAACCTCAGTTTCCTCAATTTAAAACAAAGGAGCAGGAATGACAATGGGGCTTGAGAGACTTAACTGAAAAGACGTGTTAAATGCTGAGATCCGAGCATTGTGAAGAATAAATGGTCAGTAAACAACTGAAAAAATATATTTATTTATTTGGCTCCACTGGGTCTTAGTTATGGCATGTGGGATCTTTGGTTTCGGTGTGTGAACTTTTCGTTTCGACATGTGGGATCTAGTTCCTAATCGAGGATCGAACCAGGGCCCCCTGCTTTGGGAGCATGGTGTCTTAGCCACTGGACCACCTGGAAGTCCCTTAATAAGTGATTATAATTCATTATTTTTCAGCTAACGGTTATTACCCTTGCTGTTTCAGCAGGTAGCCGCTGTGTTCTCACCATGCTAGGGAGCAAGGGTGAGGGACAGAGAGAAGTCATTGCAGGGGGTCCTTGGCCTGCAGGGTCTTAAGGTCATGTAGCAGGGCTGGTAAAACTGTCTTCGGAAAGCAGTGTCTGAGAGAGACACGGCTGAGGGAGTTGAGGAGTGAGTTTTCAGTGTAGACTCCATGATGTAGGCAACATTAGAGCTGAAAGGGGATGAAGCAGGAGGGGACAGGGGGAGTCAGGGAGACAGCTATTCCCTGGGGAGATCAAGGAGAAGAGCATCAGGCCAAAGATGGGAGAATGGGCCGTGAGCTCGGAGAGTTGTGAGAAGGAAGCAGGAAAGGGTGGGGTGGAAGCAGAAGCGACTCTGGAATCTCCACTTCTCTGGTGAGCCAGTGGTTAAGAATCTGCCTTGCAATGCAAGGGACACAGGTTCGATCCCCGGTTGGGGAACTAAAATCCCACATGCCATAGAGCAACTAAGCCTCCACATGCCACAACTAGAGAGTCTGTGCATTGCAATGATGCAAGAAAGATCCCCTGTGCTGAAGCTAGGACCTGACACAGCCAAGTTGTTTTTTAAAATAAAAATTGTTTTTAAAAAAAGGGCCTTAGGGTCAATGCCCCAGATGAAGGGTGAGCTTCAAACTTTGTCTTACCAAGAAGAACCTGGGGGAGTGATCACTCATGATGCTGCTACTGAGAACAACAGAGAGAAGACTGGAAAGGTGGGGGAGGAAAAGAAAGCTGGGACTTTATGGAGGAGGTAGTAGGGCCCAGTGAGCATGGAGGCCCTTTGTCCCATTGCCCAGGCTTGAGCTGAGAATAGTCAGGGGTGAACTGCTGCTCCGGGGCTCTGCAGTCCTATCTCAGAGTCTATCTTGTAATATCAAGGCTGCCAGTTTACCTGGCCAGGATCTGAACGCTGGTCTGTCTGAAGTTAAAACTCAGCTTGATCCCAGAAATGTCCCCTGAATATCAGGGGAAGCGGTCTCTTAGTCCACCCCTCTCACTTCCTCGTTACACAGACCGGAAGCAGCGGTCCAGAAGGGGGAGCCCCTACCCAAGTACGCCCAGGGAACTGGCCACAGTGAGTGCCACACCAGCCTGGGGTGGGCTACGGTCCTTTGCAGGTCTGGGTTAGGGGATGGGGGGAAGAGGGTAAGGAGGGGGCCCAAGGAGGGGTGTATAAATGACGAGCGAACGCCAGATGAGAGCAGTCTGTTGCTAGGGTGTGTGTGTGATCCCAGGTGGGTGGGATGTGAGTGGGCTGGAACCGTCATCATCCCGGGCTTTCCTTCTTCCCGGAAAGAAAAAAAGGCCATATAGGTGGGATCCAGGGGAATATTGGGATGCGGGGGAGTTCAGGGGGTGGCCTGAGAAGAAGAAGCTGTTGCCAGGCAGCGAGAGACATGACTGTGTTACAGCGGCATGGAGCACACCAGTGGCTTGGGCCTGGCCCCATATAGCCCTGTACATGACACTGTAGTGTTATCCGTCACCCCTTGTTTATGGGGAAGATTGCGCTACAAAAGTCACAGCTCGGAAGGGCAGCGCCAGGGCTAGAGGACTTCAGAGCCATTTCCTGGCATGTTCTGGGTGACTGCCCTCCCGGTCCTCAGCCCAGCTTGGTCTCAGCAAGGACCCAGGACAAGTCAACTTTTGCTTTCCTCCACTTGGGGCTTCCTGGGTGGCTCAGCTGGTAAAGAACCTGTCTGCCAAAGCAGTAGATGCAAGAGATGAGGGTTCCGTCCTGGGTGGGGAAGATCCCCTGGAAGAGGAAAGGGCAACCTATTCCAGTATTCTTGCCTGGAAAATCCCATGGACAGAGGAGCCTGGAAGGCTATAGTCCATAGGGTCGCAGAGAGTCAGACATGACTGAGCGGGTGTGTGTGTGCAAGCGCGTGCGCGTGCACACACACACACACACACACACACACACACACACTTCTCTATCACCCCACCCGCTTATTTGTTAATTAAAAATATTTATTGAGGGACTTCCCTGGTGGTCCAGTGGTTAAGAATCTACCTTCCAAGGCAAGGGACGTGGGTCCAATCCCTGGTCGGGGAACCAAGATCCCACATGCGAGGGGGGGTGGGTAGCTAAGCTGACCTGCCACAACTAGAGAGCCCACCTACCACAAAGAAAGACCCCATGTGCTGCAACTAAGACCCAACACAGCCAAATAAATAAATATATATTTAATTTATTGAGCACCTTCTATGTGCCAGGCACTGCCCCTGACCTTATGGAACTTACGCCACCCCCCTCTAGTTGCCCCACACTGGTAGGATGGGAAGGAGGAGGTGGGTGGCTTTACTAACCACCTCTTCCTCCCTTTCACTCCAACCCCTTCCTCTCTATCCCCTGCCAAGTCCCCCCACCCAAGATGGGACTTTCTGCTGGAACCGCCTCCTGCTGAAGTGGAAACCAGAGTTAATTGTTAAACCTAATAACTGGTGAGAGTTTCGCCCTGTTAGGCTGAAGGGAGGGGGCTGAATGCTAGCCGTGCTCCCCAGGAGACGAGTGGAACCACCCAGGTTCTTCTGGCCTATCCCTGCCACCCTTTCCCTCCTCTGGAATCTGCCTCCTGGGCCTGCTCCTCCCTCCTCCTGGGGGTGGGGGTGGACTGCCTCTTGGACCCTTTCCCTGGACTCCAGCTGAGGTGACCCTGGGAGGTGAGTACAGGCTCTGGCTCTAGTCCAGGGGCCTCTGGGTGAGTGTTCTTGGGCAAGATGTCAGGGAGGGCATGGCAGCTAGCCTCGGGGGACCCAACCCAGAGGACAAGCAGCCAGTGGACCTTGCTGGCTTTGCCTCCTGCCGGGTAAGGGTGAGAGGGCTGGTGGGAACGATACCCTAGTGGCCTAAGCCCCACCTACAGGACCACCGCCTAGTGCAGACCACGCTACTTCCTCTCCTTTAACCCTTAACTCCTGTTAGGGGACATTCTCTGGGCTTTCTTAGTGGCTCAGCGGTAAAGAACTTGCCCACCAATGCAGCAGACTCGGGTTCGATCCCTGAGTTGGGAAGATCCCCGGAGAAGGAAATGGCAACCCACTCCAGTGCTGCTGCTTGGAAAATCCCATGGACAGAGGAGCCTGGTGGTCTGCAGTCCATGGGGCTGTAAAGAGTTCAGACATGACTGAGCAACTGAGCACATATTCAGCCACTAGACATGCGGAGTTGGGGGATTTAGTGGTAAAGGCTTATTTATTCCCCTAGAAGCCTGTGCCTGAGACCAGGTCCCTGCCATGCTTTAGGGACAGAGCTTAGGCTTCCAAGTCAGACAGTCTGGGGGTCACAGCTGAGTGACTTTGGGCTGGTCACCCATCTCTCTGAGCCCCCATGCCGTCTTCCAAGCATGGGCATGCTGATCCCTTTGCCACCTGCATCGTGAGTATAAAGGCACCTGAGGTAGATACTAACATCAGGCTCTGTAGGGGGTTGGAATGAGTAAATCCGGTTCTGTTGACATTCGACTTTACTTTAGGAGGCTCAGCCCTGGCTTAGGGGCATGGAGGCCACCAGCCCCACCCTCTAGGACTTGACTGTTGGGACTTTGTTGTCCCATACAGTAGCCACATGTGGCTATGGAGCACTTGAAATGTGGCTAGTGCCACTGAGGAACGGAATTTGTAATCATATTTAATTTTAAAATATTTATTTATTTGACTGCGCCGGGTCTTAGTTGTGGTGGTGTAGGTATCTTCAGGTGAGGCTTTCAAAGTCATAGATGTACCATGGAGGATCTAGTATCCTAACCAGAGATGAAACCTGGGCCCCCCTGTTTTGGGAGCGTGGAGTCTTAGCCACTGGACCATCAAGGAATTCCCAATCTTATTTACTTTTAAATAACTTAAAATTTAAACAGAATACTCCAGTTATTGGAAAACATCTGTGTCTGTTTGTGAACTTAGGTTTGTGAAAACACTTTTTCAGTTGTAAAGGTTAAGAGACTCTAAATATCTGATGAAAATTTAGCGTCGGGAATACACTGAATTTAGAAGATTTAGTATGAAAAAAAAAAAAGATTGTAAAACGTTTCAGTAATACTTAGGAGTTTTTTTTGGGTGGGGGAAGCTGCATCGCATGACTTGTGGGATCTTAATTCTTTAACTAGGGATTGAACCAGGGCCCCAAGCAGTGGAAACTCAGAGTCCTAACCACTGGACTGCCAAGGGATTCCCTCAAAAATACTTTTGATATTGTTAAATAAATATGCCATTAAAATTAATTTCACCCATTCCTTTGTACTCTTTTAAATGTGGCTACTGAAAAATTTTAAATTACATATTTGGCTTGCATTATATTTTGATTGGATAAAAACTGTTCTAGCCTGAGAGTTGAGTTGGACATGTTGGAATAATAATACAAAACTGCAAAGATTAGCTACTTGGGGAGGTTTAGGGTGAGAGTAAAGGCCAGATAACCCCTTACTCACTGCCCCCCTATATCTGGGTCCACACCCCATGGTGGAATGTTACCCTGAATAACCCCACAGCCTCAAGGATAAGCTCGGGACTTCTAGTGTCAAATGAAGAGCCTGTGTCTGCGTGGCCATGCTACTCACTTGCTCTGGGTGTGACCTTGGGCAGGTCACTTCACTTGGTTGAACCTTAGTCTATCATCTGTAAATCTAGACTAAGGGTGAGATTTACCTCGTTGATGGAGGGGATTACTTAAGATAGAATCCAGGTGCAGCTCTCGTGCCAGCACAGTGCCTGGCACATATGCACAGTCAAGTCTTAGCTGCCACAGTGGTTCCTTCTACTGCTAGTCTTCAGAGCTGTTGCTACTGCTGTTGCATCCATGAGCTTGGATTTGGTTTTTCCTTTGGTCCAGGTGGGACAGGGGCCAGAGGGAAAGAAGTTAAAAGAACTTGAGAGTTGGACTTGGGGTGGGCACTGTGGGGATGCTTTGTTCAGTACCTTGGGGGATTGCTAGACTTTGGGGAAGCTCTTTGGTTCTTCGGGTTCCGTAGTTGATCAGGCTAAAGATATGAGACCATTTTACAGACGAGAAAGGTAAGGGAAAGTGATCAGGCTATATACCCAGAGGCTGAATGCAAGGCTTCCCATGCCTGTTGTGGAAATATGGGAGCCACTGTTAAGAGGCCCCCTTTGGGGGTTTGTGAGAGCAGAGCCTGAGCTAGAGTCTGGCATTCATGAGGAATGGTTATGACTGGTCTTCCATAGCTGGAAGGGATCTTGACACCATTCAGTATACTGTCTCCTTCTTGAGCTAAAGAAACAGAGAGCTGGGTGTGTGTATGTGTGTGTGTGTTACCTCTCCAGGATCTGTCAACAAGTTGGGGGCCAAGCTGGAACTGTGTCTGTTTGTTTAGATCCAGCCCTCGGCTCAGCCCTGGCTGGACGGATGGCCCTGCTTGTCAGCCCCTCCTCTCCTGCCCGGTCCCCGGTGAGGGCTGCTGAGAAAGAGCCTTTTGTTTCATCAGCTCCTTCTGGTTTCCTCTCAAGGTAGCTTCATCACCACCCTCTCTCCATCTGCCTGGTTTGCATTTGTCCCTGTTCCAGGTTTAAAGGGCCCTGAAATCTGAAGCTTCTACTTTCTTCTCCCATCATGTCTACTTTCTGGATAACCGTAGAGGAGATCACGGGCTTTTCATCAAGAAGGCCTGGGTTTAAATCTCTCTTCTGCCATGAGTTCCCTCTATGGCTTTGGTCAAGTCATTATAATGTTTAGTCATATCTTCACCTAAAAATGTTTGGTCACTCAGTCGTGTCCAACTCTCTGCGATCACATGGACTGTAGCCCGCCAGACTCCTCTGTCCATGGAATTCTCCAGGCAAGAATACTGGAATAGGTAGCCATTTCCTTCTCCAGGGGATCTTCCCCACCCAGGGATTGAACCTGGGTCTCCCACATTGCAGGCAGATTCTTTACCATCTGAGCCACAGGGAGGAACCCAAATGGTGAGTGAGTGTATAACCTGGCGGGTAAGAACCTGAACTCTGGGTCTCACTCCAGCATGGATTCTCTAATGCTCTTCAGTGAGTCCTTTCACCTTCCGGGGTCCCAGGGTCCACATCTGGAAATGGGGGCTGCTATCTCCTGGGTTGTTGTGATAAGGAGCTATGCTGAGTTCTTCACAGGCAGCATCTCATTGAATCCTCCCTTTAGCCCTGGAAGTGGACGCTCTTACTCCTGTTTTCCAAATGAGGAAACTGAGGCTTAGAGAAGTGACTTGCCCCTGGCCACCTTGCTGGAGAGTGGTAAAGCCAGAATTCAAACCAGGTCTGCATGGCTGCAGAAGGTGAAAGTGTTAGTCGCTCAGTCATGTCCGACTCTGCGATCCCATGGACTGTAGCCTGCCAGGCTCCTCTGTCCATTGGATTCTCCAGGCAAGAGTACTGGAGTGGGTTGCCATTTCCTTCTCCAGGGGATCTTCCCCACCCGGGGACTGAGCCTGAGTCTCCCAGGTCTCCTGCATTGGCAGGCCAGTTCTTTACCACTGGCGCTACGTGGGAAGGTCATTTCAGGGGATACCACTTCTCAAAGAGCTCTGGAATCCAGCCACCAGGTTCCAGGTCTGCTGTCCCCACCCCAGCCTGGGTCCTCACCATGTGCCCCCAGACAACCACAGCAGCCTCCGACTCACACGCCTAAACCTACTCTTGCCTGTTTTCAGTCCATTCTCAACCCTGCAGGTCAATGGTTTCCCGTAGCTTTTAGACTCTCGAGACTGGAGTCTTTACCTTGCCCTCCTAGGCCCTTCCTGGCCTGGCCCCTGCAAGCCGCTCCAGTTTCATATTTGTTACTTNCTGTTTTCAGTCCATTCTCAACCCTGCAGGTCAATGGTTTCCCGTAGCTTTTAGACTCTCGAGACTGGAGTCTTTACCTTGCCCTCCTAGGCCCTTCCTGGCCTGGCCCCTGCAAGCCGCTCCAGTTTCATATTTGTTACTTTCCCTTTGGCTCTGCAGAGTCACACGGGCCTTTCTGTGTAACAGGTTCAGCAACTTCCTGAAGGTTCCTCAAGAGAGTCAAATGCCAGCCTCTCAGTTTCCAGCTCCATGCTGGGTCCACAAACTCAGTTCGGAGGCGCTAACACTGTCTGCTCCTTCCAGGTGTCTGACTGCCGTCCTTCCGCCCGGGAAGCTGGTGTGGTCGGAGCCAGGGTGAGTGTTCCAGAGGCCCAGCCTCCTCTGCTCAGGTTGGACAAATTGACCTTTCAGCCCTCAGGCTATTTTAATGTATTTTACTGATGGGGAGGTGGGAGTTTGTCTAGGCTACAGATTCCTGGTAGGCCTGGAAAACGGGGGCAGTGTTGAGAGTTCTCTCTGGTTTGGGCTTATTTTGAGGAAGGGACTGAAATGGGTATTCGTTAAGTGCCTCTGTGTTAGGCAGCGTGCTTTGCCCAAATCGCTTATCCGTCCACCATGCCTGGGGGCGAGTGACCTTGAACCTAGAAGCCAGATCTGCTGACCCGAGGCCCTGGTTTTCTTTTGCTAACCACTTGGAGTTTGTAGACTAGATTCAGAAGGGAGTGTTTTCATTCTGGTTCTGCCACTGATTCCTACATGACCTTGGGCAGCTACCACCCTCTCTGTTGGCCTTGAGGTCATATATACATTGTCAGGGTAGGGCAGAGGTGGAGTCAGGGTGAAAGAGTTGCTTTGAAATCTTCCAGCAGTGAAGTCTCCTTTCCAAGTGAACCCCTAAGAATCTCACTGTACAAAACGGTACAGGAGTTGCAGCCATGGTCAAAGTTGGGTGAGCCTGGGGGACTCTTAACTGGCTAATTCCTCAGCTTCTAGAAGCCCCCCAGTGCCATGGAACTGTCCTGAGCTCTGTGCAAGATACTTCACAAACCACTGGCCTGGGGCATGTCAAAGCCCCTGTCCACCTCCTGGTGACTCTGGCAGGGTGAGGTCATGGAGAGGGAACTGAGCCAGGAAGTTATACTGGTTGGGGAGATTGTGGAGTAATAGGCAGATGTCACTGTGGGGTTATTAGTAAGGCACAACTGTCAGGGTTGTGATGTCGTCATTCTAGAATCCTCTGTTTTCTTTGTGTGTTTTCCGGCCTCGCGCATGCGGCATGCAGGATGATAGTTCCCCAAGTGGGGATCAAACCCACACCTCCTGCAGTGGAAGCGCAAAGTCCTAACTGCAGGACCACCAAGGACATCCCACTCTGGTTTTGATTTTTGATTAGACATAAAGCACCTCTGTACCCTAGGGGAACTCCTCTGTGTGTGTGTGTGTAGGCAGCAGCGGCTGTGGGTGTTGAGGTGGGGCTGGGCAGACCAGGGCAGATAGAATAAATGCCAAGCAGAACTGGGAGCATGTTGCTCCCAGGGGTGGCAGGGATTCAGGTGGCTTTAGCTCCAGTTGAAAGGAACGATTTGGCTCTTTCCGGCCAGCACACGGGCCCCATGGAGGTCTCTGGGCAGGAAGCACTGGGAACAAGGAACCCTCTGTCTGCAGTCACAGCACAGCTTGGACAGAGGAGGTGGATTACGAGTTCCAGGGAGGCGGCCTGCTGGGCTTTGCCTGACATTTGGGCAAATGGGTGGGGAGAAGGGGAACTGAGTGTATGGTGGAGAAGAAGGTTGAGTTAGGGTCGTAACATTTATTCCACAAGTTCCTTGAGCTTCTGGAAGCCCTCTAAGGAGCCAGGTTCAGAGGCAGGTGATCCTGGAGGGGCCAGAGCTGAGAAAGGTGAGACTATAGAACCAGATGGCGCTAGTGGTAAAGAACGTGCCTGCCAATGCAGGAGATGCAAGAGTCTCTGGTTCGATCCCTGGGTGAGGAAGATCCCCTGAAAGAGGAAATGGCAACCCACTCCAGTATTCTTGCCTGAAGAATCCCATGGACAGAGGAGCCTGGCGGGCTACNAGAGCTGAGAAAGGTGAGACTATAGAACCAGATGGCGCTAGTGGTAAAGAACGTGCCTGCCAATGCAGGAGATGCAAGAGTCTCTGGTTCGATCCCTGGGTGAGGAAGATCCCCTGAAAGAGGAAATGGCAACCCACTCCAGTATTCTTGCCTGAAGAATCCCATGGACAGAGGAGCCTGGCGGGCTACATTCCATAGAGTCGCAGAGTTGGACATGAATGAAGTGACTTAACACACATGCACTAGAAGATAACTGCCATCAGTTTACCAGAGGACACAGGAAGTGTGAGAGATGATAGATTTTCACAGGCAGCCTGGTGCAGTGGAATTCACTCTGCCTGCAAGTCCAGAGCCCTACATTCAAGTCTTTGCTCTGACACTGACTTGCTCTGTGACCTTGGTCTCATCACTTCCCCATTCTGGGCCTCGGTTTTCTTTTTTGGAGAATGGAGATGGACATATCAGCCTTAGTTACCTCTTAATGCTCTTTTGAGCATCCATTAGAATCAGGTATTTCACATCTTTGGAGGCAGCAGAATCCCGATACATAAGCATTTGAAACAGAACCACTGTAGTTGAGTTTGCAGCAGTTACCCTAGAATCTTGCTGCCCTCCTTACTGCCCTTTGTTCCATGGCTGTTTCGGTTTTTCTTTTGGCTGTGCTGGGTCTTCGCTGTAGCATGCCAGCTTTCTCCAGTTGTGGTGCTCAGGCTTAGTTATCCTGCAACCTGTGGGATCTTAGTTCCCTGACCAGGGATTGAACCCACATCCTCTTCATTGGAAAGCAGACTCTTAACCACTGGACCACCAGGAAAGTCTCTCCATGGGTGTTCTTGGAGGTGCCTCTGCAGGCTCCTAGGGCTCTGGGAGGCAGTGTCGGAAGACCATGGGATCAGGATGATTCATGAGAACATGCTTTGCAGACTGTCCTTTGTGGCGCAGATAACAAAGATTGTGCTGGAACACACAGGAGCAGCCCTGCTGCCCTGCACTGCCCACGGCCAGCTCAGACTGTATCTTGGTTAAGGCCTATATAATTGGACCTGGCTTTTTTGGAAACAAGTGACAAAAGCTCTATTCAAAGTGACTTAAACCAGAAAAGGATTTAAATGAATCCTGGGCAGTTCATGGAATCGTAGGATGAGAAACCAGGTAGATGCTCCATCTGTCTCCATCACAGCTTGTCTCTCCTCTCTGTCCTTCTGAGGAACTGGGTGACCACTGCCCTAGCTTAGCAACCCAAACAGAAAGTTGTTGTTGTTCCGTCACTAAGTCATGTCTTGACTCTTTGGGACCCCATGGACTGCAGCACACCAGACCTCCCTGTCCTGCACTATCTGCTGGAGTTTGCTCAAACTCATGTCTGATGCCATCCTACCATCTCATCCTCTGTTGCCCCTTCTCCTCTTGCCCTGAATGTTTCCCAGCTTCAGTGAAAGTGAAACCTGCTCAGTAGTGTCTGACTCTTTGTGACCCCATGGACTATACAGTGCTTGGAATTCTCCAGGCCAGACTACTGGAGTGGGTAGCCTTTCCCTTCTCCAGGGGATCTTCCCAACCCAGGGATCGAACCCAGGTCTCCCTCATTGCAGGGGGATTCTTTACCAGCTGAGCTACAAGGGAAGCCCTCCCATCCTCAGGGTCTTTTCCAGTGAGTAGGTTCTTCACATCAAGTGGCCAAAGTATTGAAGCTTCAGCTTCAGTATTAGTCCTTCCAATGAATATTCAGGGTTGATTTCCTTTAGGATTGACTGGTTGGATCTCCTTGCAGCCCAAGTTGGAGCCCCCTTGCAGCTCCCAAAAGTCTTTAACACGATTCGAAAGCATCAGTTCTTTAGTGCTCAGCCTTCTTTATGGTCCAACTCTCACATCTGTACATGATTACTGGGAAAACTATAACTTTGACTATGTGGACCTTTGTCATCAAAGTGATGTCTCTGGTTTTTAATACAATGTCTAGGTTTGTCATAGCTTTTCTTCCAAAGAGCAAGCGTCATTTAATTTCAAGGCTGCAGTTACCATCTGCAGTGATTTTGGAGCCCAAGAAAACAGTCTGTCACTGTTTCCAGTTTTTCTCCATCTATTTGCCATGGAGTTATGTGACCAGATGCCATGATCGTAGTTTTTTGAATGATGGTAGTTTTTCTACTAGGATCTATATATCAACCCAAGGGAAGGATTCTGATTGGTTCAGTCATTGTTGCTAGGGGATTAGGGCCATTCCCTATATTGGCCAGGCCTGGGTTAAGTGAGTGTCTCCTTGTGTAGCAAATGGAGGAGCAGAGCTCTCATTAGAAGGAGTGGAAGGCTGCTGGCAGACAGAGCCACGAGAGCATCAGGCATGTTCGTGGAATCTTGGGTTATAGGAGAGTGAGCAGCTTATAGGCGTGCACGAAACCATAGCCCCTCCTCTTTAGGACAGGAATACAAATATCAACGATGAAAACAATAGGTAATGTTTATTGAGTTACTCTCCTTATGATGAGCATGTTCTATTCCCTTTCTTTTCTTTTTAGTATTTATTTATTTGGCTGCACTGAGTCTTAGTTATAGCATGTGAGATCTTCAGCTTTCACTCTGGTGTGAGGGATCTTTAGTTGTGACATGTGAACTTTTAGTTGCGATGTGTGGGATCTAGTTCCCTGACCAAGGATTAAATCTGGGCCCCCTGCATTGGGAGTGCGGAGTCTTAGCCACTGGGCTACCAGGGAAGTCCCTTTATTGCTTTTCATGTGTAATTTCATTTAATCCTCCAGATGCTCCTTTGGGTAGGTACAATTACTCTCCCCATTTTATAGATGGGGAAACCAAGGCACGGCTAGTGAAGGTCATATACTGAGTAAGAGGAGGAGCTCGGGTTCAAGTTCAAGGAATCTGGCTTCAGAGCCCGCCCTCTGATCCTATGTCCACTGCCTCTGATCAGAAGTTCAAGTGGATTCTCTGTCTGCTTGTGTGCTGCCCCGTGACACAGCTTGTGACCTGCAGAGGCAGCCAAGCCCAGGTTGCTCTCTACTGTGCCGCTGGGAAAGGCTTCCTCAGGGTGCATGCAGAGCCACCTGCGTAGAAATCCATTTGGTATATGGTTCTGTGGGCCTCCCTGGTGGCTCAGTTGGTAAAGAATCTGTCCGTAGTTCAGGAGATCCAGATTCAATCCCTGGGTTGGGAAGATCTCCTGGAGGAGGAAATAGCAACCCACCCCAGTATTCTTGCCTGGAAAATTCCACGGACAGAGGATCCTGGCAGGCTACAGTTCATGGGGTCACAAAGAGTCACACGTGGCTGAGTGCCTTAAGCACACACACGATTTTGTGGTAGGCCTTTCAGGAGATACAAAGAAAAATCATTCATGAACCTACCTGAAAGGTCACCATAGCAAACAAGTCATGTTCCTGAGCTCTCACATTGTGCCAGGCTCTGTCCTGAGCCCTGAATGGTCACTGTGTCATTTAATTGCAACAACTCTATGGAATGGGTATGATTATTCTCACCATTTTCCAGAGGAAACGGAGGCTCAGAGAGGAGAAGTGACTGTCCCATGATCAGGTGGCTAACAAGTGGCAAAGGTGGCATTTGAGTTCATGTCTGTGAGCTTCGTGCCCCCCCAGAGGGGAAATCAGTATGTGCAGGTGTGGCCGAGACACAGCCGAGAATGCAGATCACCATAGGAAAGGGATGGGAGAGGGGCAGCCTGGGCCCTGGGGCCCAGCAGCCAGCATGTGCTTCCTGGAGGAGAAGGCATGGCTCTAGGCTTTGGAAGGGGCTGGCCTGGGGCAGTGGGTTCAGGGAGGGCTCTCTAGGAGAGGGAGCTGCTTGGGAAAAGGCGTTGGAAGGGAGAAGCTGGAGTGGTTTAGTCTGGCCAGAGCTAAAGAGCTGGAGTGGGGCAGGGAAGCTAGCCATCTTTCAGGCTTCACAGAAGCCCCCCTCCTCCCCATTCCGTGTTATTCTCTTCAGAGACATGAAGAGGTTTGATCATCTCCAGTTGCACCTGGGTGCCCAGGCCCCTTACCTTTTCTCCCAGGCGCCATGTAGAGGGTGGAAAAGGCCATGTGGGCACCAACAGGTGTCAGTCCTTCATTCCTGGGGGCAAATGATGGGAAGAGTGCTCCTCTGCAGTCCTTTGCTCAGAGGAGAGGCATCCCTCCAGGCAGAACGAGCTCAAGGAACCAGGACTGTTGCTGGAAAGAGCCTTGTGAGCAGTAGGACTCTCCATCCCCTCCCCAGGCAGCAGGCTGAAACATGGACCTCTATCCATGGAGAGGCTCCTTTCCTTCCCCCTGCCCCTTCCACCCACCGCAGATCTCATCCACCTTGTCAGCAGATGGACTATGCCCTCAGAGCCTGGGCTCTGTCCTGCAAGTGCCTTCAGATTTTTTCTTCAAATAACTCAGGTGGAAAATTGGAGGAAGATGATGTTGGTACCGGGAGTCTCCCAGGTTTCAAAGGATGGGAGAGTGACAGGCACGTTTATTGAACTGGACTCACGGTGTGTCAGAGGCTTTATCACCCCCATTTACAGAGGAAGAAAATGACACAGCTAGAGTTGTCACATGAAAGGTGACATCATTGGTTTTTGCAGGAGGGATGGAGGTGGAGGAGACTCGACAGGAGGACACCCCTCCCCTGCCTGACCACCAACAGCCTCCTCCCTGCTCTCGTCCAGCAATTCCTATTATCTCGATGGCTCAGAAATGCTGATTCTGGCTCCCCTGTCTGCCCCTCAGCCTCTTCCAGATGTGAATATAGACTGTTTTCCCTGGCTTGCTGTTTGCCTGAGAGCAGAGGAGCTGTCTCGGGGAGAGGGGCCAGGCTTCACAAATGTCATCCATACAGGACGCAGATGTTCAGCATTCCTTCTGTGGCCCCTCTTGTCTCTGGGATCCCTGGATTTCTCCAACTCTTCTTGGAGGGATTCCAGCATTTCTCTAGGGGCAACAGAGGTGGAGAAGGGCGGGGGGATTCTTTCATGGGGTGGGACTAGGGCTTTTCTATTCATCATCTCATCAGATTTTCCCCATAATCCTGAAGGGGAAGGCACAGAGGCTATATTTATCCCCATTCTGTGGATGGGTTCACTGAGGCTCAGAGAAGGTAAGTGACTTCTCCAAGGTCACACAGCTAATGAGTGGCAGCAGAGGTAGAAGACAGAAACCAGTGAATCCTGATCTTTCTTCCCGTTGCCCAGTGCTGATGGTTCTAAGGACTGACTCTGGAACTCCCTTTTTGGCCCAAAACGTGGGAGTCATGTCCCCAGTTCACACATTCCCAAGCTTCCTAAGGCCCTAGAAAAAACCTTCCTCACCAGTTCTAAATCTGAGCATTCCCTAGCCCAGCCCCAGACTGCTCTTCTTGCCAATCTCCGCCAACATAAGAGGTTGGCCTTTTTCTCCTGACAAGGTGGAAGAGATTAGCCATTTGTTAGGAGGGATCCCTCTGTAAGGTGTTGGAGGCTCATGTTTCAGCCTGCACATGGGGAAACTGAGGCCAGGGACCTAAACAATTGCTGCATTCAGAGCAGCTAGAGAGACAAGGCTAGGAAGAGACACGGGCTTGGGCTGGCCTCATGTGGCAGGCCCCTTTCCCAGACAGTCCGCAACTTTGTTTTACTAACTGGAACGCAGTGTCCGCTGAGTGTTTACATTTTGTTCCACTTCTGCCGCAGAGAAGTTCTTCCTAGGGGCACCCTGGCCTTTCCCAGAAAAGTAGCCTCTGGGCCAAACCAGGGAGGAGCCCCGTGTTCCTAGGAGCGCTGGGGACTACAGCTCGGGGCTTGCTGAGAATAACCAGGATTCTGGAATTAGTGGTGATGGCGGCACAACACTGTGAATACGGCGTGGGCACTGTCTTTACCTCCAGACCTCCAGCAGGGCGTGGAGACTGGCCTCCTGGGCTTTATGTGGTCCTGGGGCCTCTAGAACTCTTTACTGGCCAAGGTAGTGTCCTCGTTTGCTAAACTGGGAAATAATTCTAGGTGGCAGTGGCTGGCCCTGGATGCAAAGGTGGGATTGGGCGGGGCCTGGGGGGGCAGCATTAGAAAACTAGGAGAGTAGACACTGCTTTCTTTTCTTTTTCTTTGTGTTTTGGCTGTGCTGGTTCTTCGTTGAGGGGTGTGGGCTTTCTCTAGTTGAGGCATGTGAGGGCTTCTTTAGTTGCGGCACACGGCTTAGTGGCCCTATGGCCTATGGGATCTTAGTTCTCTGACCAGAGATTGAACCTAAGTCCCTTTGTGTTGGAAGGTGGATTCTTAACTACTGGATCACCAAGGAAACTCCACACTGCTTTTTTCATATGTGTGTCTTACATATGCACAGGTCTTGGGAAGGTTTGAATGAATGACCTGGGCATGTCTCTTTCCCTCTCCGGGCTTCAGTTTCCCCCACTGGATCCACTCTCCTAAGTCCTTTATATTCCTACTGTTCTATGATCAGTGGCCTAAAATACATGGTTGACAAGTTTTCCTGGAGGTCAGTTGCCTCATTTGTCAAACAGGGAGGACAGAATCAGCCAATCCTACCCATGTCAGGGGTTCTTGCTGCAAGGGTCAGAGAAGTGATCATATCACTTTGGGCCACAACAGGCTTTGGTAAATGGGGAGTAGCTTTAACAAGGCAACAGGCTCTCACCAGGCAGTAGAATGAGCTGGAACTCCAGACTAAGATAGACTTGGGTGTAGACCCCTGCTCCACCACCTACTGTGTGGATTTCAATGAGATACTTCATTGCACGGATAAGCTTTGCCATCTGTAAAATGGACCCAATAATAGTTCTCACTTCAGAGGTTATGGAGCTGAAATGGGAGAAAGCAGGCAACGAGCAGAGGACTGTGCCCGAGATACCAGTGTCCAAGTCAAGTGTCTCATAACTGATGTGTTATGTGTTAGTTGCTCGGTCGTGTCTGACTCTTTTGCGACCCCATGGACTGTAGCCCACCAGGCTCCTCTGCCCATGGGATTCTACAGACAAGAATATTGGAGTGGGTTGCCATTTTCAACTGATAGGTGTTAATTATTGTTGGTGGCAATAATGATGATGATCACTGACATTTAGAGGTTGGAATTCTCTATGACAACCTGTAAACTACCTCGACTGTGTTAAAAAGCAAAGACATCACGTTGCCAACAAAGTTCCGTGTAGTCAAGGCTATGGTTTTTCTAGTAGTCACGTACTAATATAAGAGCTGGACCATAAAGAAGGCTGAGTGCCAAAGAATTGATGCTTTCGAACTGTAGTGCTGGATAAGACTCTTGAGAGTCCCTTGGACAGTCAGGGGATCAGACCTGTCAATCTTAAAGGAAATCAACACTGAATATTCATTGGAAGTACTGATGCTAAAGCTGAAGCTCCAATACTTTGGCCACCTGATACGAACAGCCAACTCATTGGAAAAGACCCTGATGCTGGGAAAGATTGAAGGCAGAAGAAGAGGACAGAGTATGAGATGGTTGGATGGCACCACTGATTCAACGGACATTAACTTTGACAAACTCAGGAGGTAGTGAAGGACAGGGAAGCCTGGTGTGCTGCAGTCCGTGGGGTCGCAAAGAGTCAAACACGACTTGGCAACTGAACAGCAAAGTTCTCTGGGGGCCAGTGAGGCTAGTGATGGCAATATTGTTGTTATGAATAATCTCTTATATCTCTTGGCACTTTACACTTTACAAGGCATGGTCACGTCCATCACCGTGCATGACTTTCAGAGCATTCCCTAAGGGCGGGCAGGGAGGCATCTCCGTCTCTCTTTTNGGAAATGGCAACCCACTCCAGTATTCTTGCCTGAAGAATCCCATGGACAGAGGAGCCTGGCGGGCTACATTCCATAGAGTCGCAGAGTTGGACATGAATGAAGTGACTTAACACACATGCACTAGAAGATAACTGCCATCAGTTTACCAGAGGACACAGGAAGTGTGAGAGATGATAGATTTTCACAGGCAGCCTGGTGCAGTGGAATTCACTCTGCCTGCAAGTCCAGAGCCCTACATTCAAGTCTTTGCTCTGACACTGACTTGCTCTGTGACCTTGGTCTCATCACTTCCCCATTCTGGGCCTCGGTTTTCTTTTTTGGAGAATGGAGATGGACATATCAGCCTTAGTTACCTCTTAATGCTCTTTTGAGCATCCATTAGAATCAGGTATTTCACATCTTTGGAGGCAGCAGAATCCCGATACATAAGCATTTGAAACAGAACCACTGTAGTTGAGTTTGCAGCAGTTACCCTAGAATCTTGCTGCCCTCCTTACTGCCCTTTGTTCCATGGCTGTTTCGGTTTTTCTTTTGGCTGTGCTGGGTCTTCGCTGTAGCATGCCAGCTTTCTCCAGTTGTGGTGCTCAGGCTTAGTTATCCTGCAACCTGTGGGATCTTAGTTCCCTGACCAGGGATTGAACCCACATCCTCTTCATTGGAAAGCAGACTCTTAACCACTGGACCACCAGGAAAGTCTCTCCATGGGTGTTCTTGGAGGTGCCTCTGCAGGCTCCTAGGGCTCTGGGAGGCAGTGTCGGAAGACCATGGGATCAGGATGATTCATGAGAACATGCTTTGCAGACTGTCCTTTGTGGCGCAGATAACAAAGATTGTGCTGGAACACACAGGAGCAGCCCTGCTGCCCTGCACTGCCCACGGCCAGCTCAGACTGTATCTTGGTTAAGGCCTATATAATTGGACCTGGCTTTTTTGGAAACAAGTGACAAAAGCTCTATTCAAAGTGACTTAAACCAGAAAAGGATTTAAATGAATCCTGGGCAGTTCATGGAATCGTAGGATGAGAAACCAGGTAGATGCTCCATCTGTCTCCATCACAGCTTGTCTCTCCTCTCTGTCCTTCTGAGGAACTGGGTGACCACTGCCCTAGCTTAGCAACCCAAACAGAAAGTTGTTGTTGTTCCGTCACTAAGTCATGTCTTGACTCTTTGGGACCCCATGGACTGCAGCACACCAGACCTCCCTGTCCTGCACTATCTGCTGGAGTTTGCTCAAACTCATGTCTGATGCCATCCTACCATCTCATCCTCTGTTGCCCCTTCTCCTCTTGCCCTGAATGTTTCCCAGCTTCAGTGAAAGTGAAACCTGCTCAGTAGTGTCTGACTCTTTGTGACCCCATGGACTATACAGTGCTTNGCACTATCTGCTGGAGTTTGCTCAAACTCATGTCTGATGCCATCCTACCATCTCATCCTCTGTTGCCCCTTCTCCTCTTGCCCTGAATGTTTCCCAGCTTCAGTGAAAGTGAAACCTGCTCAGTAGTGTCTGACTCTTTGTGACCCCATGGACTATACAGTGCTTGGAATTCTCCAGGCCAGACTACTGGAGTGGGTAGCCTTTCCCTTCTCCAGGGGATCTTCCCAACCCAGGGATCGAACCCAGGTCTCCCTCATTGCAGGGGGATTCTTTACCAGCTGAGCTACAAGGGAAGCCCTCCCATCCTCAGGGTCTTTTCCAGTGAGTAGGTTCTTCACATCAAGTGGCCAAAGTATTGAAGCTTCAGCTTCAGTATTAGTCCTTCCAATGAATATTCAGGGTTGATTTCCTTTAGGATTGACTGGTTGGATCTCCTTGCAGCCCAAGTTGGAGCCCCCTTGCAGCTCCCAAAAGTCTTTAACACGATTCGAAAGCATCAGTTCTTTAGTGCTCAGCCTTCTTTATGGTCCAACTCTCACATCTGTACATGATTACTGGGAAAACTATAACTTTGACTATGTGGACCTTTGTCATCAAAGTGATGTCTCTGGTTTTTAATACAATGTCTAGGTTTGTCATAGCTTTTCTTCCAAAGAGCAAGCGTCATTTAATTTCAAGGCTGCAGTTACCATCTGCAGTGATTTTGGAGCCCAAGAAAACAGTCTGTCACTGTTTCCAGTTTTTCTCCATCTATTTGCCATGGAGTTATGTGACCAGATGCCATGATCGTAGTTTTTTGAATGATGGTAGTTTTTCTACTAGGATCTATATATCAACCCAAGGGAAGGATTCTGATTGGTTCAGTCATTGTTGCTAGGGGATTAGGGCCATTCCCTATATTGGCCAGGCCTGGGTTAAGTGAGTGTCTCCTTGTGTAGCAAATGGAGGAGCAGAGCTCTCATTAGAAGGAGTGGAAGGCTGCTGGCAGACAGAGCCACGAGAGCATCAGGCATGTTCGTGGAATCTTGGGTTATAGGAGAGTGAGCAGCTTATAGGCGTGCACGAAACCATAGCCCCTCCTCTTTAGGACAGGAATACAAATATCAACGATGAAAACAATAGGTAATGTTTATTGAGTTACTCTCCTTATGATGAGCATGTTCTATTCCCTTTCTTTTCTTTTTAGTATTTATTTATTTGGCTGCACTGAGTCTTAGTTATAGCATGTGAGATCTTCAGCTTTCACTCTGGTGTGAGGGATCTTTAGTTGTGACATGTGAACTTTTAGTTGCGATGTGTGGGATCTAGTTCCCTGACCAAGGATTAAATCTGGGCCCCCTGCATTGGGAGTGCGGAGTCTTAGCCACTGGGCTACCAGGGAAGTCCCTTTATTGCTTTTCATGTGTAATTTCATTTAATCCTCCAGATGCTCCTTTGGGTAGGTACAATTACTCTCCCCATTTTATAGATGGGGAAACCAAGGCACGGCTAGTGAAGGTCATATACTGAGTAAGAGGAGGAGCTCGGGTTCAAGTTCAAGGAATCTGGCTTCAGAGCCCGCCCTCTGATCCTATGTCCACTGCCTCTGATCAGAAGTTCAAGTGGATTCTCTGTCTGCTTGTGTGCTGCCCCGTGACACAGCTTGTGACCTGCAGAGGCAGCCAAGCCCAGGTTGCTCTCTACTGTGCCGCTGGGAAAGGCTTCCTCAGGGTGCATGCAGAGCCACCTGCGTAGAAATCCATTTGGTATATGGTTCTGTGGGCCTCCCTGGTGGCTCAGTTGGTAAAGAATCTGTCCGTAGTTCAGGAGATCCAGATTCAATCCCTGGGTTGGGAAGATCTCCTGGAGGAGGAAATAGCAACCCACCCCAGTATTCTTGCCTGGAAAATTCCACGGACAGAGGATCCTGGCAGGCTACAGTTCATGGGGTCACAAAGAGTCACACGTGGCTGAGTGCCTTAAGCACACACACGATTTTGTGGTAGGCCTTTCAGGAGATACAAAGAAAAATCATTCATGAACCTACCTGAAAGGTCACCATAGCAAACAAGTCATGTTCCTGAGCTCTCACATTGTGCCAGGCTCTGTCCTGAGCCCTGAATGGTCACTGTGTCATTTAATTGCAACAACTCTATGGAATGGGTATGATTATTCTCACCATTTTCCAGAGGAAACGGAGGCTCAGAGAGGAGAAGTGACTGTCCCATGATCAGGTGGCTAACAAGTGGCAAAGGTGGCATTTGAGTTCATGTCTGTGAGCTTCGTGCCCCCCCAGAGGGGAAATCAGTATGTGCAGGTGTGGCCGAGACACAGCCGAGAATGCAGATCACCATAGGAAAGGGATGGGAGAGGGGCAGCCTGGGCCCTGGGGCCCAGCAGCCAGCATGTGCTTCCTGGAGGAGAAGGCATGGCTCTAGGCTTTGGAAGGGGCTGGCCTGGGGCAGTGGGTTCAGGGAGGGCTCTCTAGGAGAGGGAGCTGCTTGGGAAAAGGCGTTGGAAGGGAGAAGCTGGAGTGGTTTAGTCTGGCCAGAGCTAAAGAGCTGGAGTGGGGCAGGGAAGCTAGCCATCTTTCAGGCTTCACAGAAGCCCCCCTCCTCCCCATTCCGTGTTATTCTCTTCAGAGACATGAAGAGGTTTGATCATCTCCAGTTGCACCTGGGTGCCCAGGCCCCTTACCTTTTCTCCCAGGCGCCATGTAGAGGGTGGAAAAGGCCATGTGGGCACCAACAGGTGTCAGTCCTTCATTCCTGGGGGCAAATGATGGGAAGAGTGCTCCTCTGCAGTCCTTTGCTCAGAGGAGAGGCGTCCCTCCAGGCAGAACGAGCTCAAGGAACCAGGACTGTTGCTGGAAAGAGCCTTGTGAGCAGTAGGACTCTCCATCCCCTCCCCAGGCAGCAGGCTGAAACATGGACCTCTATCCATGGAGAGGCTCCTTTCCTTCCCCCTGCCCCTTCCACCCACCGCAGATCTCATCCACCTTGTCAGCAGATGGACTATGCCCTCAGAGCCTGGGCTCTGTCCTGCAAGTGCCTTCAGATTTTTTCTTCAAATAACTCAGGTGGAAAATTGGAGGAAGATGATGTTGGTACCGGGAGTCTCCCAGGTTTCAAAGGATGGGAGAGTGACAGGCACGTTTATTGAACTGGACTCACGGTGTGTCAGAGGCTTTATCACCCCCATTTACAGAGGAAGAAAATGACACAGCTAGAGTTGTCACATGAAAGGTGACATCATTGGTTTTTGCAGGAGGGATGGAGGTGGAGGAGACTCGACAGGAGGACACCCCTCCCCTGCCTGACCACCAACAGCCTCCTCCCTGCTCTCGTCCAGCAATTCCTATTATCTCGATGGCTCAGAAATGCTGATTCTGGCTCCCCTGTCTGCCCCTCAGCCTCTTCCAGATGTGAATATAGACTGTTTTCCCTGGCTTGCTGTTTGCCTGAGAGCAGAGGAGCTGTCTCGGGGAGAGGGGCCAGGCTTCACAAATGTCATCCATACAGGACGCAGATGTTCAGCATTCCTTCTGTGGCCCCTCTTGTCTCTGGGATCCCTGGATTTCTCCAACTCTTCTTGGAGGGATTCCAGCATTTCTCTAGGGGCAACAGAGGTGGAGAAGGGCGGGGGGATTCTTTCATGGGGTGGGACTAGGGCTTTTCTATTCATCATCTCATCAGATTTTCCCCATAATCCTGAAGGGGAAGGCACAGAGGCTATATTTATCCCCATTCTGTGGATGGGTTCACTGAGGCTCAGAGAAGGTAAGTGACTTCTCCAAGGTCAAGCAGCTAATGAGTGGCAGCAGAGGTAGAAGACAGAAACCAGTGAATCCTGATCTTTCTTCCCGTTGCCCAGTGCTGATGGTTCTAAGGACTGACTCTGGAACTCCCTTTTTGGCCCAAAACGTGGGAGTCATGTCCCCAGTTCACACATTCCCAAGCTTCCTAAGGCCCTAGAAAAAACCTTCCTCACCAGTTCTAAATCTGAGCATTCCCTAGCCCAGCCCCAGACTGCTCTTCTTGCCAATCTCCGCCAACATAAGAGGTTGGCCTTTTTCTCCTGACAAGGTGGAAGAGATTAGCCATTTGTTAGGAGGGATCCCTCTGTAAGGTGTTGGAGGCTCATGTTTCAGCCTGCACATGGGGAAACTGAGGCCAGGGACCTAAACAATTGCTGCATTCAGAGCAGCTAGAGAGACAAGGCTAGGAAGAGACACGGGCTTGGGCTGGCCTCATGTGGCAGGCCCCTTTCCCAGACAGTCCGCAACTTTGTTTTACTAACTGGAACGCAGTGTCCGCTGAGTGTTTACATTTTGTTCCACTTCTGCCGCAGAGAAGTTCTTCCTAGGGGCACCCTGGCCTTTCCCAGAAAAGTAGCCTCTGGGCCAAACCAGGGAGGAGCCCCGTGTTCCTAGGAGCGCTGGGGACTACAGCTCGGGGCTTGCTGAGAATAACCAGGATTCTGGAATTAGTGGTGATGGCGGCACAACACTGTGAATACGGCGTGGGCACTGTCTTTACCTCCAGACCTCCAGCAGGGCGTGGAGACTGGCCTCCTGGGCTTTATGTGGTCCTGGGGCCTCTAGAACTCTTTACTGGCCAAGGTAGTGTCCTCGTTTGCTAAACTGGGAAATAATTCTAGGTGGCAGTGGCTGGCCCTGGATGCAAAGGTGGGATTGGGCGGGGCCTGGGGGGGCAGCATTAGAAAACTAGGAGAGTAGACACTGCTTTCTTTTCTTTTTCTTTGTGTTTTGGCTGTGCTGGTTCTTCGTTGAGGGGTGTGGGCTTTCTCTAGTTGAGGCATGTGAGGGCTTCTTTAGTTGCGGCACACGGCTTAGTGGCCCTATGGCCTATGGGATCTTAGTTCTCTGACCAGAGATTGAACCTAAGTCCCTTTGTGTTGGAAGGTGGATTCTTAACTACTGGATCACCAAGGAAACTCCACACTGCTTTTTTCATATGTGTGTCTTACATATGCACAGGTCTTGGGAAGGTTTGAATGAATGACCTGGGCATGTCTCTTTCCCTCTCCGGGCTTCAGTTTCCCCCACTGGATCCACTCTCCTAAGTCCTTTATATTCCTACTGTTCTATGATCAGTGGCCTAAAATACATGGTTGACAAGTTTTCCTGGAGGTCAGTTGCCTCATTTGTCAAACAGGGAGGACAGAATCAGCCAATCCTACCCATGTCAGGGGTTCTTGCTGCAAGGGTCAGAGAAGTGATCATATCACTTTGGGCCACAACAGGCTTTGGTAAATGGGGAGTAGCTTTAACAAGGCAACAGGCTCTCACCAGGCAGTAGAATGAGCTGGAACTCCAGACTAAGATAGACTTGGGTGTAGACCCCTGCTCCACCACCTACTGTGTGGATTTCAATGAGATACTTCATTGCATGGATAAGCTTTGCCATCTGTAAAATGGACCCAATAATAGTTCTCACTTCAGAGGTTATGGAGCTGAAATGGGAGAAAGCAGGCAACGAGCAGAGGACTGTGCCCGAGATACCAGTGTCCAAGTCAAGTGTCTCATAACTGATGTGTTATGTGTTAGTTGCTCGGTCGTGTCTGACTCTTTTGCGACCCCATGGACTGTAGCCCACCAGGCTCCTCTGCCCATGGGATTCTACAGACAAGAATATTGGAGTGGGTTGCCATTTTCAACTGATAGGTGTTAATTATTGTTGGTGGCAATAATGATGATGATCACTGACATTTAGAGGTTGGAATTCTCTATGACAACCTGTAAACTACCTCGACTGTGTTAAAAAGCAAAGACATCACGTTGCCAACAAAGTTCCGTGTAGTCAAGGCTATGGTTTTTCTAGTAGTCACGTACTAATATAAGAGCTGGACCATAAAGAAGGCTGAGTGCCAAAGAATTGATGCTTTCGAACTGTAGTGCTGGATAAGACTCTTGAGAGTCCCTTGGACAGTCAGGGGATCAGACCTGTCAATCTTAAAGGAAATCAACACTGAATATTCATTGGAAGTACTGATGCTAAAGCTGAAGCTCCAATACTTTGGCCACCTGATACGAACAGCCAACTCATTGGAAAAGACCCTGATGCTGGGAAAGATTGAAGGCAGAAGAAGAGGACAGAGTATGAGATGGTTGGATGGCACCACTGATTCAACGGACATTAACTTTGACAAACTCAGGAGGTAGTGAAGGACAGGGAAGCCTGGTGTGCTGCAGTCCGTGGGGTCGCAAAGAGTCAAACACGACTTGGCAACTGAACAGCAAAGTTCTCTGGGGGCCAGTGAGGCTAGTGATGGCAATATTGTTGTTATGAATAATCTCTTATATCTCTTGGCACTTTACACTTTACAAGGCATGGTCACGTCCATCACCGTGCATGACTTTCAGAGCATTCCCTAAGGGCGGGCAGGGAGGCATCTCCGTCTCTCTTTTACAAATGCGGTTGTGAGTCTTAGGAGAAGTGGCTTGCCCCTGACTTCAGCTCAGGTCTTCACGCTTTAGGAGCTCAACTCCTGGTCAGAGGTCCTGTGAGGATCAGCCTCTGGGTCTGGCAGCACCGACTGGCAAATGGGAGATGACTGTTACTGACACTGATTTCCAGCCACTGATTTTCAGCCGGTAAGTTTTGGAGAGTAAGGGAGCAAGTGACCGATTAAACGACAGAGTGGCTGGCTTGGTGGCCTTGCCAAGTCACAGGAACACGCACACAAGTCTTCAGGTCCATCCGTTCAAGGTGACTAGGGGAGACCTGTCTCGCTTTGGGGCCCAGGATTTCTGAAGCGGTGGGGCCACAGTGTGCCTGCTTGTTCTACACAACCTGCTTGGATCCTGAGCTTTTTCTGCCTCTCTCTGCTATTTCCTGCTCTGCCACCCCCAGCTCTACACCCACCCTCAGTGCTTGGGCCTCGGAGTGGATTCTGCCTCCAGTCATTCCTCCATTGAGTCTTTTTTTTCCTTCCCCCCCCTTTTTTTTTTTTAAGCGGTACTGCATGGTTTGCGGGATCTTAGTTTCCTGACCAGGAATTGTTCCCAGGCTCTCGGCAGTGTCAGCCTGGAGTCTTAACCACTAGACTGCCGGGAACTCCCCTCCGCTGAGCCTTGAGTTCGTCATCCAGTGTGCACTGAATTCATGCTGCACTCCATGCATGGACCCATGTGCTGGGACACAGGCGCAAACACAGCAGGTATACATGTGATCTGTATCGAGCAGCAGAACTTTGTACCAGTCTCTGGTGGTTTCCAAGCAGTGGCGAGGAAGGTGTCTCTAGGTTCCTCTGTGGGATGCATGATTTTGAATTTGGGAAGTCGTCTGTGCCATAGGAGGCGGCAGGTGCTGGAAGCTCTGGGCTGGGGGTCAGGTCTGGGTGGAGGTTCCACCTCTGCCGCGGCCTTGCTGTGTGACCTTGAGCTGGTCCCCGCCTATCCCTGGGCCTCTTTCTCCCCATCTACCAAGGAAGGGGATTGGTTGAGATATGAGAATTTGTTGTTGTTGTTTAGTCCCTAAGTCGTGCCCAACTCTTTGCAACCCCATGGGCTGCAGCACACCAGGCTTCCCTGTCCTCCCCAAGTTTGCTCAAGTTCATGTCCCTTGAGTCAGTGATGCTATCTAACCATCTCATCATCTCCTTTTGCCTTCAGTTGAGATATGAGGATAGTCCCTGACATTTGTGGGGCACCTGCCTGACCCATGTGTCCCAAGATCAAAGGCCCAGACTGATGTTGGAGGTCCTTCTTGCTGAGAGCGTGGCTTCTGGGTCTTACAGGCCTTGAGAGTGGTTTCTGAACTGTGTTCTGAGCACTTGGGAAAAGTTGATAGAGTCATCAATTCCCCCATACTCTGCCCAGGGGGCCCCACAACCCTGGCTGGCACTAGTGTTGACAGAACAGGTTCCAGCCAGGTGCCCTGTGGCATAGAGGTCAGCCCCGTCCAGTGGGGGCCCTGCACACTGACGTGGGTAACCTCTTATGTTTTCCTTTGGGCAGGAGGTGGTGAGAGGTTGAGAGGTGCAGTGATGGTGGGGGTGAGAGCAAAATTTCAAGGCTCCCTGAAACGATGGAGTTGACCTAACGACCCCATGGGAAAGGCAGCAAGACAGAAGCCCCAGAGGGCAGGTTTTCCCAGGTCCACAAGAGTCTCAGGGCTCCAGAGTGTCAGGAGTCCCAGGGGTACAGAGCAGAGTCAAGTGTCAGTAGTCTCAGGGCTCCAGAGCTACCGAGGCATGCCCGTCTCCTGACCTCCACCCCCAACAGTCATGACTTGTGCTCAGCTATCTCCTGGCACTTGGTCACTGCAGTTGGGGGGAGGGCAGGATGTCCCTTGAGAGCATGTGTGTCCCCGACAAGGCCAGGAGTGGCGGGACTTAATCCTTGTGGCTGTGGCTGGGAGGGGAGACGTTTTCCTGCTTCCTGTCCTCCCAGGTAAGTTCCTGGGTCTCTTGTCCTGGTGGCTCTGATAGCTTACATTTGAGTGTCCGGAGCGGGAGGGGAAGCAGAGGGCAGGGCTTTGTGCCAGATGGCCAGCGGTGGCTGATTCTGGGTGACAGACCGGTTCACTGCTGGCCCCGGGGCCTGGCTGGCACGTCTCAGAGGAGCCGCTCTGTATCCTCCCTGTCTCTTAGCTCTCTCTCTTTTATTGACTGTGCCATGTGGGGTCTTAGTTCCTCAACCCGGGATTGAGCCCGGCCCCCTGCACTGGAAGCGCAGAGTCCTAACCGTGGGCCTCCAGGGAAGCCACCGACAGCCTCTAAGTCTGTGCTCTGCTGCTTGCCCAGGCACAGGCACTGGTTTGGCAGGTTTTGCTGCACCCACAAGCAGTGGGAGGGCTGGGAGCTGGAGAGGGGCAGGAGGAAGGAGGCAGGGCTGCCCTGTCCTTTCCTCCCTCCCCCGACGCCCCCCTCCCCCAAGGCCAGCCTCACCTTTGTCCCCTTGGCTGTCTTTCTCAAGGGAGGCTGCGTGGCGAGCTCATAAGTGGAAGCTGCCGGACTCCTGGTTCTAGCGCCATCGCTTACTCAGCATATGAACATGGGCATATCCTTTTCTCTTCTCGGACCTCAGTGTCTTCATCAGTACAGCAGGGTTTTCAGCTCAGTAATCCTCAAACAGCCACGTACTATGATTCTAGTTCTAGCTCCGCTGTGTTCTCTCTACCCTTAGGCGACTCATAGCAAACCACGTGCCTCCAGTTCTGAGGGACAGAATGAGGGCCACAAGCCTTGCTTGCTTCCTGGGGACTGTGATAGGATCAGCTAACATGCTAGCAAGTAGCCTGTCTCCATCCGAAGGGTTTTTCTCTCTATAATCTGGCCTACCCTTATCAGGCTCAAGCAGAAGGAGAGAGTGTACCCAGAGTGGGGCTTACTCCAGCCACTGCCATCGTGAGCCCGGCTTGTGTACTTCTTCTCTCTGTTGATTTAGCAAATCCTTCCCTATCCCAGGACCTGCAGGTGGTGACTGCAGCCATGAAATTAAAAGACGCCTGTTCCTTGGAAGAAAAGCTATGACCAACCTAAACAGCACATTAAAAAGCAGAAANAGAAGCATTTGAGACATTTTTCTTGAGTGTTGAGATGGGATAACTCTGTCTTACTGGATTGTCTTTCGTCTCTTCTGTCTTTATGCTTTCTTCTGCTTTTATTTATTATTTAGTAGTATTTAAATTGTAGTTGTATATGGGAAAGTGTGTAGATCACAGATCATTATAAAATTCAGTTTGATTTTTTTCTTTCTTGTGTAGTTTATGTGTTGTATATCTAAATCTTGGCCAAGTCCATGGTCACTAAGGTTTTCTTCTAGATTTGCATATAGAAAATTTCAGCTCTTAATATTTAAGTCTGTGATTAATTTTGGGCTTTAGTATTAAGATAGAAGTTGAAATTGTTTCTTTACATGACTAGTCAATTGTTTCATCTCTTTTTGAGTAATATATGTATGTGTACACACACACACTCTGCATACTCTTTTGGTCTGTCTTCTCCCAGTGTTACCTATGTGAGAGTCATATGTGTTTTCCTGTGTAGTTGTAATTGATGCAGTCTCATTGCTGTACAGTATTCAACATATGAATATACCTAACAGTAGATAAATAATCTGTTCACTATTGAACAGCTCATCACTCACTATTGATGAGCTTGTGGAATGTTTGCAGCTAACAGTTATTAGAAGTCGTGCTGCTGTGAGCATTTGTATACATGTCTTTTGGTGAATGAACCTTTGCATAGCGTTTCTGTTGCGTGTATTCCTAGGAGTGCAGTTGCTGAGCTTTGGTGGATATTGCCAACTTTCTGAAGCAAATGTGCCAATCTGCACTCCCACCAGCTGTGCTCCAGGTCTTTGCGAGCTGGCTTCTGTATATTCTTTCTCTCTTCCCTTCCCTTCCCTTTCCCTTTCCCTCCTTACTTCCTATTTCTTTTAGCATTCTGGTGGATGTGCCAGGGTGACCTAGAGTTTGAACCTTTTTCAAGAGGACTAGAATCAGATAGGGGACTATTTCTGAGTTCCTAAGGTGGCTCAGTTGGTAAAGAATCTGACTGTAATGCAGGAGACCTTGGTTTGATCCCTGGGTTGGGAAGATTCTCTGGAGAAGAAAATGGCCACCCACTCCAGTATTCTGGCCTGGAAAATCCCACTGATAGAGGAACCTGGTGGACTACAGTCCATGGAGTTGCAGAGTCAACCAGGCTCCCCCGTCCCTGGGATTCTCCAGGCAAGAACACTGGAGTGGGTTGTCAGGGCATGACTCTTAGGAGGTGCTTAGTAAATGGTAACTTTTAGTGAGAACCAACACGGCAGGGTGGTAAATACCAGTGTATTGTGGTTAAAACACACATGCATGGGGACAGGGATGCAGGGGAAAAGTAAGGTTGAAAAGATGAGCTGGTACCAGATTGTGGTGGTCCCCTGGTCCTAAGCCAAAGTTTTGACTTCCTGAAAAACATTGTTGAGAGTCACTGATGGGCCAGTAATTTTAATTCCAGAGCTCTGCTCCTGAGCTGGGGGCTCGGACTCTTTGTATACTTGAAGAGGTTGTGCTGTGTGGTTGTGGGAGTGCAGGGTTGGAGGCAAACTCAGAGAGAAACAGGCTGGCCCTCCCCAGAGGTGTTCGGAGGCAGGTTATTTCCAAAGGCCCAGAAAGAAGGGTCGCTGCTGGGGACAAGCTGTGTTTTCTGTTCCCCACCATAGTGGCACTGTTCCTGGCTGGGGGTGGGGCACAGAGGACTGGGGCCACCGACGAGTCAGATTTGCTGACAAACGTTCATGTAGTCAAAGCTGTGGTTTTTCCAATAGTTGTATACATATGGGAGCTGGACCATAAAGAAGGCTGAGCACTAAAGAATTGATGCTTTTGAACTGTGATGCTGGAGAAGACTCTTGAGAGTCCCTTGGACAGCAAGGAGATCAAACCAGTCAATCCTAAAGGAAATCAACCCTGAATATTCACTGGAAGGACTGATGCTGAAGCTGAAGCTGCAATACTCTGGCCACCTAATGTGAAGAGCTGACTCATTGGAAAAGACTCTGATGCTGGGGAAGACTGAGGGCAAGAGGAGAAGGGGACAACAGAGGATGAGATGATTGGATGACATCACTGATTCAACGGACATGAATTTTAGCATGAACTCCAGGAGATGGTGAAGGACAGAGAAGCCTGGTGTGCTGTAGTTCATGGGGTGGCAAAGAGTCAGACACGACTGAACAACTGAACAAAAGCAGAGGCAGATATGTGGATTTCTATTCTAGCTCCTCTCCTTGTCAACCATGTGACTTCTTCCAGCTTCATTCACGTCTCAGATCCCATTTCTCTGCACCCGTAAAGAGGCTGCGTTAAGTACCTGCCTCATAGGGTCTTGGTGAGGATAAATGAAGTAGTGCCTGCAAAGGGCTTAGCAGAGAGCCTGGTGCGCACTGAGCTTTCAGCAAAGTCAGCTGTTATCTCCATCCAACGTTGGGGGCTTCAGAAAGGGCATTCCAGACAGAGGGAACCGCGAATGCAAAGAAAAAAACACAGAGATGTGAAACAGGAGGGTGCTTTGGCGTGGCGGAAGTTTGCTGTACATGCTGGGGACAGCAAGAAAAACAGAGGAGACCACAGACAGGCCCAGAACCTGCAGCACATGGGCTGTGAGCTGCATCTTGTCTGGACGGCGATGAGGACCACTGCAGGGTGGTGGGTTGGAAATGATGTGATCTGGTTTCTGGAGGTGGGAGGATGGGTTGGAAGGGCAAAGCTGCAGCTCAGTGGGCAGGCTGTTGGGTGGCCCTGCTGAGAAAGGATGGGCCTAAACTGGGGTGCCTGGAAGGACAAGAGGGAACAGATAAGAGAGTGGGTGATGAGGAGGAGTGGACAAAGTGTAGGGACTGGTGGGTGTGGGGCGATGGGGTGAGGGAAGCAGCTGCATCCTGGAGGGCTACAGGGTTTCTTCCTTTTCGATGGGATCTTAGTTCCCCAACCAGGGACTGAACCTGAGCCCTCTGTAGTAAAAGCTTGGAAGCCTAACCCCTGAACCTCCAGGGAATACCCTTTTCTTTTCTTTTTTTTAAGGTTTTTTTTGTTAGGTGCTTGAGGGATCATAGAGCTGAAAGCATAGTGAATGCGCATAGGTTTGGACCCATAGTTAGACTTTTCTGAGAATTAAGAAGCTTCCTGAAAAACCTCTCCTTTTGTTCTGACTCTCGATGTGGAAAGTCTTCCTGAAATCTCTGAATAATTGACTCCTCCCTGAGTGACAAGGGATCCTTCTGTGGGGACACTGGACATACTTGTCTCTGCTGGGCTGGAGTCTGGATGAGGGAGTGGGAATGTTTGGCTTGGCCTGGAGGTGGCTGAGCCAGAGGTTGTATTTGGAAGCTATTTTCAGAGTCCATCAGTTTTCTTGTGATTTTCTTTCGTCTTCTCAAAGTGTGTACAAAGAGACAGTTCCAGTGAATGGGAATGTTTTATGTATTTCCAGACTCTGGACCAAGGGCCAGGCAACCTTGCTTTCTTTGTTTTCTTGTAACATTTATATTAATCTATTTGTTTGACTGTGCTGGGTCTTAGTTGTGGCACGTGGGATCTAGTTACCTGACTAGAAATCGAACCTGGGCCCCCAGCATTGGGAGCTTTGAGTCTTTGCCACTGGATCACCAGGGAAGTCCCCTAGGCAACCTTTTGAAAGTGGTGTAAGTTAAGCTCCTTCCTGTGTCCTCTCCTCGGACATTTTTTGATGAGTTTGGACAGGGAGCCATTCTTCCAAAGAACCGTAGGTCTTAGATTTTAAACCTTACAGATGGAGAAAATGAGACTCCAGGAGGAAGGTAATGAGATGTGCTCCGATCCAGTTGTGAATTACTGCTGGGGCTGGGCTGGGCCATGTGCTGCCCTTCCTGGCACTCCTGTGGCTCCATGCCAGGCAGCTGGCATGACCTCTTGGGGAGTGGTCGAGGGTGGGGGTTTGATGTGCTGAAGCCAAATAGGCCCCCAGCTCAACTCAGGGGCGCACACCTGGCAAGAGAGGACCCCTGCAGACAGGATGGTGGTTGTTGTTACTGTTTGGTTGCTCAGTCCTGTCTGAATCTCTTGTGACCCATGGACTTTAGCCCATCAGGCTCCCCTGTCCATGGGGATTCTCCAGGCAAAATACTGGAGTGGATTGCCATGCCCTCCTCCAGGGGATCTTCCCGACCCAGGGGTCGAACCTGAGTCTCCTACATTGGCAGAGACAGATGAATTCTTTACCACTGAGCCACCTGGGAAGCACCCCCTGCCCCCAGATAGGATAGGGCTCAACTACTGCCCTAAGCCCCCAATTTAGAGGCCCATCCCTACCCCTCCTCCTGATCTAAGATGGGCCCAGAGGTGTGTCTGGAGGTCGGAAGCTAAAACCAGAAGGATGGGGTTGTTTCCCTCCTTGTGAGAAAAGGGACGGAAAGCCCTGAGTGAATGGGTGGAATGTGGTCTGCATCCTATTCCAGCTGATTGCTGTGCTGAGCAGAGGCCTTTGTCTGCGTTGCCAGGGGAACCAAAGTTTCTGCCTCCTTCCGGGGCTGTGATTGGCTCCTGGTAGAGCCTGAGCTTTGGTGAATGGAGGGGCCTCCCTCCTGCCTACGTCTCCTCCGTGGAAGTGAGAGACTGGAGCGAGACTGGGGTCCCCATGGAAGCGCTGCGTAGGCTTCTGTGCTCCTCTTCTTCAGCTCTGGAGGTGATGGTCCCCTGGTTCATTCACTCTTCATTTATCCCAAGCAGCATCTGCTCCAGGCCCTTCATTCTTCCAGATCTGGGAAAACTAACCTATGGGTCAGGGGACCTGGCGTGGCCACAGACTCACTCGTGGCCTTGGGTGGGTCCCTTCACCTCCATGTACCTCAGTTTCTTTACCTGTAAAGACCAAGGCCTTGTAGCTCTGGCTTCCCTAACCACACAGCCCATATCTCCTCCTTTTCGACCTCCCATCCTCCCACCTGGCCTCTTGTTGAACTCTGATCATGTTCTTTTTTGTAGGTGCCCCTCTAAGATGCAGGGCAGAATGGGGCGTTGCAACCAGCTCTTAGCATTGTCTCATTTTTTCATTCTTCCTTTTCTAGAACCCCCAGTTTTGTAGCCCCCTCTTGTCTTGTCCCTTCCACTTGGGCCCAGGATTGGGTTTGTATGCCACGGGGTAGCTAAGGATGGCTGCCCATCTCTACTGAGGGTGGGGCGGAGCTGCAGTCAGGGCAGAGTGTGCTGGGGCAGGCGTGAGTGGTTGGAAAAGCCGTGGGACTCGGCAGTCCTGGGTTCCTGGCCTCATCTGGCTATGTGCCAGTGAGGTGACCTTGGCTGGGGTGCTCAGCTTCAGTTTCTGCATTGATGACGCAGGAATAATAATACCACCCTTGGGGCTGTGGCAGAGGTTGAACAAGATGGCACACCTGCCATACGGGAAATACCAAGTCCCTTCCCTGGTCCCTCCTCTAAAATAGGCAGGGAGCTGGGGAAGGTCCAGATTGAGGAGGGCTGGAGGTGGCAGGGCCCGTGGTGCCACATGGCAGATTGAAGCCACTGCTCTTCCCTGGCAGTGCCAAAAAGCAGGCAGCAAAGCATTGCCTTGGGCAGGTGATGTCTGAGGAGGGGAGGCCGCGTGTTGAAGCTAATGTTTGAATAACACTTTTAAGATCCTCCAGGGATTTCAAATGAGGCTCTTTCAGATGAGCTGAAAATGGAGCAGAGTAATAAGGCTGAGCTCACTGGCAGGAAAGGGGGCAGCTCGTTGGTCCTGGCCTTGTCTCTGCAGCCATGCTCATGAGCACAGGCTGACCGGGAGGGTGGTCCCCACGTGTACGCTGTGGGCAGCCAGAAGGAAGTTCTGTTTTCTCAGAACGAGAGTGTCATGGGTGATTGCTGGTAGTGACTCAGCCCTGCTTCTTGTTGACTCACTAGATTAAGGGTCGGAGGTGGCATCTTAGGTCACTAGCCTTCAGTGCCTAGTTTGGCGTTTTAGCTCTGTGGCCCAGCCTCCCTCCACCCAGCTTGGCCGTGGCCTGCCCTGGGTGTGGCAGGAGGCAGGGATTAATGCTGGGGCTGGGACAGTGAAGTGAGATGTGAGTTGTTGGGGGTCCTTCCCTTCTCTGCTCAGGTTTGCCCAGGGTCTGTGATGAGGTGGGGGGACAGAGGAAGGAGGTCTTCAGGTGAAGAAAGCAGGCTGGTGATATGACTTTGGGTGTGGGGGGTGTCTGCTTATACCAAGGAGGCCCAGCATCTAAAGGATGGGCCTCAGAGAGGCTGAGGGAAGGGCCAAGAAGCGACTGTGTGTATGTGTGTGTGTGCACGCCTGCCCCCGTGTGCGTGCTTGTATAGAATGTGATCCCCGTGGGAACAGGTGACAGAACTGGTGAGCGATTATGGCCCAGGAGGGCTTCCCTTATAGCTCAGCTGGTAAAGAGTCCACTTGCAGTGAGGGAGACGTGGGTTCGATCCCTGGGTTGGGAAGATCCCCTGGAGAAGGGAAAGGCTTCCCACTCCAGTATTCTGGCCTGGAGAATTCCATGGACTAGTCCATGGGGTTGCAAAGAGTTGGACATGACTGAGCGAGTTTCACTTCATTTCACCATGGACCAGGAAGGCTTCCCTGTGCCTCAGTGGTAAAGAATCTGCCTGCCAATGCAGGAGACACGAGTTTATCCCTGGGTCAGGAAGATCCCCTGGAGAAGGAAATGGCAACCCACTCCAGTGCCCTTGCCTGGGAAGTCCCATGGACAGAGGAGCCTAGCAGGCTACAGTCCGTGGGGTCGAAGAAGAGTCAGACACAATTTAGGGATTAAACAACAGCTGTCTCCTCTAAGGCCCAGGAGAGCTTTGTCCTGGAGACAGGAGAGAATCCTGGCCAGGTTCTTCTGCCTGAGGCCTTCTCTGCTTTGCTCGAGCTGGGCTGGGAGCTGAGGGCCATGGGGTGATGTGTCTCTGCTTCTCCTGGTGCCTAGTTTGCGCTGGAAGGCCTGCTGCTTGTGGAAACACTGGCTACTCTTAGACTCCTCATTGAGGAATATGTGGGGGTGGATGGCTGATTCCTCTTGGTGCCTAGATTGTGTTGTGAATGCTGTTGGGGACATGGGGGCAAGCTTTGGGTCACCAGTGCCTCCAGGCCACACTGACCTTGGGGATCTCCACTTCCATCTCTTCCCTCATCTCCAAGACACACCACCTTTCTTTTCAGCTTCCCCACTACCTCCCTGGCCTGTTCCCCCTCGTCTCCTTGACTGCTCAGTGTGGGGTCCTCAGGGCTCCATTGCAATTACTGAATTTTTCTTTTGAATAATCCTTTAAAAAAATAATCAAAGTAATAACAGTACAGAGATTTCAGAAAACAGGAAGAGGAGGAAAAAATGACTTTTGAGTACTGTTGAGAGTTTGGTGTGTTTCCTTCCAGCCATCATTCGCTCCAGTACATCTTCACGGCCAGCCTGCATTTTTCACTTAATGGTGTATGCAAAGCCCCACTTTAGGGTTGTTCCAGAGGATTCCATTAAAAACGTTGATCTATATGCCTCTGTTCTTATTGAATGACAGCCATGTTGTTTCCAGTTTTTGCTCTTTAAAGTAACACAGCAATGAACATGCCCTAAAGTGTTTTTTTTCTGTATGAAAAACAGATGATGTCTGTTAGGGTGGGGCCCCAAAAGGGAGACTTTGGGTCAAATGCTGTGGGTGACTTTCAGATGGTAACTCTGGACCAACTGCTGTGCCACTTTACAGCCCCAGCGTCCAGGGTGATGGGACAGGAACTGCTTTGGGTTCCTTGCAGGTCTGAAGAGCCTGCTCCTAGTGTCCAGGCCCTCATTCACTCTAAGATGGGGGTGGAGTAGGGCTGTGGATTGAGGTTGCCTGGGTTCAAACCATGCTCCCTTCTCTACTGCTTGAGTCCATTTCCTTGGCTGTAAAATGGGCATGACTGGGGCTTCCCAGGTGGTCCACTGGTTAAGAATCTGCCTTCCAATTCAGGGGATGCAGGTTTGATCTCTGGTGGGGGAGCTAAGCCTCTGGCAACTAAGCCTGCATGCCGCAACTAGAGAGAAACCCACAACGTAGGGCCGGCCCACTGCAGTGAAAGATCCCACGTGCCAGAACCACAGCCAAATAAACAAACAAATATTTTAAATGGGCATGATGGGAGTGACTACCTCACAAGGTCATCATGGAGCTTTATCATCTGTGTAAAGCGTGGATGCACTCAGCCTGGCACTTGAGAGATGCTGAGACATGTTGACAGTGGTTCAGGGAGAGGAAGCTACCAAGTGATTCAGACTGAGCTGAGGCCAGCACCCAGGCTCTGCCTTCTGGGAAGTCTCTCCCTGCCTACCAGAGGAGCTAGCCTACCCCTGGGGATGGTCTACTTGATGGGGACCAGTGTCCCTACCTGAGAATGTGGTTGAGGGGCTGAGTCCCTGGAGTGGAGCTGTTAAATAGCTTCTCCTTTTCTCCTAGAACCATTCCTCTTTCTGGGGTGCTGTTTCCTCCCAGGTGTCTCTCTGGCCTATTCCCTAGGAATGATTGGAGCTTTGTTCTGGCCCTAGGAATCTCCCTGATCGGCCGTCGAGAGAATTTCACTGAGGGCTTCAATCCTGGAGGGAAAGGTGGGCTCCAAGGCTATATTAATTTTCTATAGCTGTTGTAACCAATTGCCACACACTTAAGAGGCTTGAAACAACTTAAATTACCATATAGTTTTGGAGGTCAGAAGTCTGAAAGTGAGCCTTATGGGGCTAGAATCAAGGTGTTGACAGGATTGTGTTCCTTCTTGAGGCTCCAAGGGAGAATCTGTACCTTGCCCTTGCCAGCCTCTAGAGGCTGCCCACATTCCCTGGCTTGTGGCCCTCTCCTAGCAGTGGCATCACTCCAGCCCCTGCTTCCACTGTTGCACGGCCTTCTCTGATACTCACTCCATGTCTTCTCTCTTTTACTTATGAGGACTCTGTGGGTACATTGGACCCACTTGGATAATCCAGGATAATCTAGCCATCTTTAAATTATTAACCTAATCACATGTACAAAGTCCCTTCTGCTATATGAGGTAATGTACTCATAGACTCTAGGGACTAGGACATGGTCATTGCTGGGGGCGGGGGGGAGCTTTATTCTACTTACCACAGTGACCAATAGCAGGGGTCTCTCTGAATTAGTGGACCCCAGCTACTGCTGAAATTGTACCATCAACCTCTGTGATGGAAGAAGGGCCAGGGGGAACCCAGATCTAATTATGATGTAGTTGGGGAGGGACATGGAACTTGCCTGGTGACTCAGATGGTAAAGAGTCCACCTGCAATGCAGGAGACCCGGGTTCAATCCCTGGGTCAGGAAGATTCCCTGAAGAAGGAAGTGGCAACCCTCTCCGTATTCTTGCCTGGAGAATCCCATGGACAAAGGTGTCTGGTGGGCTACAGTCCATTGGGTCACAGAGAGTCAGACACGACTGAGTGATTAACACTTTGGGGAGGGGCATAAGAGACTGTATCACTAGATTCTCCATGGTGGACGGCCCTTAGGGGAGGCAGTGTACCCGACTACAGTGTGACAGCGGTGTCCCACAAGGCAGGCGCCAGAGAATGTAGCCCCTGGTCTTCACTGATAGGTGCGGCCCGCTGGGAAGCATTGCCATAGGAAGCCAAGCAGCCCCGTCCATCCACTGCCATCACTGCCGTGTGTATACGTGTTTGTGTGTGTGTTCACTCATCTGCATCTCTGCAGCAGTACTCTTGGGAGGGGCCAAGGAACAACTCTTTTAAAAGGCCCTTTCTGCTCTTGTTCAAAGCAAAATAATTACACAAGTGACTAATTTTATCCCTAATCCCGTAGTCACTTTATTATGTAGCTGGTGAGAGGCTCTGAGCTGCGCCTATAGTGCCACTTTGGCGGCTGGCCCAGCTAGCCTGGTCTGCCAGCATGGATCCCCGCCCTGCTCCTGCCCTGGGCCCAGGGTTGGCCGCTCCAAGTTCCATTCTGGCTGAAGCCAGCTATACTTTGGTATTTGGGGTCTGAAAGACCATTCGCCCTTTCTCCCAAATCCACGAACAGATTCAGCTGCCTGGAGAGTAAGGTCTCATGCTTATGGAATGAAATCTGTAGGAATCAGGAGATCTGAGTCCTGGTTCAGCTCTCTCATGCACTTGCTCCATGACCTTGAGCAAGTCACTTCCCTCCGGGTCTTGGTTTTTTTGGTGAAAAGCTTGAACAGTTCATGATTCCATGAGGGGAACTGAGAGAGCAAGAGCTTTTAGCAGGAGTAAAGAATCTGCCTGGCAATGCAGGAGACCTGGGTTCAATCCCTGGGCCAGGAAGATCCCCTGGAGAAGGGAATGGCTACCCACTCCAGTATTCTTGCCTGGAGAATTCCACAGAGGAACCTGGTGGGCTATATAGTCCATGGGGTCGCAAAGGGTCCAACATGACTGAGTGACAAACACCTTCTTGTTACCTGCAGGCAACATGCTCCAATCGCAGCTTTAAAGATCATAGTACTAACAATAGACATCATTTATTGAATGAGCATTATACTAGTTTCTTTCTCAATTTTTCTCATTCTATACCTGTGTGAGACAGCCTTTATAGAAGAGGAAACGGAAGCAATGAAACCAAAGCAATGATTGGTAGAGGGACTTGCCCACCAGAAAGTGGCAGAGCTAGAACTGTAAACTCAGCCCTTTTATTTATTTTTTAATTAATTAATTTATTTATTTGGCTGTGTCAGGTCTTAGTTGGGGCATGCAGAATCTTGGATCTTTGTTTCAGCGTGAGAGATCTTTAGTGGTGGCATGTGGGACCTAGTTCCCTGACCAGGGATCAAGCTCCTGCCCCCTGTGCTGGGAGTGTGGAATCTTAGCCACTGGACCACCGGAGAAGTCTCTACCCTCTTTTCTTAGCTCCCGTCTTCCATAGTCGTCTTTTTTTTTTTTTTTTCATAGTCTTCTAATATATAAATGAATAGAGGGCCATTCAACTGGGAAGTGGTGGAGCGGGCATTTGAAATGAGGTCTGTCTGTCCCCAGAATTTTTGCCTTTCCTATAAGGCCCACATCCCAGAGTTAGAGAGGTGACTGCTGCTGCTGCTAAGTCACTTCAGTCGTGTCCAACTCTGTGGGACCCCATAGACGGAAGCCCACCAGGCTTCCCCATCCCTGGGATTCTCCAGGCAAGAACACTGAAGTGGGTTGCCATTTCCTTCTCCAATGCATGAAAGTGAAAAGTGAAAGTGAAGTCGCTCAGTCGTGTCCAACTCTTAGTGACCCCATGGACTTCAGCCTACCAGGTTCCTCCATCCATGGGATTTTCCAGACAAGAGTTCTGGAGTGGGGTACCATTGCCTTCTCCGACAGAGGTGACTAAACCTCTTCAAATTTGAATATTTAAACTTGAAGTTGACACAGCAAAGAAATAGAGAAGGCAAAATAGAAAACTCCAGTAGACTAGGGAGATGGGTGGCTCAGGGCTGTGTTCTAGCTTTGCCACTGGCTTACTCTGTGACCTTAAGCTGGTCCCCACTTATCTCCAGGCCCAGTGTTCCCATCTGTATGACAAGGGGTGGAATTAAGATGGTCTCCAAAGGCAATGGCAGCCCACTCCAGTACTCCTGCCTTGAAAATCCCGGTGACGGGGGAGCCTGGTGGGCTGCCGTCTCTGGGGTCGCACAGAGTTGGACACGACTGAAGCGACTTAGCAGCAGCAGCAGCAGCACCTGAAGGCCTTCCTGGTGTTGAGGCTCTGCAACTGTAGATCACCTGGGCCTGGAAGGTGCAGTGGAGCAGGGGTCAGTCCATGGTGGAGGCCAATGTGTAGGTGAATTGGCAGCCCTGGTGTTTCTATGATGTCCAGCCCCATGAGAATGGAATCTGCTTAGACTGCGTCCCACTGAGCATCTGCAGAGCCACCTAGGCAGGCCATGGCCTTGAGAACAGAGTGGAGGAGGTCATTTCCAGGATGTTCCGGCTGCTTCTGCAAGGTTCCTGCCCAGCCTGAGTGCTTAGCTCTTTCTAGGCTCTGGGTCTGGCCTCTGTTTTGCTCCAAAGGCTGCACTAGACTCAACCAGGGACAGGCAGTAGCTGCAAGTCTGTGTGTGGTTTCTGCAAGGGGTGACTAGAGGCCTAAACATAATGAGTAATAAAAGTTGCTTTGGGTTTCCTAGCCTGACCGTGTGCAAAGCACTTTTCTTGCAGTATTACATTTGATTCTCTTAAAACCATATGATGTGTGTGTTAATGGTCATTCCCACTTGACAGTTGAGGAAATACACTCAGAAGATTAATTTTCTCCCCATCACACAGCTAGTGAAGGATAGAGTGGCATTTGGGATTCTTACTTCAGAAGCCACGTTCATTTTTTTTTTAATTGGTGTACAGTTGCTTTACAGTGTTGTATTAACTTCTGCTGTACAGAAGGGAATCAGCTATATGTATACATATATGCCTTCTTTTTCGGATTTCCTTCCCATTTAGGTCACCATAGAGAATTGAGTAGAGTTCCCTGTGTTATACAGTCAGTTCTCGTTAGCCATCTATTTTGTACATAGTAGTGTATTATATATGCCAACCCCGATTTCCCAGTCCATCCCACCCACCCTTTCTCCCCTTGGTATCCGTACGTTTGTTCTTATGCCTGTGTCTTTATTTCTGCTTTGCAAATGACTTCATCGATACCATTTTTCTAGATGCCACATATATGCGTTAATAATACGATCATTATTTTTCTTTTTTCTGACTTCACTGTCTTTGACAACCTCTGGGTCCAGCCTCATCTCTGCAAGTGACACCATCTTGTTGCTTTTTATGGCAGAGTAATGCTCCATTGTATGTGGGTACTGCATCTCCTTTATTCATTCCTCTGTTAATGGACGTAGGTTGTTTCCATGTCCCGTCTATTGTAAATAGTGCTGCAGGGAACACTGAAATGCATATATCTTTTTGAATTATGGTGTTCTCCAGGTATATGCCCAGGAGTGGGATTGCTGGGTCATCAGAACCCATGGTCTGACTTGAACATCGTGATATCCCATGGGCTGAAGGAATAAGCATGAAGTTAGGAGGCAGCTGGTTTTTAAATCCCTGCTCTCTGTTTACCATGTATGTTTCCTTGGGTAAGTTACTTTATGTATCTGAATTTTCATTTCTTTCTCCATCAAATGGGAACATAAATGCCTGCCTGTTATGATGAAAGGTTACGGAGATAATGATATAGGACAAGGTCCAGGGTGTGGTAGGTGGTCCTTGAAGGCCCTTTACTGTTTGCCCCCTCTCTCCTTCCCATTTCCCTCTCCATACCAGAGGCTCCTGTCGCCCTAGGGTGCTTTCCACATGTAGCACACGGCTCAGGGCCTCTACAAGTGCTGCTCTGCTGCATGAAAGTTACCATCTCTACCTCTTATTCCTTCTTTCACTTCTTCTTGGCTTGGATCCTTTTCTGTTTCTCTGAGGATTCTGGGTAGTGTAGAGGATTCTCCCACAGGCTTGTGTTTCAGTGATGATCAGAACAGTGCCTTGGTGGGCACAGAATTGGGGGTAGAAAGTGGGCGCTGAGCATCCTGGAAATGCAAATCCCTGCTGGGAAGCCCTCTATTTATGCTCGATGGCGTTGCAAGGGTGTGCATGTGACGTGTGTGTCTCCTCTTTGAATCACCCCGCCACTGTGTTACAATGCTCTCACGTTTTCAGTTCTTTCTCTTTCTCTAGCTTGGCCTCTTAGTCTTGTACTTTCTTTCTTGGTTTTTAGCCTGGCACTTTTTGTTAAACATTCGTTGTTGTTGCGTTAGAATAGTCCTAACATAAAATTCACCGTGATAACCGTTTTTAAGAGTGGAGTTCAGCAGTGTTGGGAGCATTCATGTGGTTTTGCAGTCATCATCACATCTCTCTCCAGAACTTTTATTCTGCAAAACTGACACTCTATACCTATTAAACAATAATGCTTCATTCTTCTCCCCTCCCTGCTCTTGGTAACCACCATTCTGCTTTCTGTCTCTATGATTTGATTACTCTAGATAACACCATATAAGTAGAATCATAACAATATTCGTCCTCTGTGATTGGCTCGTTCCACTTAGCTTCATATCCTTGAGGTTCACCCATGCTGCAATTCACCTGTAGCCTGTGTCAGAATGTGCTTCTCTTTTAAGGTCGAATATTCCACTGCATGTATATACCACGTTGTGTTTATCCATTCATCTGTTCAACAGTTGTGCTGCTCCCACCTCTTGCCTCTTGTAAATGATACTGTGAACATGGATGTACAAACATCTCTTCAAGATCCGGCTTTCAATTCTTTTGAACAAACACCCAGAAGTGGAATTGCTGGATCATACGGTTAGCACGTCTTTTTAAAGCCATTGTTGTTACTTCCCTGGAGTTCCAGTGGTTACGACTCCGAGCTTCCACTGCAGGGGACATGGGCTTGATCCCTGGTTGGGGAACTAAATCCTGCATGCCTTGCAGAGCAGCCAAATAAAATAAAATATTTTAAAAAAAAAAAAAAAAAGCCACTGTTTATTGTGTGCTTACTATGTGCCAGGAGCCGGGTTAAGCACTTGACATGTCTGGCCTCATTCAATGGCTACATTCACGCTCTATTGTAGCTAGAATTATCTGCAATTTGCAGCTGAGAAAACGAAGGCTCAGAGAAGTGAAGCTGTTTGCTCAGGCTCCCATCTGGGAAGCACTGGAGCGGGGCTTGGAACTCTGACCTGCTGCCGGTCCATGACCGTCGTGCTGCTCTGCCTCCCAGTGGCCTCTCGTTCTCCCCCGTCTAATTGCACTTTTCTGTGTCTGGCTGTGTAGCTTCTCTTGTTCCTCTCACGTCTTCATTCTCCTGCCTTGTGTGTGTCCACCCTCTCTGGAAACTTTGAGTGACTTGAATAATGGACCTCTGATTCCTAGGAAGTTTTTGTGACTTGGAAACCTACAGAGGCCTGTCATTTGCCTTCTGATCGTAGTCCTCCGGATTTCTAGCTGCCTCTTCCCGGTGACTGACGGCATCTCCTGCGTTGTGTGGCTTGTGGATCTGCAGAGAGCCTGCCGGGAGGGTTGGGTCCCTGGGGGCAGGGGCGCTGTCTCCCACAAGGGGCAGTGTGAGAGGGCAGAGGGCCCAGGCAGTCAGACTGGGATTCTCTGGGCTCGCTGGTATCCTAGCAACAACATAGAGGCAGGAATCTTACCGAAGGATGGAGAAAGAGAGGAGGCTACGATGTGGGTTCCAGTACACTTACCTTTGCCTGAACTTCCAAACAATCAGAGCAAGATATCCCCAAGTTTGGGTGAGTTTACTGATTATCTAGTCCAGCCAAAGGTGCTTCCCAGGTGGCTCAGTGGTAAAGAGTCTACCTGCCAATACAGGAGACACGAGTTTGATCCCTGGATCGGGAAAATCCGCTTTTGGAGAAGGAACTGGCAACCTACTCCAGTGTTCTTGCCTGGGAAATCCCACAGACAGAGGAGCCTGGTGAGCTATAGTCCATGGAGTCGCAAAAGTTTCAGACACAATTGAGTGACTAAACAACAACAATGAGTTGAGCCAGACTTAAAATTTACATATTCATCAGTCATTTTTCTATAGTTCTTTTAAACTTGATTTTTTAAAAAAAATTTATTTTAATTGGAGTCTAATTACTTTACAATATTGTAGTGGTTTTTTGCCATTCATTGACATGAATCAGCCATGGGTTTATAAACTTTCTTATTATGGAAAATTTCAGGGACTTTCCTAGTTGTTCAGTGGTTAAGAATCTGCCTTCCAATGCAGGGGATCCAGGCTGGATCCCTGGTTGGGGAACTAAGATCCCACATGCCTTGGGGCAACTAAGTCTGCGCACCATGACTGGAGAGTCGGCATGCCTCCCCTGTGCCACATCTAAGACCTGATGCAGCCAAGTACATATTATGGAAAATTTCATTCCGAAGAGTACTAGAGGGACTAGTATAATGAGCCTCCGTGAACCCACTGCTCAGCTTTGACAGTTTTCAATAAATACTCACAGCCCATCTATCCAATAGTGTGGAACTGAAACAGTTTATTGTTCACATTCCTGACTTGGGGCTTCACACACAGTAGCTGCTCAGTAAATGCTGCTGCTGCTGCTGCTAAGTCGCTTCAGTCGTGTCCGACTCTGTGCAACCCCATAGACAGCAGCCCACCAGGCTCCCCCATCCCTGGGATTCTCCANTGAAAAGTGAAAGTGAAGTCGCTCAGTCGTGTCCAACTCTTAGTGACCCCATGGACTTCAGCCTACCAGGTTCCTCCATCCATGGGATTTTCCAGACAAGAGTTCTGGAGTGGGGTACCATTGCCTTCTCCGACAGAGGTGACTAAACCTCTTCAAATTTGAATATTTAAACTTGAAGTTGACACAGCAAAGAAATAGAGAAGGCAAAATAGAAAACTCCAGTAGACTAGGGAGATGGGTGGCTCAGGGCTGTGTTCTAGCTTTGCCACTGGCTTACTCTGTGACCTTAAGCTGGTCCCCACTTATCTCCAGGCCCAGTGTTCCCATCTGTATGACAAGGGGTGGAATTAAGATGGTCTCCAAAGGCAATGGCAGCCCACTCCAGTACTCCTGCCTTGAAAATCCCGGTGACGGGGGAGCCTGGTGGGCTGCCGTCTCTGGGGTCGCACAGAGTTGGACACGACTGAAGCGACTTAGCAGCAGCAGCAGCAGCACCTGAAGGCCTTCCTGGTGTTGAGGCTCTGCAACTGTAGATCACCTGGGCCTGGAAGGTGCAGTGGAGCAGGGGTCAGTCCATGGTGGAGGCCAATGTGTAGGTGAATTGGCAGCCCTGGTGTTTCTATGATGTCCAGCCCCATGAGAATGGAATCTGCTTAGACTGCGTCCCACTGAGCATCTGCAGAGCCACCTAGGCAGGCCATGGCCTTGAGAACAGAGTGGAGGAGGTCATTTCCAGGATGTTCCGGCTGCTTCTGCAAGGTTCCTGCCCAGCCTGAGTGCTTAGCTCTTTCTAGGCTCTGGGTCTGGCCTCTGTTTTGCTCCAAAGGCTGCACTAGACTCAACCAGGGACAGGCAGTAGCTGCAAGTCTGTGTGTGGTTTCTGCAAGGGGTGACTAGAGGCCTAAACATAATGAGTAATAAAAGTTGCTTTGGGTTTCCTAGCCTGACCGTGTGCAAAGCACTTTTCTTGCAGTATTACATTTGATTCTCTTAAAACCATATGATGTGTGTGTTAATGGTCATTCCCACTTGACAGTTGAGGAAATACACTCAGAAGATTAATTTTCTCCCCATCACACAGCTAGTGAAGGATAGAGTGGCATTTGGGATTCTTACTTCAGAAGCCACGTTCATTTTTTTTTTAATTGGTGTACAGTTGCTTTACAGTGTTGTATTAACTTCTGCTGTACAGAAGGGAATCAGCTATATGTATACATATATGCCTTCTTTTTCGGATTTCCTTCCCATTTAGGTCACCATAGAGAATTGAGTAGAGTTCCCTGTGTTATACAGTCAGTTCTCGTTAGCCATCTATTTTGTACATAGTAGTGTATTATATATGCCAACCCCGATTTCCCAGTCCATCCCACCCACCCTTTCTCCCCTTGGTATCCGTACGTTTGTTCTTATGCCTGTGTCTTTATTTCTGCTTTGCAAATGACTTCATCGATACCATTTTTCTAGATGCCACATATATGCGTTAATAATACGATCATTATTTTTCTTTTTTCTGACTTCACTGTCTTTGACAACCTCTGGGTCCAGCCTCATCTCTGCAAGTGACACCATCTTGTTGCTTTTTATGGCAGAGTAATGCTCCATTGTATGTGGGTACTGCATCTCCTTTATTCATTCCTCTGTTAATGGACGTAGGTTGTTTCCATGTCCCGTCTATTGTAAATAGTGCTGCAGGGAACACTGAAATGCATATATCTTTTTGAATTATGGTGTTCTCCAGGTATATGCCCAGGAGTGGGATTGCTGGGTCATCAGAACCCATGGTCTGACTTGAACATCGTGATATCCCATGGGCTGAAGGAATAAGCATGAAGTTAGGAGGCAGCTGGTTTTTAAATCCCTGCTCTCTGTTTACCATGTATGTTTCCTTGGGTAAGTTACTTTATGTATCTGAATTTTCATTTCTTTCTCCATCAAATGGGAACATAAATGCCTGCCTGTTATGATGAAAGGTTACGGAGATAATGATATAGGACAAGGTCCAGGGTGTGGTAGGTGGTCCTTGAAGGCCCTTTACTGTTTGCCCCCTCTCTCCTTCCCATTTCCCTCTCCATACCAGAGGCTCCTGTCGCCCTAGGGTGCTTTCCACATGTAGCACACGGCTCAGGGCCTCTACAAGTGCTGCTCTGCTGCATGAAAGTTACCATCTCTACCTCTTATTCCTTCTTTCACTTCTTCTTGGCTTGGATCCTTTTCTGTTTCTCTGAGGATTCTGGGTAGTGTAGAGGATTCTCCCACAGGCTTGTGTTTCAGTGATGATCAGAACAGTGCCTTGGTGGGCACAGAATTGGGGGTAGAAAGTGGGCGCTGAGCATCCTGGAAATGCAAATCCCTGCTGGGAAGCCCTCTATTTATGCTCGATGGCGTTGCAAGGGTGTGCATGTGACGTGTGTGTCTCCTCTTTGAATCACCCCGCCACTGTGTTACAATGCTCTCACGTTTTCAGTTCTTTCTCTTTCTCTAGCTTGGCCTCTTAGTCTTGTACTTTCTTTCTTGGTTTTTAGCCTGGCACTTTTTGTTAAACATTCGTTGTTGTTGCGTTAGAATAGTCCTAACATAAAATTCACCGTGATAACCGTTTTTAAGAGTGGAGTTCAGCAGTGTTGGGAGCATTCATGTGGTTTTGCAGTCATCATCACATCTCTCTCCAGAACTTTTATTCTGCAAAACTGACACTCTATACCTATTAAACAATAATGCTTCATTCTTCTCCCCTCCCTGCTCTTGGTAACCACCATTCTGCTTTCTGTCTCTATGATTTGATTACTCTAGATAACACCATATAAGTAGAATCATAACAATATTCGTCCTCTGTGATTGGCTCGTTCCACTTAGCTTCATATCCTTGAGGTTCACCCATGCTGCAATTCACCTGTAGCCTGTGTCAGAATGTGCTTCTCTTTTAAGGTCGAATATTCCACTGCATGTATATACCACGTTGTGTTTATCCATTCATCTGTTCAACAGTTGTGCTGCTCCCACCTCTTGCCTCTTGTAAATGATACTGTGAACATGGATGTACAAACATCTCTTCAAGATCCGGCTTTCAATTCTTTTGAACAAACACCCAGAAGTGGAATTGCTGGATCATACGGTTAGCACGTCTTTTTAAAGCCATTGTTGTTACTTCCCTGGAGTTCCAGTGGTTACGACTCCGAGCTTCCACTGCAGGGGACATGGGCTTGATCCCTGGTTGGGGAACTAAATCCTGCATGCCTTGCAGAGCAGCCAAATAAAATAAAATATTTTAAAAAAAAAAAAAAAAAGCCACTGTTTATTGTGTGCTTACTATGTGCCAGGAGCCGGGTTAAGCACTTGACATGTCTGGCCTCATTCAATGGCTACATTCACGCTCTATTGTAGCTAGAATTATCTGCAATTTGCAGCTGAGAAAACGAAGGCTCAGAGAAGTGAAGCTGTTTGCTCAGGCTCCCATCTGGGAAGCACTGGAGCGGGGCTTGGAACTCTGACCTGCTGCCGGTCCATGACCGTCGTGCTGCTCTGCCTCCCAGTGGCCTCTCGTTCTCCCCCGTCTAATTGCACTTTTCTGTGTCTGGCTGTGTAGCTTCTCTTGTTCCTCTCACGTCTTCATTCTCCTGCCTTGTGTGTGTCCACCCTCTCTGGAAACTTTGAGTGACTTGAATAATGGACCTCTGATTCCTAGGAAGTTTTTGTGACTTGGAAACCTACAGAGGCCTGTCATTTGCCTTCTGATCGTAGTCCTCCGGATTTCTAGCTGCCTCTTCCCGGTGACTGACGGCATCTCCTGCGTTGTGTGGCTTGTGGATCTGCAGAGAGCCTGCCGGGAGGGTTGGGTCCCTGGGGGCAGGGGCGCTGTCTCCCACAAGGGGCAGTGTGAGAGGGCAGAGGGCCCAGGCAGTCAGACTGGGATTCTCTGGGCTCGCTGGTATCCTAGCAACAACATAGAGGCAGGAATCTTACCGAAGGATGGAGAAAGAGAGGAGGCTACGATGTGGGTTCCAGTACACTTACCTTTGCCTGAACTTCCAAACAATCAGAGCAAGATATCCCCAAGTTTGGGTGAGTTTACTGATTATCTAGTCCAGCCAAAGGTGCTTCCCAGGTGGCTCAGTGGTAAAGAGTCTACCTGCCAATACAGGAGACACGAGTTTGATCCCTGGATCGGGAAAATCCGCTTTTGGAGAAGGAACTGGCAACCTACTCCAGTGTTCTTGCCTGGGAAATCCCACAGACAGAGGAGCCTGGTGAGCTATAGTCCATGGAGTCGCAAAAGTTTCAGACACAATTGAGTGACTAAACAACAACAATGAGTTGAGCCAGACTTAAAATTTACATATTCATCAGTCATTTTTCTATAGTTCTTTTAAACTTGATTTTTTAAAAAAAATTTATTTTAATTGGAGTCTAATTACTTTACAATATTGTAGTGGTTTTTTGCCATTCATTGACATGAATCAGCCATGGGTTTATAAACTTTCTTATTATGGAAAATTTCAGGGACTTTCCTAGTTGTTCAGTGGTTAAGAATCTGCCTTCCAATGCAGGGGATCCAGGCTGGATCCCTGGTTGGGGAACTAAGATCCCACATGCCTTGGGGCAACTAAGTCTGCGCACCATGACTGGAGAGTCGGCATGCCTCCCCTGTGCCACATCTAAGACCTGATGCAGCCAAGTACATATTATGGAAAATTTCATTCCGAAGAGTACTAGAGGGACTAGTATAATGAGCCTCCGTGAACCCACTGCTCAGCTTTGACAGTTTTCAATAAATACTCACAGCCCATCTATCCAATAGTGTGGAACTGAAACAGTTTATTGTTCACATTCCTGACTTGGGGCTTCACACACAGTAGCTGCTCAGTAAATGCTGCTGCTGCTGCTGCTAAGTCGCTTCAGTCGTGTCCGACTCTGTGCAACCCCATAGACAGCAGCCCACCAGGCTCCCCCATCCCTGGGATTCTCCAGGCAAGAGCACTGGAGTGGGTTGCCATGCCCTTCTCCAATCCAGGAAAGTGAGAAGTGAAAGTGAAGTTGCTTAGTCGTGTCCGACTCTTCGCGACCCCATGGACTGCAGCCTACCAGGCTCCTCCGTCCATGGGATTCTCCAGGCAAGAGTACTGGAGTGGGGTGCCATCGCCTTCTCCCCAGTAAATGCTAGATGACTACAAATCCTTTCCCCCTGCTGGGTCTCAGTTTCCCTCTCTCTGTGGTAAGAGGGTAGGACCAGGCGATTTCTAAGAGATGTGATATGGTGCAGTGGTCAGAACATACACTTTGGTGTCAGACACACTTGTTCAAATCTTGTTCATTCCTTAGCTGAGTGCCTTTAGGCAAATTACATCTCAGGTTCCTCATCTGTGAAATGAAGAGGCTAGCTCCTGCTTCTCAGGAGTGGCTTTGAGCCCTGAATAAAGCAGCTGTTTTGTGGCTAGTACTTGTTACTGCTATTTTTAAAATTAATATTATTCTAATGGGAAGATTCCATATATTTCAAGAATGCAAAAATAAATTGGAATTGACCAGAATTTGAACCCTAGGATTCAGCTTTTTTTTTTTTTTTTTTTTGTCCCAGTCAGCAGACAGTCAGGAGCTCAAGAAAAGAACAGTGCAGCCAGAGCCGGTGCCCCATATGTGGAGCTGGGAGCAGACCCAGAGTGGGGGTTATGCTGGCTGACACCATCTCCTGCCCCACTCCCCCACCACACGTGGGTGCCACAGCCCCTGTGAGAGGAGCTGCTGACTGTCCCTTCTTTCGGTGAGACAGGCCCGAGCCGGAAAGCCCAGGTGGCAAGAGAGGCGCCACAGGATGTCTTGTTGCTAGGAGACCTGAGGAGCCAGCAAGGACCCGTTGCCAGGGCTGGGGGAGAGTGATGGACTGGTGTGGAGACACGGGCACGTGGCCTCAGATGGGCTTTTGTGGGGTTCTGGGCAGGGGGTGGTGGTGTAGCAACTATGAGCTCAGCTGGAAGGAGGGACTCTGTAGAATCTGGCTCCTTAGAAGTAGGCTCAGGGTAAGCTGTTCTTCCATTTAACTCCTATGTCGAACTCAGACCTGTACTTGAATCTGCGTCACTATGAGACCTTTGGCAGATGTTGTGCTTCTATACTTGCTGGACCTCAGTTTCCTCATCTGTGCAATGGGTATGATACTGCTTGCCTCACAAACCACTGGGCAGATTCAGTGAAAAGTGTATGATAAAGTGCTCTGTAAAAAGGAACACAAAACATAAATGTGAAGGTTCACCACCACTCTTACCTTTGTTAATTATTATTTCTCTTACTATAAAATGAGACATACTGTCTCTGGTGAGATTCATGAACAGGGGGCCTTGGAGGAGGAGACTTCCACTGTAGAGGCATGTGTCAGGGGGCTCTGGGGAAGGGCTGGGTGGGGCCCCCCAATTAGCGAAATCCCAGGGGTCTACGGAGGAAGGCAGCAAAGTTCAAAGCCAGAGGGAGACTTGGTAAGAGTGGTGGCTGAAAGGGTGGAGGTTCTGCTGAGATTTTGATAGTTCAGCCCAGAGGCTGTGAGTGAGGTGAGGGTTATGGGCCTTTCTTGTTGCTTCTCTCATATAAATAATATATGTTCACACATATATGCACACCAGAAGATAAACAATGAAATAAAACCCCACCCAAACAAGCACAAAGAAATTCCACGACCATAAAACAATCTCTGGGAACATAACTTTTAAAATATTTCCTTTCAGTTTTCTTTTTTCTATGCGTGTGCAGACATATTTTATAGAAATTGGATTACATGTTCCATATGCTTTGAAAAAATCAGTATTATGTTATGAACATTATTACATACAGTCATATAGATTCATGACATTATAGTTTAATAGCTGTTTAGTATTTCAGGGTATGCATTATCACTATATAAAATACCCAGTATTTTTGGACATTTACAGTAATTCCAATTTTCCACTTTACTCTGGTGTATAAGACTCTTGTATATAACAGATAAGTGTTCTTATAACTACATCTTTGAGTATCACCATTGATCCCACAGATAAGTTGACAGAAGAGGAGTTTCTGGATTCAAAGGTGTGCACACTTTTTTAAAGAATTAATTATTAGCTGTGGTGCTTGGGTTCCAGTGCACGTGGGCTCAGTGGGAAGGCTTAGTTGTCCTGTGGCATGTGGGAACGCCCATCTCCTGATCTGAAAGGCAGATTCTTAACCACTGGGCCACCAGGGAAGTCCTCAAGGTGTGCACACTTTTAAGACTTATCATGAACTTTTCCAGAATGCTCTCCAGAGAGGAATTCCCTGGCTGTTAGTGGTTAGGACTTTGTGCTCTCATTGCTGAGGGTTCTATCCCTGGTCAGGGAACTAAAATCCCATAAGCCACATGGTGTGGCCAAAAACAAACAAACATAGCAAAATCTCCTGCAGTTAAACCTCAAAATGCCCTCCAGAAAGATGAAACCAGTTGATAGCTGCATTGATACTATCCAAGTCTGCCTTTTTAACTGTGTGGGGAGAAGGGGGTCATTACCATAATAACTAGAATGCCATGGTTTAGGGGCTGAGTGGGTGGCTTACAGATAGACTGAGGAGAGAAGGAGGTATCAACAGCCACTCTGAAGGGACTTGTGCAGAGAGTGGCCCGTTGGCCTGGTGGCCCAGGGTTGGGCTGGCCTGGGCTGGAAGAGGCAGTCGGTCTGCACTGACTCAAGCTGAGTGTCTTGCCCCAGGTGTGATCCTGGCTTCATGCTGCTGTGATCAGCATGGTCACCAATCCAAGACAGTCTCTCCCAAAGCCAGTGCAGCCCCTCTGGCCATGCTGACAGATGTGGACATCCACATAGTGGGTGGTGATTCATTGGAGCCGGTGGCAGCAGCGGGAGCTCTGACGGGTGGAACTGGTCTCACCCGTCCTGTCACTTGGCCTCTAAAAATAACTCTTGCATGTTCCAGGTGGCCTCGCCACCGAGAGTCTGGAGGTGCAGTCCCTTCCTTGGCTGTGGCTGTACGAGGGAGGACATGAGTTTGGCTCTGTGTGTGTGTGTGTGTTGAGGGGTGGAGGGTGGCATCTGGGAGCCTCTTTAGTGGTTGGCATCTGAGCCAGGGACTTGGGGCAGGGGGACAAGAGGCAGGCCAGCTCCTCCTCTTCTACCTTGTTGTGGCCCAGAGACAATCTGTCTACTCTTTGGGAAGTGCCAGAGACAGCTGGTGGGGACAGGAGTGTCTTTCAGGACTACATGCTCGCTCTCTGCTGAGTTGGGGCGGGGAACAGGAAGTGGGGGGAGACTGCCAACGCAATATGACAAGGTTGGGGGTAGGCTCTCAGATAGATGCATACCATTTACCCCATCAACAGCTGAATCTTATGAAAGCCCATTTCACATCTCTTTTTTTTGGTGAAATTTTTTAACATAAGGTTCCTTTAGATTAGATATAAATACAGCTGACTTCTTATCCTGATGGCTAGAGGCCATCTAGCCAAGGTTTCTTAAGTGTCCATGGACGCAAGGGGTGAGCTGTGCATGGGTGTCATGAGGTTTCCTGATGCTAAAATCATAATAAGGTTATGTATGTCTGGATGTGTACCCATGTACATTTTTCTGGGAGAAGCTCTGCAGTTTTTATCACATTCTCTAAGGACACCACGACCCGTAAGAGGTTAAGAATCGCACTAGTCCAAGCCCCTCACATTAGAGGCGAGGAAATAGGATCCAAAGAAGAAAATGACTGCCCAAATTCTCACAAGATCAGAACCCAGGGTTCTTGACACCATCCTCCCCCAGCTGGTTCCCTGAGTCAGGATTGATTCAGGATTCTGTCTACTACTACCCGCAGTAGACAGAATTCCAGGTACCATTTCAAATGGCCTTTCGGCTGGCACAGATCCAAATGAATTGAGGCTTTCAATAGCAGTGGGCTACTGGGCACTTTGCCCTGGATGTTCCTATCCCCAGGTGGTTTTGTGAGGAAGTCTCCTGGGGCATCTTCTGACTTGTTTCCTTACGGGACATCCTAGTGCAGGACATTAAATCCATCTCTTGTGACTTGACATTCTCCCCTGGTGGAAATGGCCCCCTGACACAGGAAATGCCCCTGCCTTCCGGGAGAAGAACTGACATTCTAGGCCTGGGAGGAAGTAAGTGATAGGGTGGGGAGCAGGCCTAGGAATATTATTTGATGGACAGGCAGATAAGAGACAGACAGATGCTGGTCCGTTGTCTGTGGGAGGAAATCAACTTTGTACCATCAGTTCAGTTCAGTAGCTCAGTTTGTGTCCGACTCTCTGCGACCCCATGGACTGCAGCACACCAGGCCTCCTTGTCTGTCACCAACTTCTATAGTTTACTCAAACTCATGTCTGTCGAGTCAGTGATGCCATCCAACTGTCTCATCCTCTGTCGTCCCCTTCTCCTGCCTTCAATATTTCCCAGCATCAGAGTCTTTTCCAATGAGTCAGTTCTTTGCAGCAGGTGGCCAAAGTATTAGTTTCAACTTCAGCATCAGTCCTTCAATGAATATTCAGGACTGATTTCCTTTAGGATTGACTGGTTGTTCAACTTCAGCATCAGTCCTTCAATGAATATTCAGGACTGATTTCCTTTAGGATGGACTGGTTGGATCTCCTTGCAGTCCAAGGGACTCTCAAAAGTCTACTCCAAACCACAGTTTTGTTTTGTTTTGTTTTGTTTTACTTTATTTTACTTTACAATACTGTATTGGTTTTGCCATACATTGACACGAATCCGCCACAGGTGTACATGAGTTCCCAATCCTGAACCCCCCTCCCACCTCCCACCAAACCACAGTTTAAAAGCATCAATTCTTTGGTGATCAGCTTTCTTTATCATCCAATTCTCACATTCATACGTGACTGCTGGAAAAACTAGAAAAACTAGCTTTGACTAGATGAACCTTTGTTGGCAAAGAAATGTCTCTGCTTTTTAATATGCTATCTAGATTGGTCATAACTTTTCTTCCAAGGAACAAGCATCTTTTAATTTCATGGCTGCTGTCACCATCTGCAGTGATTTGGAACCCAAAAATAAAGTCAGTCACTGTTTCCACTGTTCCCCCATCTATTTGCCATGAAGTGATGGGACCAGATGCCATAATCTTCGTTTTCTGAATGTTGAGTTTTAAGCCAACTTTTTCACTCTCCTCTTTCACTTTCATCAAGAGGCTCTTTAGTTCTTCTCTTCTGCCATAAGTGTGGTGTCATCTGCATATCTGAGGTTATTGATATTCCTTCTGGCAATCTTGATTCCAGCTTGAGCTTCATCCAGCCCAGCGTTTCTCATAGGAGTTTATTTACTTTTTAATATTTACTTTTATTTATTTGTCTGCCCTGGATCTTAGTTGCAGCTCATGGTATCTTCTAGTGTGATGTGCAGACACTTTAGCTGTGACATGTGGGATCTAGTTCTCTAATCAGGGATCAAACTCAGGCCCTCTGAGTTGGATGCTCAGAGCCTTAGCCACTGGACCACCAGGGAAGTCCCTGTACCATAATAGTTTAGATGAGGTGGCCCATGAGGATTAAAAATAATTAACATTCATTGAGCACTTACTATAGGCCAGGCACTCTTCTAAGAAAAGCATATGTATTAACTCCTTTAATCCTTATAAGACTGAGGCACAAAGGGATTAAGCACAGCTAGTAAACAGCTGAGCCAAGAGATGTAAGACATGGAGCCAGGTCTTCTGATTGTAGAACTTAGAGGTATAGAGTCCAGAACCAGAGTTGGCTCCTAGCCTCTATATGGGGATTGTGCATCAGAATCAGGAGAGAGCTGATGAAAGCACAGGCTGCTGCTCTGAACCCCCAGTTTCTGATTCAGTATCTGGGGTGGGACCTGAAGATTTTCACACCAAGAAGTTCCCAGGTGATGCTGCTGTTCTAGGGACCACACTTTGAGAACCATGGCTCTCTGCTTTCCTGCATACTGATAGGAAGAACACAGGGAATAGACGTGATTATTTTTAAAAAGATTTATTTATTTATTTTTATTTGGCTACGTCAGATCTTAGTTGTGGCATGTGAGATCTTCCATTGCAGCACACCGACTCTCTAGTTGGGGTGGGTGGGCTCCAGAGCTCACGGACTTTGGTAGTTGCGATGCACGGGCTTAGTTGCTCTGTGGCATGTGGGATCTTAATTCCTCAACTAGAGATCAAACCCTCGTCACCTGCATTGAAAGGCAGATTCTTAACCACGGGTCCACCAAGGAAGTCCCTAATCGTGGTTATTGATCTCACCTGGATTATAACAACGCCTGCCCTGGGTCCAGGTCTGTCTCTTACCTCCAGGTACCTACTCCAGGGACAAGTTAATCTTCATAAAGCCCAGCTCCAATCAGTCTCACCTCTGCTCAACACCTTTTGGATTCTCTGCTGTGTGTTCTGGTGCCACCCAGTAGAACTATCTTCAGTGATGGAGATGTTCTACATTGTCCAGTATGGTAACCACCGTCACATGTGGCTGTGACTTTTACACTTTTTCCCTTTTTAATTAATTTATATGTAAGTAGTCATGTGTGGCTTGTTGCCAGACAGTGCAGGAAACCTGCTGGTGTGTGCCATTTGAGGCTTCCACTGGCACTGTGTGCCTTTCCAGCCCCAGCCTCAGCCCTTGGCATCCTTTATTCTGGGTCATTCAAGTCAGTTTCCTGGGTATTCCTGGCAGTCCAGTGGTTAGGACTTGGCACTTTTACTGCCAGGGCCCAGGTTCAGTCCCTGGGCGGAGAATTAAGATCATACAAGCTGTGTGGCTCGGCCAAAAAGAAAAGATCAGCTTCCCGAGTCTACCCAGTACTTCCCAACCCTGTGCCTGCTTCAGACTCTCTCCTCCACTTAGACTGTCCTTGTGCCCCCCTACCTTTAAGACTCAACCTAAATGCCACCTCTGCCTTGAAACTTTCTTTAACACCCACTCCCCTCTCATCTCTTTCTCCTCTGAGCTCCCGAGACACTTGCCCACTTTATGACAACCTTTAGTATTTTAGCCTTCTGTTGCTGTTGGCTGATATTGGTGTTTCCTCTCTTTCCCTAAATTTTCAGCTTCCTGAGACTTTTCTAGTGAGCCCTCACCCCCAACACAGGTTCTTCCAGGCACACAGAGGCGCTCAGTAAATCCTGCAGACCCCTGTCCTAGTGCCTAGCGGAAACAGAGATGGATAAAGTGCCCTTCCTGTCTTCAAGCTGCCACATGCTCTCAGGAGAGTCTGATTCGTGCCCAGAGAACCACTGAAGCCAATGGTTATTTTGGGCAGAAAGACAAAAGCCACAGAGGGCCCCAGTTGGCCCGGAGAGTCCGGCAAGAGCCGCCCAAGCAGAAGGCTGTGTTTACACACACAGACGGCTTCTCTGCCCAGCCTGGCCTGGTGCGAGGAGATGGGAACATCTAGACGTGGCTGCCTGGCCATCTCATGAAGTTGGGGATTAACAGTGATGCAGCAGCTGGTCCAGCCGTCTGGGGCGGATGGGTGGATGAAGAGAATGTTGCAAACACTGCAGAGCAGTGCTAGTTTTTGGAAGTTGATTTTTGGATAGGTGGCACTTGGTCTGGGAATGTAAGTATAAGAAAATGTTTGTGGTCTGAGCCATGAACAGCAGGTGAATTTTTGCTGGGTCTGACTTGGGTGTTTATGAGTTCTTCAGAACAGTCCCTGTTGAAATGGCAAGATGGTGAAAAAGGAAAAATGTAGTTTTCTAGTTTCAGACTCTAATATAAAGAGTATTGCACATCCCCCAGATCTCTAGCATAAATTCATCTCTGGCACAAAAACATTAAAAAAAAAAGTTTACTGAGGTTATAAATGCAGAAAAATACACAGATCATAAGTTTACACATTTATGAAACTACCCCCACCTCCCACCCCCAGACAGGAGATAAAATATAGCCAATCTCTCTGCAGTGAATTTGTATTAAACCATGTGTGTGTAGGATTAATAGACAAACTGGCTGTGGAATCAAGCACACCTCAGATTGGATCCTGGCCCCCTACCTACTAGCAATGTGACCTTGCACTCCTGGCTTACCTGCTCTGAGCTTCGGTTTCTTCCCCTATAAAATCAAGGTGGAATATATCACCTGTGCCTTACAGAGATGGAGAAGGAAATGGCAACCCACTCCAGTGTTCTTGCCTGGAGAGTCCCAGGGACGGGGGAGCCTGGTGGGCTGCCGTCTATGGGGTTGCACAGAGTCGGACACGACTGAAGCGACTCAGCAGCAGCAGCAGCAGCCTTACAGAGAAGGAAGAAGTGAAGAACNAACCCACTCCAGTGTTCTTGCCTGGAGAGTCCCAGGGACGGGGGAGCCTGGTGGGCTGCCGTCTATGGGGTTGCACAGAGTCGGACACGACTGAAGCGACTCAGCAGCAGCAGCAGCAGCCTTACAGAGAAGGAAGAAGTGAAGAACGGAAAATGGATGCATATTGCTAGGCACAGTGCCAGCACGTAGTGGGTCCCAAAGGCTCTCTGTGATGATGATGTTGACTGATGGTGTCTCTGCAGCATGTTCTGGCACAGGGGACCACGGACGCACACACAGACTTTCTTCTGCTGCTTCTCCCTGCTCCCAGCCTCAGTGTGATTCTCTCCAAGGTCTCTTCTGACTGCAAGGAATCTGTGATGCTGTGATGAGGCAAACCTCAGCTGACACTTCAAGCGACCGACGGGAGGCTGGGTGGATGTCTGAATCCAGTGGGAACATGGCCAGATCTTTTATGTTCAGGCCCCAGGAGTATGGCTCCCAGACGTCCTAGGGGAGAGCTGACTTCCCAGGGGGAGCAGGAGTGTGGAGATCCATTAAAAATGTAGCCAAGGTGGAGTGTGGGTCAGCAGAGCTCAGCCTCAGCAGGGTCCTGGCGTCCTGGGTGAACTCCTGGCTCCCTGGCCTCTGGCTCTGGCTCCCAAGAGACACACCCCATGCACCTGTTTTGAGCCGAGGGCTGAGTGGGGCAATTCACACATGCCAGGATGGGAGGGCAGAGCACAGGAGAAAGGGGAGGAGCCTTTAGGTTCCTTCTAGCTGGGAGCTGGGGTTGTAAAGAGGAGGGGATCAGGAAGGACTTCCTGGAGGATGGCTGAAAGCATGATCAAGGAAAAGGGGAAGAGGGTCTCCCAGGCAGAGGAGGAACACGTGCAAAAGCAGAGAGGCAGGGCCCCACATGGCTGCACCCTGGGGGCCCAGAACAAGTCAGTTTCACAGGGACCTGAGAGTGAAGAGGCAGGTGAGACCAGGCTGTGAAAGGTCTGCAGAGTTGGGTCAAGGGTTCCAGTCGCTTTATCAGAGAACACCTGGCTACTGAAGGTTCTTCCTGTGAGGGAGCAGGGTGGGTGCAGCTCCTCAGGGTGTGCACAGTCATCCTGACTCGCATCGCTTTGGGCCAAAGACAGTGGACAAGTGGCCAAGCCGCTAGGCTNAAAAGTAATCTTTTAGTTTGATGTGATTTCAGCATGGTAGTTTTTCCCCTAAAAATCTAGGGGTTTGAAAAGAATTTTTAAAAAATAATTAGGAAAATTAAAGAATTATGCAATACCATTCTACTGAGTTCTCCCAAACTCACCTATCAATTACTTTTCCAAAGTGATACACTGCTTTACCTCATAATCTGGGCTCGTGGACTTTGCCAAAAGCACATTATGCAAGCTCTATGCATTTGGCACATGTTATTTTTCATGTAAGCCTTTAAGCAGTCTACTCTTTGAGATTTTTAATATTTAGCAAGAAATAAAAAAAGCAGAGTTGAAAACTATATTAACAGGGTTTTGATTTAACCAAATGACTCTGACCACAGAAATCATCTGAAAGACCAAGCACAGAATCCATAAAACAAGGGTCACAATTCCATGGCAGGGAGGTAACAGGACTGTGTGAAGCAGACAGGGCAGAAGACAATAGGGAATGGCAGAGACTGCGGTGAAGCAGGCGCAAGCCAGTCTAAGGAGCTCAGTGTCCACTAGCCTTTAGCCACCGCAGCCATGCAGGAGTGGGCTTGCAGTACTTTAACTGTAAGCATTTTTGCTGTAGGCATTTTTGCCTCATAATTACTGGCTGGTAAAGCCATTTTGCCATAAAAGGTGANAAGGAGCTCAGTGTCCACTAGCCTTTAGCCACCGCAGCCATGCAGGAGTGGGCTTGCAGTACTTTAACTGTAAGCATTTTTGCTGTAGGCATTTTTGCCTCATAATTACTGGCTGGTAAAGCCATTTTGCCATAAAAGGTGAAATAGTAAAAAATAAAAGAGACATTAACAAAAATAATAAAACATGAAAACATGAATAACAAAAAGAATTATTTTGAAATACAAAATATTTTAAAACGTTTGAATTGTGTGGGGATTCATGACAATACTGTACAAATAACCTGTTTTTATTTTGAGGGTTATATATATGCCCTTGTCTTCAATATCTTTCATTCCTAGTATTATACATATTTTTTCTTGTTCACGCATCTCCTTATGTGGCATTTCGCTTTTCTTTTGCAAAAATTTCTTCCTAATGAAGAGAAGTATGTTTCCAAATACTGGGATGCATATTTATAATTGAGCTTTATATTTTGTTGTAAACGTCTCTACATCCTTGCTTGTTCTTGGTTTACATTCTCACATGTCCCGTGACAGATGTTCCAAAATTCTATGAGAAAAGTGGGCTCAGCTCTGTGCCTTTTCAGCCTGTGGCCTCTTTCAGATTTATGGAAATTAAAAATGTGAGTACGTGTCAGTGGAGAGATGAAACCAAGCCNAGGGGGCGCAGGAGGCAAAGACAGGGGGAGGGGAAGAGTGAGGGAAATGAGGGGACAGGCAAAGTTCCCACCTTTGACAAACTGCAGTCTTACTGGAGCGGTCAGAGAGCCTCGTGACAGCTGAACCCCAAATTCAGAAGTAGAGACAAGAGATGTGTGGTCCAGAAGGCTGGAGGAGGGACAGGCTGGATGGTAGAAGCAAGCAGGGGGTGGACTTCCTAGAGGGGAGGTGACCTCTGGAGGCTTTGACAAGAGTGGGCATCTCACAGGTGTTCTCCCATGTCACAGGAGCTTGAAGAGGTGGTGCTGACAATATCCCCATTGTGTGTGCTGTCACTTCAGTCGTGTCTGACTCTTTGTGACCCTGTGGACTGTAGCCCGCAGGCTCCTCTGTCCATGGGATTCTCCAGGCAAGAATACTAGAGTGGGTTACCATTTCCTCCTCCAGGGGATCTTCCCCACCCAGGGATCGAACTTGGGTCTCCTGCATTGCAGGCAAATTCTTTACCACTGAGCCATTGGGGAAACCCCATTGTACAGAGGTGGAAACAGGCTCAGAGAAGTTTGGGCCCTGCCCAAGGTCACACAGCTCCTGTGCTATTAATGAACCTCCTCTGTCCCTCCCCTTGACCTCTCCTTAGGGGGAACCATTGCCCCCAGGCTCTCCAACACTTCACAGTAAGGGTGGAAAAGTGCTTTGCACTGTATGACCCTCCTTGTAGCTTCATCATTGCATGGCAGAACATGACCTATTACAGGAATGTGTGGTTCCCAGTCTGGGCTGGATGGTTTGAGAGGATGGTGAGGTTCTCTGAGACAGCAATTCTTCGAGGTTTCTTGAGGGAGATTGAAGGAGCTGCGGTAGGGGCAGCGGGAGCCAGGAGGTCCCTGCCAGGTGGGCATTGCTGCCCATCCACCCAGACTGCGCCCCACCCCCGGACACAGCTGCCCTGCAGTACCTTCCAGAGCAGGCCCGGGATTAGCAAGAACAGCCTTGTCAGGCAGAACTTCCCAGGCCCATTGTTCACGCTGCTCTGGAAAGTCTGGCTCTAGTAATTTCCTCTATAAGCTGGCCCCACTCTCAGCTGCCTGGGGCTTCATTCAGCTCAGCCCACCCAGGCCATTGGGGCTTCCCAGGTGGCGCTAGCAGTAAAGAAACCTCCTGTAAATGCAGGAGACATAAGAGACACAGGTTCGATCCGTGGGTCGGGAAGGTCCCCTAGAGAAAGGCATGGCAACCCACTTGCCTGGAGAAGCCCATGGACAGAGGGGCCTGGCGGGCTACAGTCCATGGGGTCCTCAAAGAGTCAGACATGTCTTAGCACGCACCCAGGCCCTGCTGCCCTCCTGCCCTGGCACATACCTTCCTCCCTAGGACTGTGCCTTTTACTCACTTTGGTTTAAGCATCCCTTCCCACAGGAACCCTTTTCTGAGGTCCATGGGCTGGGTTAGGACTTCAGAGAATCTAAACTGGTGCTGACCAAAAGAAATCTGTGAGCCACACGTGTTAGCCACATGTGTGACTTTATTTCTTATTTTAAAATGTATTTATTTATTTACTTGGCTGCGCTGGGTCTTCATTGCTGTGCATGGACTTTCTCTAGTTGAGGTGAGTGGAGACTACTCTCTACTTGTGGTATGAGAGCTTCTTATTGAGGTGGCTTCTCTAGTTGTGGAGCTCCAGCTCCAAAGCGTGGGCTAAGTAGTTGAAGAATCTAGAAATCTTCCTGGACCAGGGATCGAACCGGTGTCCCCTGCATTGGCAGGTGGAGTCTTAACCATTTGATCATCAGGGATGTCCCATATGTGATTTTAAATTTTCTAATAGCCACGTCAAAAAAAAAGCCAAAAGAGACAGATAAAATTATTCTGATGATATATTTTATTTAACTGAATACATCCAAACTATCATTGTAATACAAAAGTTATTAAGGCGATATAGGACATTTCTTTAATTAAATCTTCAAAATCTAGTGTGGATTTTACACTTACAGCACATCTCAATGTGCACGAGCCATATTTCTAGTGCTCAGAAGCCATATGTGAGTAGTGGCTAGCTCATAGGTCAGCAGAGCCCTGGAGGCATGGAGCAAAGCATAAGGGTTGAAGCTCAGTGCTTGGCCTCAGGCAGACCAGGCAGACGCATCCTGGCCCTGCCATTTATTAGCGGAGTGAACTTTGGGAAGTCGTTAACCGCAAGCCTCAGAGACTCCTGCTATGAAAAGAGTTAATAATCTCAATGCCAGAGAATTGTTGTAAGGATTAAACAAATGAATGTGTGACTGGTGCCAGGCACAGATCAAGTACTCAGAAAGTGGTGGTGATTCATCTTACAACACCCTCTGATGTGCTGGTTTAGGTACCATTCTCTGCCGCTGGACTGACAGTGAATTCCAGGACAGAGGCTACCCAGTTCCTCTTGCCTTCCTGAGGCTCAGCGTGTACATCACTGTTTGCTAGATGAAAGATGCAATCCTTACACTAGCGCCCATCACCCTACCCTGCCTCCCCAGGAGGGGGCCCTTGGTGACTGGGAGTCATGAGACCATTGCCTCCAATGGGGTGACCTTGGCAAGCTGCCACTTTTCTGTGAGCCTTGGATTCCTAATTCAAAAGATAAAAGAGGTGGGGTGGGAGGGACTCTACCTGAGTATTGGGTTTGGTTCCTGCCCCACCAGTGGGCTTGGGGGAGCTTTAACTACACCTCGTGTTTTTGCTTTCCCAGCCAGGGGTGCAAATCACTTTCATTCTATTCCTGGTTTTCCTGTATCCTAGCACTTTTGCACTATCAAGTTCCCTCCAGTTAAAATTTCAGAAGAAAGACTTTCTGGGAATTCCCTGGTGGTCCAATAGTTTGGATGGCAGACTTTCACTGCCAAGGGCCCGTGTTCAATCCCTGATTGGGAAACTAAGATCCCACAAGCCATTCAGCATGGCCTAAAAAAAAGAGAGAGACAAAAATAAGAAGAAAGACTTTCTCCTACCTCCCCAGCAGCCCAGAGAGGGGGAGACCTTCTTTTCTGCTGATCTTCCATCACAGCAACTCAGGGAGTAAAGCAGGAAGAATTTCTGCCACTGTATAGGGAATTAACTGAGGCTCAGAAAGATCAAATCATCTACCCAAGTTACATAGAAAGAAGTGGCAGAGCCAGAGCTGGAAACAGAATTCAGAAGAGCCCTCTTTATTGAGGGAGGGGGGTGAGGTGAGGCTTCTTTTCTTCCGCCTGGGCTCCTCGCATTTCTCCAAGGTTTGGTTCTCGGTTCGGTCTTGGTCCTGTGTTTCAGTTTCCCTGTCCTGGGAATGAAGGCAGGCAAGTAACTGGGGTAGTGATTTCAACTGATGCCTGTAGGGGGCTGTTTGTTCTTTAGAGAGTGCCCTCACTCTAATCAGATTTCTCTGGAAAAGGTTATTGTGGGGTGAAGTGGAAAGTGTCTGGTCCAGAAAAGCAGTGTTACTGGCAAGTGTGAACTTGGATAAGTCACTCACTGCTCTGGGCCTCAAATTGCCTGTTTATAAAATGAGAGGATGACAGTGTGTCACAGGATGTGAGGATGACTTCTGAAAGTACTTTGCAAACTGGAAAGTTCTAATAGAAACCGAGAGTCTCTTGGACAGCAAGGAGATAAACCAGTCAATCCTAATGGAAATCAACCCTGAATATTCATTGGAAGGAATGCAACTGAAGCTCCAATACTTTGGTCACTTGATGTGAAGAGCTGACTCATTGGAAAAGACTCTGGTGCTGGGAAAGGTTGAAGGCAGGAAGAGAAGGGGTTGACAGAGGATGAGATGGTTGGAGAACATCATCAACTGATTGGACATGAGTTTGAGCAATCTCTGGGAGATGGTGAAGGACAGGGAAGCCTGGTGTGCTGCAGTCTATGGGGTCACAAGAGTCAGACATGATTTAGCAACTGAACAACAACAAATAGAGACTTCTCTGATGGTCCAGTGGCTAAGACTCCACACTCCCAATGCAAGGGCCCAGGTTCAATCCCTGGTCAGGGAACTAGATCCTACATACAGCAGGTAAGACCTGCTGCAGTCAAATAAATACTGTTTTAAAAGTTTTTTTAGAAAGTTAGTCAATAATAATAATATAAGAAATAATAATGATAGCAGTAGAAGAAGCCCGGCTTTTTATGTGGTCCCACTGACTTAAAGGGAATCAAGTTCTTTGGGTTTAAATCCAGAGTCATATCTGGGAATGTTCTGCCTTGGTCTTTGGAATGTAGCCTGGATTCTTCTGGGAAAGTGAGAGGCTCCATCTAGCTGAGGAGGGTGGGAAAGTGGCCCTGCCCCAGGGGAGAGGAGGGGAGGGGAGGGGAGAGGAGGGGAGAGCAAGGCTTCTTCCTGGGGAAAGAAAGGAACGGGAGGAGGGTTGAGGGAAGGACAGTTGAACTGGCCTGGCCAGGCAGTGCCATCTGGGCAGCTGGGTCTGGCCCATGGGAGCCCGGGGTTGGGGAGGGCAGCAAGCAGAGGAGGCTGAGTGTCGATTTGGAAGGAAAATATTTGCAGTAAGCAGTCAGAAAAAAAATCTCTTAGCAGACGTGTCTATCAAAGAACAAATTCATCTGGTGTATCTCCTAAGTTTTACTGGTCCTTTTGCGCATTCATTTGAGTAAATGTGGTGAACTGAACTCAAGCAGAGCACCCTAGTGTGAAAAAGTGACTTGCCCAAGGCCACACCCCTGAGGGTCTGGGGAGGTCCTGGGAAGAACTGACTCTGGGAAGCTGGGGATTGACAAGTCCACAGACAAAAGAGGACATCTGTAGGGAAGTCCGCCCAGCAGGACTCCAGTCCTTCTGGGAGCTGGCCCCGCGCTGGTTCGTGCATCTTCATGTCTCCTGTCTGGAAGGAGGGCGTGTTCTCTAGGACTCTAGGAGCTGGTTTCCTTCTGCTCCCTGCTGTCTGACTACTGAGCCTGGGGCAGCAGAGAGAGTGGAGGCACCGGAAGCTGTGTCTTGGGAACATCTGGTGAAAGAGCTGGTGATGTTTAACTTGGAGAAGAGAAGGCTTGTTTTGGGGGTGGGGAGAAGGGACATGCTTGCTGTCTTGGTTCTCTGAGAGGGGTTGGGGAGAGGGGCATAGCTTCATTCCGTGCAGGATCTAGGGTTGATAATAGAACCTGGGGTAGGTTACCCTGATGGAGCATCTGCCTTGGGAGAGAGGAGTGGGTGGAAGGAGCTGCCTGTCTCTGGAGTGTGGAGTGCAGATGGATCCTGGTGAGGTGGACACTAAGGGATGCAGCCCATTGGTGAGGTGGACACTGAAGGAAATGCAGCCTGGGAGGGGCGGGCAGGGAGGGTGTGGAGGCTTGGTTCTCATGTGGGTGGCGTCCCAGCTTTGAACCTCCAGTTACCAGTGTGGTGGATTCTGCAGCACCTAGAACAGTAGCTGGCATGCAGTAGGTACTCAGGAATGATTTAAAGAATGTGTATGTGTATGCCTGGGATGGTGGCGGGTCAGGGGCAGGGGTGGTGTGGGCTGCAAATGTGGACCAGTGGGCAGAAATCTCAGGGGATCATGTTGTGGAGACAGATACAGCCAGCTCTTTCTTTCATTGGCAAAGTGAGGCCCAGAGCAAGAAAGCCATGTGTCCGAAGGTACTGGTTGACACGTGACAGGGCTGGACTGTAACCCAGGCTGTTGGGGGTTCTCCTCTGTCTGGTAAGGTGGTCTGGACGTCTTTGTGAGTTCTAACAGCGTGGCTGGAGGGGAGGAGCCAGGTTTCACTTGGTTTTGAGCCAGGACCTTGGTGCTGCAGGCCCTCTGGCCACCCCCCAAGCCCACCTTCTCCAGAAACAGCTGTACACCGGCCAGGCCCCACCGTTACACGGCCGTTTGTCACTGAAACACATAGGAACAAATGCACACGTACACACACTCAGAGACACATGGGACCCCTGGGAGACGTTTGCGATACCGCCCCCCTGGTGGAGGAGGAGCGCTGGCTCCGGGGAAGTTCTGCCCCGCGCAGAGCTGCCGGGGAGGGGAGGTGAGGGTATCCGGCCGCGCTCGGTGGGCCGAGGCTGAGTCACCCCCTCTGAGTCAGGGAGCCTCTCCTCTTCCTCCCCCACTCCCCTCTCTCTCTCTTTCCCTGCCGAGCCCCCGCGCGACGGGACCAGAGGCTGGCCCAGGCCAGGGTGGGAGCCGCGGAGCCCCAGGACTGGGCTCCCGAGGCACAGTCCCGCCGGGGTCCCGGGGACTGCCCGGTGTGACGGCGCCCCGGAGGAGGTGGCCNCATGAGAATAATAAGCAGTTTAAGAGAATCTGGGAAAGGACATCCTTTCTGCCAGGTTATCAGAGCCAAAGACAAACTCAATTCTATCTTGACTTCTTGGATGAAGACTGTTCCCTGAGTTCCATTTATTATTGCTTCAAATCTTTTTCTTTGCTTTGGCTGATGTGATAGTTAATTTTGTGTATCAACTTGGCTAGATGGTGGTGCCCAGATATTTGGTCAAAAACCTGTCTAGATAGTGCTGTGATATTGTATCCATAGTTTTATGATCATGAATGTTAAATCAGCTGACTTTGAGCAAAGCAGATTAGCTTCTATAATGTGGGTGGCCTCATTCAATCAGTTGAAAACCTTAACAGGAAAAAACCGAGGTCACCACAGGAAAATGAGATTCTGCCTCCAGACCATTGTCAGATTCAAGCTGCAACATCAACTCTTCCCTCTGTCTCCAGCCTGCTGGCCTGCCCTGCAGATTTTAGACTCACCAGCCTCCACAATTGTGTGCACTGATTCTTACACCCTATTGATTTTGCTTCTCTGGAGAACCCTGACTCATACAATTGGTAAGGCTTGACTTATCATAATTTTCCCATCATGGCAAGCTCATTGTAAACAGTGGGCTCTTTAGCGTCAGCAGGAGAAAATGATTTGCCTAGAGATCAGTCTAACACTGCATTCTCCAGTGTGGTTGCCACAGGCCACGTGTAGCTGTTGAGCATTTAAAATATGACTATGCCACCTCTAGAAATGATAATATTTTGAAAACACTGGGTTAAGCAAAATGTACCACTAATATTAATTTCATGTGTTTCTCTTTCCTTTTTATATAAAGTGACAACTAGAAAATTTTAAATTAGATATATGTCTCTCGTTTTCTTTATCTTTTTATCATTTTATTTATCTATTTATTGGCTGGGCTGGGTCTTCGCTGCTTTGTGCGCGCTTTCTCTAGTTGCCGCGAGCGGGGGCTACTCTCCCTTTGAGAGCTCGGGCTTCTCAATGTGTTGGCTTCTCCTGTTGTGGAGCACAGGATCTCGGGTGTGCGGGCTTCAGCAGCTGCCCCGTGCAAACTCAGTCGTGGCGGCTCTGGGACTCTAGAGCACAGGCTCAGTAGTTGTGGCACGTGGGTTTAGTTGCTCTGCAGCATGTGAAATCTTCCTGGACAGGGTCAAACCCAGGTCCCCTGCATGCGCCGGAGTATTCCTACCCACTGTGCTACCAGGAAAGTCCTCATTTTATCTCTTTTTAATTGAAGTATAGCTTATTTACAATATCTTGTTAATTTCAGGTGTGCTACATAGTAATTCAATATTTTTATAGATTGTACTGCATTTAAATTTATTACAAAATAATAGCTACATCCCCTGCACTGTACAATAATATACCTTCATTGTTTATTGATTTCATATACAGCAGTTTGCATCTGTTAATTCCCTGGTCCTATCTTGCCCCTTATCCTTTCTCTCTCCTCACTGGTAACCAGTAGTTTGTTCTCTGTGAATCTGTTCCCATTTTGCTATATTCCTTTGTTTGTTTTATTTTTTATTTCCCACATATCAATGATAACATATACTGTTTGTCTTTCTCTGTCTGACTTATTCCACTACCCTCTAGGTCCTGCTACTGCTGCTGCTGCTGCTAAGTCACTTCAGTCGTGTCCGACTCTGTGTGACCCCCTAGACGGCAGCCCACCNCAAGAGGTCAAGACTCCCTGTCCTCTACACATCCCTGCTTGTTCCCACATCTGAGCATTTGCCCACATGGTGACCTAGTCCAAATGTCCTCCCTGCCGTCACCTGTCTAGAGTCTCCCTTTTTTCAAAACCTAACTCCAGCTCACCCTGCACTCCCTACCCTGTGAGTCTTCCTTGGAAACCCCAGGCCATACTCCCAATCACCAGGTCCCAGAATCTTCTAGAGGCTGAAATGTACACGGGCAAATCTATGTCACATCCTGGGTGAGTATCATCCTCCCATGTGGCAGGGAGCTCCGCGGGAACCAGCACACGGTCCTCTGGGTCCGCTACAGTGCCTGGCCAGCTTGGCCACCCAGCGGGTTCCATCAGTCTGTGCTGACCTGGTCCTGGGCAGAACTGAGCCCATGTGACTGGCTGTGGCAGAAGCCAAGGTCACGTTCTTGGCTCACTTTCTGGGCCCCAGTGAGAGAATCATGCCATTATCCCCAGACTTGTGAGATGAAGGTTCTCCTCATCACAGATTTAAAAAATAATAATGTGATTTTTCTTTTTAATTCACAAATTTTCTTTTAGGTTTAAACAGATTTTATTTATCTCTGTCTCATCCTGTCATACCAGACCATGTGCATTGGAAACATTTATTTTTTGACTTCTAGTTTTGTTTTTTTAAATCATTCAAGAAATCTCCAAGTGTAGTAGAGAAAAATGAGAACTATAGTTAAACAGAAAGAAGAAAAAAAATAATTTGTCTACCCGCCTTCTAGAAACAACCATAGTTAATACTTTGCTGAATTTTCTTTTTTCTTAAAATATTTATTTCTTTGGCTGCACCTGGTCTTATTTATAGCACTCGGGATCTCTAGTTACAGCATGAGAACTCTTAGCTGTGGCATGGGGAAAGCTAGTTTTCCCTAACCAGTGATTGAACCTGGTCCCCCTGCATTGAGAATGCAGAGTCTTAGTCACTGGACCACCAGGAAAGTCCTCTTTGCTGAATTTTCTGTATCTGTATGTGTACATTAGTTAAAATAGGGTCGATCTGTATAAACTGTGGTGTGTCGTGCTTTTTCACTCAGGTGTCCTCCGTGATTTTGTACATCACCTCTTTTCACTCTCTGGAGCAGACATGCCATCTTTTATCTCACCAGCCCCTCGCCACAGNTGTGTACATTAGTTAAAATAGGGTCGATCTGTATAAACTGTGGTGTGTCGTGCTTTTTCACTCAGGTGTCCTCCGTGATTTTGTACATCACCTCTTTTCACTCTCTGGAGCAGACATGCCATCTTTTATCTCACCAGCCCCTGGCCACAGGATTTGTGCGTGGCTCATGCCGCTGCCTTGGCTCCCGGCCCGGGCCTGAGTGCTTTCTCCTCCTCTGAGATTCTGTTGAGGTTTGCCTGAGGCAGCGGGGTGCAGCGGGAAGAATAATGGACCTGGAGCTGGGGTCTGGGGAGTCAGGAGGCTGGGTGAGGAGAGAGTGGGCGGGAGGGACCAGGGAAAACCTGTCTGAGGAGATGACTGTTGCTGAAGCCCCTTTTGCTCTCTGGGTCTCACTAGAGGAGGAGACTGAATTATCTCAGAAGCTTCCAGTTCCTCTCGTCTGTGGTTCTGCCAGCACCAAGCAGTTATGCCAGCAGCCTCTGCTGGAGACCTGGGTGATGAAAGCCTGGGATATTTATTTAAGATTACTTGGCTGCCTTTTTCCAAGACGATGCAGGCCCTGGTGAAGGTTCAGCGAGTCCAGGCTGAAATCAGACTGAAGCAGAGGCAGGAGGAGATGTCCTGGAGCCTCTGGGCTGCCTGAATCCATGAGGGGTGTGTGGATTCTGCTTCTCCCAGCACAAAATATACAGATTAGTCTGTGGATTTTTTTTGGAAGCAAAATTAAGCAGGCATTTATTTGAAGAGTTCTTCCCTGTAGGCCTTATCTAGCATAATGCCCAATATCTCCAGTGCAGGCTTAGAAGAAATCCAGATCCGGGCAGATTCATCTCAGTTTGACCTCATGAGGCTGTGCGCCACCCCCCACCCCCCACTCCGGAGCAGCTCTGTGGCTTTGTGTTCTGGCACTGAGTCAGCACTTAGCGTCATGTAAGCAACAGAGCTTTTATTTAACGATGGCTTTAAGTTATAACCATAAAGCCCAGGGTAATAATGTGAGTAGAAAGCATTTCTGGGTGGGGATGAGGCCATGTGGACCAGGGCCTTCCCTTTCTCCTCATCTTCTTAACAACAGCATCCATGACACCAGACCCTCTCATTTGTGCTACAAGCTCCAGCTTACAAAGCACTCAGCTCATTATCCATAAGGTGGGGATTGAGGATGCTCATGACCTATCTTGGGCCCTGGAGACGTTGAGTGGCTGAGTGGGGGTGCTCAGGGCCCTTGACTTTCTGTTCAGTGCCCTTTGCTTTGGGCAGGGCTGGTGGCTTCTAGAAGGCAGTGGAGGAAATAAGATTGGGGCTTGAAGCATGTGCACAGCCCAGGGTGGATCCAGTATCTGTCTGCATCTGCATCTGCATCNATGGACATGAGTCTGAGTGAACTCTGGGAGTTGGTGATGGACAGGGAAGCCTGGCGTGCTGCAATTCATGAGGTTGCAAAGAGTTGGACACGACTGAGCAACTGAACTGAACTAAACTGAAGAGGCCCTACAGACATAATTTAATCATTCTAGGTAATGATGGCCACCATCTTACAAAACCAAAATGACTGAAATATCAAGAACAACCAACCAACCAACCAAATGTGTCGTCACTCAGTCCTGTCTGACTCTTTGTGAGCCCACGGACTGTAGTCGACCAGGCTCCCCCGTCCATGGGATTTTCCAGGCAAGAGTACTGGAGTGGATTGCCATTTCCTTCTCTAGGGGATCTTCCCCACCCAGGGACGAACCAGGGTCTCCCGCATTGCAGGCAGACGCTTTACCCTCCTCTAAGCCACCAGGGATAAAATTAGTCAGTCCTCCAAATCTCAAATCGCTGGGTTCCAGACCCAAGGATTTAATCAATCACAGACTGGGGGTTTTCAGAAAGTTATAAAAACAAACGAGAATTTGCCACAAGCTGGCAACTATTTACACATGATGTACATTGTATTTACAGCTATTTACATAGCATTTACACTGTATTACAAGTAGTCTAGGGATATGCTTAGGTTATATGCAAAAAGACTAAGATTTGATAACAAGTTTTAGTCACATCCAAGATACCAAAGAGAAACTATAACTGTATAAAACTGATTTTAAGATATTTAACCACTTTTAATTTATGAGTTAAAGAAATAATCTAAATCTAGTAATTATTCACTTTTCTCCATTTCTAAAGATTTTCTGATTGACGAAAATCAGAAGACATTTATAATCGAAATGTAAGTAAAACTCTAGTACAATCAATCTATTCTTATAGCACACTAATTAATTATTTTTCAGTAGGTTAAGGGAGAAGAAAAAGTATGTTTTTATTACCAACTACAAAGCTGCAATGGATGTTTCAAGGGCAGGCTTTTTCGTGCCCTCAATTTTTAAATTTTATTATTTATTTCAAAATAAAATATGATTCTCAAAAGTTTCTCTGGGAACATTAGTATTCACTGTTCACCCTTATTTCTGTATCGTCAACTAAACTGGCACTTGCCAAGAGCATTTGCCAGCAACAGAACAAGGGCATTTGCCATTTGCCTCTGCAGAGATTGAAACCTGTGCTGCTGCAGCTGCTGGCCTTCAGCATCCTCCGAGCTGAATTCAGAGTGGAGAGTCAGGCACAGTGCTCACTCTCACTTTCCCACCAGGGAAACTGGTGCAATAGGTCTTTAGATAGATATATTCAGGAACTGATTTCATGATCTCAATCCCTGCATCTCTTCAGATCTAGAAAATAACTAAATCCCTTCATGATGACATTCTCTCCTCTTGACTAGCAGAAAACTTTGTGTCAAGTAAGCGCTTGCAAAGTAATGTTCAAAATTCTCCAAGCAAGGCTTCAGTTCTCCTGAATGGAGAACTCCCAGATGTTCAAGCTGGATTTAGAAAAGGCAGAGGAACCAGAGATCAAATTGCCAATGTCCACTGGATCAAAGAAAAGCAAGAGAGTTCCAAAAAAATATCCACCTCTGCTTCACTGACTATGCTANAAGCAAGGCTTCAGTTCTCCTGAATGGAGAACTCCCAGATGTTCAAGCTGGATTTAGAAAAGGCAGAGGAACCAGAGATCAAATTGCCAATGTCCACTGGATCAAAGAAAAGCAAGAGAGTTCCAAAAAAATATCCACCTCTGCTTCACTGACTATGCTAAAGCCTTTGACTGTGTGGATCACAACAAACTGTGGAAAATTCCTCAAGAGATGAGAATACCAGACCTCCTTACCTGCCTCCAGAGAAACCTGTTAGAACAGTTAGAACTCAACATGGAACAATGGACTGGTTCAAAACAGGGAAAGGAGTGCATCAAGGCTGTATATTTTCACCCTGCTTATTTAACTTATATGCAGAGCACATCATGAGAAATGCTGGGCTGGATGAAGCACAGGCTGGAATCAAGATTGCCAGGAGAAATATCAATAACCTCAGATATGCAGATGATATACCACCTTCATGGCAGAACAAGCCTCTTGCTGAAGGTGAAAGACGAGAGTGAAAAAGCTGACTTAATACTCAACATTCAAAAAACAACGACCATGGCATTCGGTCCCATCTTTTCATGGCAAATAGATATGGAAACAGTGAGACTTTATTTTTCGGGGCTCCAAAATCACTGCAGATGGTAACTGCAGCCATGAAATTAAAAGACACTTGCTTCTTGGAAGAAAAGCTATGACTAACCTAGACAGCATACTAAAAAGCAGACACTACTTTGCCTACAAAGGTCTGCCTAGTCAAAGCTATGGTTTTTCCAGTAGTCATGTATGGATGTGAGAGTTGGACCATAAAGAAGGCTGAGCACCAAGAATTGATGCTTTTGAACTGTGGTGTTGGAGAAGACTCTTGAGAGTCCCTTGTACTGCAAGGAGATCAAACCAGTCAATCCTAAAGAAAATCAATCCTGAATACTTATTGTAAGGACTGATGTTGAAGCTGAAGCTCCAATACTTTGGCCACCTGATGAGAACAGCCAACTTATTAGAAAGACCCTGATGCCAGGAAAGATTGAAGGCAGGAGAAGGGGGTGACAGAAATGAGATGGTTGGATCGCATCACCAACTCGATGGACATGAGTCAGAGCAAACTCTGGGAGATGGTAAAGGACAGGGAAGGCTGGCATGCTACACTCCATGGGGTCACAAAGAGTCAGACACAATTTAGTGACTGAATAACAACCAAAGGGCATGAATGCACTGAACTTCCCCTTCACCAAAATCTTAGAGACTGACCTTCCCCCACTGCCTCTTTGGAGCAGTCTCTCAGAGTTATCTGAGGTGCTTATCTCCTGGGCTGCAGTCCTCATTTTGCCCCAAATAAAACTTAATTCCCAACTCATGCATTTTTTTTTAGTCAACAGTATGAATCTCACCTCAGCTTAAGCTATAGACTCCATGGTACATACTCTCCCTGACCCCCAATTCATATGTTAAAGCCCTAACCCCACTATGTGAAGCTTTGTGGAGATAAGGGGGTCTTTGGGAGGTAATTTACATGAAGTTAGGAGTGAGGCCTTTATGGTAGGACTATTGCTCTTTCAAGAGGGAGAGGTTCAAACAAAGGTTCTCCAGAGCGGTGAAAAAATAAATCCCTGTTTTTTAAGCTATCTAGTCTATGATATTTTGTTGTGGCAGACCAAGCCAACTAGGACACTGTATAGCTGAAATCTATGTTGATAGCTATTCTATACTTTTCTGGTGTCTGCTGCTGCTAGGTCACTTCAGTCGTGTCCAACTCTGTGCGACCCCATAGACGGCAGCCCACCAGGCTCCCCTGTCCCTGGGATTCTCCAGGCAAGAATACTGGAATGGGTTGCCATTTCCTTCTCCAATGCATGAAAGTGAAAAGTGAAAGTGAAGTCGCTCAGTCGTGTCTGACTCTTAGCAACCCCATGGACTGCAGCCTACCAGGCTCCTCTGTCCATGGGATTTTCCAGGCGAAAGTACTGGAGTGGGGTGCCATTGCCTTCTCCTTTCTGGTGTCTAGAAGCACTCATTTAATCTATTATTTAAAAACTCAGCAGATGGTCAGAAAACACTTGCTGTCTGTATCACTATCATCTGTAGAACCTATATATTAACTATTATATTGAAGGACAATCACCTTTAGCCCCCTTATCGTCACATTATTGCTTTCTCATTTAATCTTCCCAACAGCCCTAAGAAACATGTATCATTATTTCCACTTTCCAAGTGAGAAACTGAGGCATCACGAAGTCTGAAGAATACATAGCAGAACTGGGATTTGAATCCCATTCTGCAATGATCCAAAGTTTATGCTTTTCCTACCAAGCTGCATGGTCTGTCCTTGGACATTACAATAGGGAAAAAAAAAAAATCTTAGAACAACCTAATTTGTGAATAAAGAATGGTCATCATTGATATAAGGCAATAGTGACCATTTTTAAAGTAGTAAATGACATACCAAGAATAGCTGAAATGCTAAATTTAGTGCCATTCACTATAAACTTAAATCTATTAAAACACATACACACAAGGCTACCAAATAAAAATGAATACTTTATCTTATCCAAGTATTTTTAAATGTAAAAAGGAAGCATATTCCTCAGTGCAGATAAAAGAAAAGTATTCACACAGAAAAATATATATATAAATTTATGTAATATTCAAGACAACTCCTGTCTCCTTAAGCCTACTGTAGGCAAATTTAAAGGACTATGTAGGCAGAAAACTGACAAGAGTGAACCATAAACACTTACCAATAACATTATGTTTTGAACTGAAAGGATCCACAATTGTTTGATCTCTATAACTTCGAAAACCCTGGATAATAACCTAACAAACAGAAGAGAGATTTTTTTTAGAAAGAAATAACACACTCCAAAGGAACTAACTTCTAAGCTACTATTTTCCTTTTGCCCTCCTTCCCTTTCTGGTTTCCCATTTAATGCCAAATAGAAATATTTCCATGTCAGAGAAGAAAAATTTATCTTGGAAAATGATTTAAAAATCTTAAAACTGCCCGTATATCAGTAACCACTGCCAGTGTTGCTTAGAAGTTATAATTAGTAACCTGTTAGGGAGCGCTCTAAATCAAATACACTGTATAAGGCTGGCTGGAACACTAACCATCAGAGGGCCGGATAAAAGTCTTATCAAGTATGCAGGGGGGCTCAGCGGTCCTGGGCGCCCCTTTCAGTCACACTCTGGCCAAAAAAAGAGCCGCCCATCCAGGACAGGACTGCTCAGAATCCAACACATCCAGCCGAGAAACTTCTCTTAAGGAGTGTGAATGGGCTCATTTTCGGGGTGGCCTCCAGCGCGGGAAGGCCATTTTGACAGAAAGTAAACAACGGGATGAGGAGGCGCTACACCTTCTGCAGGAAGGAGCGACACTTTCACGTCTCGGGTAACTCGGGGAGGAGCGAGGCCCCTGGCGAAGCTGACACCCCAGCTTGGACCCCACAAGCGTCCCGAGGCCGGGGACACTCTCTCTCCACACACGCCACGCAAAAGGCTCGCGAGGGGGCTGGCCAGCCCCGCAGGACCAAGCTGCTTCTCGTCCAGCCGGGAGGGCCCGGTTCGCTCCAAAAGGCCCACTTCGCCAGCCGCTCCGGCTCTCTGCGCTAGAGCCCGCCTCCCTCAGGCAAGCGCCCCGCGGAGAGGCTCGGGCTGCGAAGGGGCGCCGCGAGCCGCGCCCCTCCCCCACAGTCCCGTCCAGCCCCGCGCCACCCCGCGAGAAGCAGCACCCCCGACGGGAGCTGTCCCCACGAGCCCCTGAGGGGCGGGAGGGACGCACGGGCCTCACCTGCTTTATGTACATGGCTCCGCGCCCCTGGCCGGGGAGAAGGGCTCCCGGCGAGAAGCAACAGCTCGGCAGCGGGGTTAGGTGAGGCGCCTAAGAGACCCCTCCCCCCAAAGCGCCGCTCGCACCTCTCGAGCCAAACAAAATGGCGGCGCCCATGGAGGCGGAGTCCCCGCCTCGGACGGAACCACCCTCGCAGCTTCCCTCGGAACGTGGGGGGAATCAGAGTCAGATCTGCTCTGTCCTTTTCGCAAAAGAGCCTTCTACGATGGCGTTAGCTGAATTTCATGTGACGCCTCAATTTTTAAATGAATTTTCCCTGAGAATTAGTCGGAAACTTCATTCGGAAAAGCCTTGGTCGTGAGATTGACCTGTATTCTCTCCGAGCGCGCGGCCAATGGTTGCGACCACAAGGTGGAGAAAGGTTCGGCGCCAAAGCTGAGAGAGGGTGTCCAAGCGCCAGTAGCCGAGCGAGTTGACGGCCCCGTGGTCTCGCGCTGTTTGGAAATAGCGAGCTGGGGCGGGCGGCGCGGCTGCCCGAACCTGTAGGGTTCACGAGCTGAGGCGGAACTCGGTGGGCAGAGTCCCTGGTCCTCTAGTATTCTCTCTCTTGTATAATTTAGAATGGCCCCCGCTGGCTCTGGACTCCCCGCTCTCAGGACAGCCCCAAATGGACTTGACGCTAGAAAATTAATTTTAATAATGTCAGTTATTAATATCCCGGAGCTGTTACTGCTCTGCCAATTGCTCTAAGTCTAGGCAGGTTGGACGACTGCAACGCAAAGATTTAGTTAAGATTAAAACCCCTCCCCCACTTTTTTCCTAACAGCCTAAAAGCTAGGAGGTGCTAGTGGCACCTGGGGGTATCTGATCTGCGTCAGTCGCAGGAGAAAAACTCGGATCTCTGGGCCGCTGTAAAATTACCTGCAACTCAGCACCCAAGTGGGTCGGTCCTCGCCACCCGTCCCGCTACGGCGGGCAGTTATAGCGCTGATTATTTCTACATTGAACTATTTCAAATGACTAATTTCATCCCTGCCAACGCCTCTTGGTACTGGAAGAAGACTTTACCTTTGTAATAGATGAAGAGGACAGGGACACTTCAGGGAAAACAAATGACTTATTAGAGAGGGCAAGGGAGAGAGAAAGAGCACTTCAGGGAAAACATACTAGTTTTTTAGGAAAGTCAAACCGGCTCTTAGGAGGAGATGGAAGTCGCTAGTTTTTGCGACTTTGAGTATTACTTCCGCGATGAGGCCAAACAAACTGAAAAGTTTTAGTGTGGAGCAGAGAAAGATTTATTGCGAGGAGAATGGGGCAGCTTATGTTCAAAAAGCACAAACTACCCAATGGTTTTCCGGGAAGAGTTTTTATAAGCAAATTTTGGAGGAAGGGCTGCAGAGGTGTGTGACCTTCTGGTATAGTAACGGTGGTATTGCAGGCCTCTCNAAGCAACTGACAAACAACTAATCTCAAAAATATACAAGCAACTTACACAGCTCAATTCCAGAAAAATAATCGACCAAATCAAAAAATGGGTCAAAGAACTAAAGAGACATTTCTCCAAAGAAGACATATGGACGGCTAACAAACACACGAAAAGATGCTCAACATCACTCATTATCAGAGAAATGAAAATCAAAACCATAATGAGGTACCATTTCATGCCAGTTAGAATGGCTGCTTTCCAAAAGTCTATAAGAAATAAATGCTGGAGAGGTTGTGGAGAAAAGGGAACCCTCTTACACTGTTGGTGGGAATGCAAATTAGTACAGCCACTACGGACAACAATGTGGAGATTCCTTAAAAAACTGGAAATAGAACTGCCTTATGACCCAGCATTCCCTCTGCTGGGCATACACACCGAGGAAACCAAAACTGAAAGAGACGTGTACCCCAGTGTTCATTGCAGCACTGTTTATAATAGCCAGGACATGCAAACAACCTAGATGTCCAACAGCAGATGAATGGATAATAAAGCTGGGGTACATATACACAATGGAGTATTACTCAGCCATTATAAAGTATACATTTGAATCAGTTCTAATGAGATGGATGAAACTGGAGGCGATTATACAGANATCAGTGGAACAAAATAGAAAGCCCAGAGATAAATCCACACACCTACGGACACCTTATCTTCAACAAAGAAGACAAGAATATACAGTGGATTAAAGATAATCTCTTATCAAGTGGTGCTGGGGAAACTGGTCAACCACTTGTAGAAGAATGAAACTAGAACACTTTCTAACACCATACACAAAAATAACTCAAAATAGATTAAAAAGCTAAATGTAAGACCAGAAACTATAAAACTCCTAGAAGAAAACATAGGCAAAACTCTCCCGACATAAATCACTGCAGGATCCTCTATGACCCACCTCCCAGAATAGTGGAAATAAAAGCAAAAATAAACAAATGGGACCTAATTAAACTTAAAAGCTTCTGCACAACAAAGGAACCTAGAAACAAGGTGAAAAGACAGCCTTCAGAATGGGAGAAAATAATAGCAAATGAAGCAACTAACAAACAACTAATTTCAAAAATATACAAGCAACACCTGCAGCTCAATTCCAGAAAAATAAACAACCCAATCAATAAAAGGGCCAAAGAACTAAGTAAACATTTCTCCAAAGAAGACATACAGATGGCTAACAAACACATGAAAATATTCTCAATATCACTCATTATCAGAGAAATGCAAATCAAAACCACAATGAGGTATCATTTCACACCAGTCNTCTCTCTCTCTCTCCTTTTCTCTCTTTGCAATTTGCTTATTCCAAAGAGCAGCTGGGCAGTAGGTCCTTGATTCTCTGAAATCTCATTTCCTGCTTCAAGGGGGAAATGATAAGAATAGTCTGTCGCAGAGATAATTTCTGAGTCCCTCGCTTTTGGGATGAGTCCTAGTGAGATGAACTGACTGCCCGTTTGTAGCAGACGTGGAGCCTGAGTCCAGATCTCCGTCTTTGACATTATCAGGGCTAAGCGTTTGTTAAGAGGACCTGTCTTACCCCTTTAGATCCATCCTGACCGCATCCCTGTGGAGTCAGAGGGCAGGAGTTATTCAGGCTTGGGGCATGAGGAGCCTTACCTAATGTCGGGGCTGGAAGGACTGGGAGCCTAGGGCTCTTTGGGTCAAGTTCAGTTTATCCAGCATTGGCTGAAGGGCTGCCATGTGCCAGGTGCTGTGATGGGAGAGACAGCCAGGCCCAGGGCCTGCCTGGAGATAGTCCTTCACTGTTCCTGGGGCTCTTGGCAGAGTGGGGCCCCCTGGGGAGACTCTCCTTGTCCCCAGGAAGGGCCCTGATTCCAGACCTGCACCAATAGACTGGAGTCCCTGAGGAGCTATGTGGGCAAAGGGTGGGTGGGGGTCTGTGACCTCAGCTGCTGCCGCTGACCCCTCACTTCTCCGGACTCTCTCCCCATCCTCCCTTCCTCTGTCTCTCGCTCCTCCCCCTTCTCTCTGTGGCGCTTTGTCCATTCGTCTCCATCTGCCTCTCTCGGCGTGTGGTTCCTGTCCCCCTCGCTCTGTTCTGTCGTGCCCTCGCTGCCCCTCTCCCTCATCACATCCTCTCTCCTTCATGCCAATGCAGGCGTGCTGGTCACCATGACAACAGAGACAGGCCCTGCTTCTGAGGTGAAGAAGGCTCAGGAGGAGGCCCCGCAGCAGCCTGAAGCAGCCGCCACAGCGACCACCCCTGTGACCCCCGCGGGCCACGGCCATCTCGAGGCCAACTCCAATGAGAAGCAGCCGCCCCAGCAGGACGCTCAGCCTGCAGAACAGGTGTGTGCGCAGGAGCGGGGGAAGAAGGGAACTGAGGTGTACTGTTGACCCACGACATGCCGAGCAATGTGCAGGGGCCGTCGTGTTCATTTTTACATTTTATTCTCCAGGACCTCAGGAGATAACTGCTCATTTGCCCATGTTACAGTGGGGGAAACAGAGCCTCAGCAGGATGGAGTCACATTGCTATAAAGTGCTGTGTGCTTAGTCGCTCAGTCATGTCCAGCTCTTTGTGACCCCATGGACTGTAGTCCGCCAGGCTTCTCTGTCCATGGGGATTCTCCAGGCAAGAATACGGGAGTGGGTTGCCATGCCCTCCTCCAGGGGATCTTCCCAACCCAGGGATCGAACCCAGGTCTCCCACATTGCAAGTGGATTCTTTGCCATCTGAGCCACCAGGGAAGCATAAAGTGACAAGTGCAAGTCAAATCTGTATCTGTATCTATATATATATTGACGGCACTACATGGCATACAGAATCTTAGCTCCCTGACCAGGAATTGAACCCATGCCTTCTGCAGTTGAAACATGGAGTCTTAACCAGTGGACTGCCAGAGAAGTTCCAAGTCAAATCTAGATCTGGTGTTGAAAAATCTGTGTTCCTTCAACCTTATTTTCGTCTTCCCTCAAGCTGTCCATTCTAGCTGGGCAGGCCTGGTGTGACTCCAGAGCAAAATTCATCCTCTAAAGAGACAAGAAGGGGCTTCCCAGGAGGTCCAGTGGTTAAGAATATGCTTTCCAATGCAAGGGACGCAAGTTTGATCCCTGGTAAAGAAACTAAAATCCCACATGCACAGAGCAGCTAATAAACCCACACTGCAGTCAAAGAGCCTGCTCATTGCAACAAAGACCTAGCACAGTCAAAAAAGAAAAACTTAAATAAAAGAATAAAGAGACAAAGGACTTGGGGCGGGGGGTGGGTCATCTAGCCGTTGAATTCACACCTCCCTTAATTCATGACAGGACTAGAGAAGGAAGGGGCCCAGCCAAGATCATTGAGGTTATCTGTTGCAGAGTTAGGACTGATATGCAGGGCTCTGACCTCCCTTCCTTCCATTAGATCAGTCCTAAGCACAGGTGGCTTAGTGGTCCTAGCCACAGGTGGCTCAGTGGTAAAGAACCCACCTGCCAATGCAGGAGACTCGGATTTGATCCCTCGGTCGGGAAGATCCCCTGGAGAAGGAAGTAGCAACGCATTCCAGTATTCTTGCCTGGGACATCCNGTGGTCCTAGCCACAGGTGGCTCAGTGGTAAAGAACCCACCTGCCAATGCAGGAGACTCGGATTTGATCTCTCGGTCGGGAAGATCCCCTGGAGAAGGAAGTGGCAACGCATTCCAGTATTCTTGCCTGGGACATCCCATTGACAAAGGACCCTGGCAGGGGCTACAATCCATGGGGTTGCAAACAAGTCAGACACAACTTAGTGACTAAACAACAACAACAAAACCTCATGCTTGACCCAGTGACAGACTGGAAAGGAGGAGACCAAGCCCTGATAACTCATGCAGTGTTAGTTCTAAGGAGAAAGGATAGTTCTGGCCTCTGGGTTTTGTTCTGTGGGATGCTTCTGCCTGCAGGGGAGCAGTGGACCCCTCCTATGAACCCACCCATTGTACGCAGTGCTGACTCTCCTCCTGCACCTTAGACGGGGGTGTCACCTGGGGGTGTTCTTAGAGGGCATGGCTCTCATTTTGNGGGTTTTGTTCTGTGGGATGCTTCTGCCTGCAGGGGAGCAGTGGACCCCTCCTATGAACCCACCCATTGTACGCAGTGCTGACTCTCCTCCTGCACCTTAGACGGGGGTGTCACCTGGGGGTGTTCTTAGAGGGCATGGCTCTCATTTTGGAGTCTGTCTTAGCTCCAGCTGCTTCCTCATTGCATCTCATTTGGATGAAAGGCTATGGTTTCAAGCTCATTGACCAAATCCTTCCCTTGATTGGACCTGCAGAGCCTAGACATGGAGGAGAAGGACTACGGGGAGGCCGACGGCCTGTCAGAGAGGACCACACCCAGCAAGGCCCAGAAGTCACCCCAGAAGATTGCCAAGAAGTACAAGAGTGCCGTCTGCCGAGTCACTCTGCTCGATGCTTCTGAGTATGAGTGTGAGGTGGAGGTAGGGGAGCCCCAGCCTACTGGCCTCGGAGCCAGGACAGGCCTCTGGGCACTCAGCCTGGGCCAAGCCAGAGGGCGTCCATTCTTAATGGAGGCCTGGACCGACTGCCGTGAGATGATAGGCCAGCCCTCCTTTGCCTAGACCTTGTCAGCCAGGCCCAGAGAGGGCTCTTATGATTGTACATCGAATTAGATGAGGCCCAGGCCTGGCACCAGGAAAAGCCTTCTTAGAGTGGCTGTACCTTGGGCAGGCTTCATTGTCTAGGGGCTGATCTGTAGCCTGGTAGGACCTGTCCTTTTCTATCTCACCCTGTAGATACCGAGGTTTCGACTGGAATCATTTTCATGTGTTTATTGGATGGGGAGAGAGGTTTTCCCTGTGAACCCCCCTGTCCAGGGCACCAAGACAAACTGCTCACTCGAGGGTTCCATGGTAAGGTGTCTCCCAGGCACAGGGAGGCAGCACATGGGAAGGACTGCCCCCCACAGGCCTTGTAGAAACCCCGTGGCATGGTTCTGTCCCCAGTGGGTGGCAGGGAGGACACCTCTTCTCTGGGGTCAGCCCTCCTGGCCCCACATTTAGTGTCTCCCTTTCCTATGTTGGCTGGAACTCCCACTCAAATTCTGAACTCTGACTGCCCCCTTAGAGGTTCTACCCCCATCCAGGTGCCATTCCTGGCTTGTCCACATGTATGGAAAAGTCCAGAGGGTGACCTTACTGCCGAGAGTTACAAGAGCGACCAGTTCCCCCCACCCCNTCTCTGGGGTCAGCCCTCCTGGCCCCACATTTAGCGTCTCCCTTTCCTATGTTGGCTGGAACTCCCACTCAAATTCTGAACTCTGACCGCCCCCTTAGAGGTTCTACCCCCATCTAGGTGCCATTCCTGGCTTGTCCACATGTATGGAAAAGTCCAGAGGGTGGCCTTACTGCCGAGAGTTACAAGAGCGACCAGTTCCCCCCACCCCACCCCAACCTCTGAGCACGGGTCTTAAAGGACTGACTGACTTCTAAGCCCTGGGAGGCTGGTTCTGTCTTCTTTTCAGGGTTGGGATTTCTGTCTTTTTTATTTTTTTTGGATGTTTATTTCTTCCATAGAAGGGTTGCAGGGTGGACACCCAGGGCCACAGAGAGGGATATCCTCTCCCTCTTCTCCTCTGCCCATGCTGGCTCCAGGGTGCTGTTTCGGCTGCCCTAGGAGAGTGTGAGGGTTTGACCGAGGCCGATTTCTCTGGAGGCCTCCTTCAAGAGAGGAAGCCAAAACCCCCAAAATCCCTCGGTCTTTCAGCCGATCCCACAGTTGGGCCTGATCCCAGTTCCCAGTGACTCTGCCAGACCTTGCAGGGACCTCACCACCTCCCTGGCATCCCCTGCCTCTTTGGGTACTGGCTGCTTCACTTGCCTCTGTTGGTGCTCGTCTTCACACCTGTGGGCTGGGTACCCACAAGCTCTGGGCTTTGTCCTTCCGAATCCTCAGGCCTGGATGGTACCCAGAGAGGTACCACGCGTGGATGATGGGAGCTAGGGGAGAAGGTGACTCCCACAGTGCTGCTTCCATCTGAAGCTGATTTAAGCACTATGAACTCCTGAAGAAACTCTTGCTGCTTGGATAGGGGGCGCCCCCTTAGTGTAAGGGGAGGGACCCGGGAGGAGAGTTACTCTGTGACACTGAGTCCCAGGCCCTCCCCTCCTCCCCTGCCCATATCCGTGACCTGTCAGGCAGCTTGTCTCTTCCTCTTACATCCAAAGTTCAGAGTTTTGGTTTTCTCCTCCTTGGGTCCAACTTAAGACTGTTTCTCTTACTCACTGTACAGGAGGGAGAAGTCAGTCACACCCTGACCCCACTCTGGCTTCCCCCCAAGCAGATTAAGTGCTAGAAGACCCCAGGAGGGCTTGGACAAAGGCAGTGGATGGGCTGGGATTAGTGTCCCCCCAGGGTCCCTTTGGACTTGGCAAGCAGAGCCCGGTGTGAAACAGGAGCTCTGAGATCCTCCCCAGACGCTGGAAGCCTCTTGGGGGTTTTCATGTCGTCCTGGTGAAGCCTGGGGCACCTCCCCACCCCACCCTGACGTGTGTTCCAGCCTCATGGCATCTCTGCTTCTCTCTCTAGAAACACGGCCGGGGCCAGGTGCTGTTTGACCTGGTCTGTGAGCACCTCAACCTCTTGGAGAAGGACTACTTTGGCCTGACCTTCTGTGATGCCGACAGTCAGAAGGTACCTGGGCTGGGGAGCAGAGTTGGCTGGAGGGTCTGCTGCGGGGAGACGTCTTCTCTTAAGCCCCCATTGGCCTGGCCACATCCTATGGCTTCCGTCAATCCTCAGACCTTCATTAGGCACCTTGTCTTTTTTGCGGGGAGTCGGACACGACTGAGCGACTGAACTGAACTGAACTGAGACCATTTTTAAAGTCTTTATTGAATTTGTTTCAATACTGCTTCTGTTTTATGTTTTAAAGGTTTTTTGGCTGCGGGGCATGTGGGATCTTAAACCCCTGATCAGGGATCTAACCTGCACCCCTGCATTGGAAAGTGCCCTCTTAACCACTGGACTGCCGAGGAAGTCCCCACTAGGCACCTTCTGTTTGCGCAACCCCAGGGTTCATCCATCCCTCTATCCTCAGTTCTCTGTCTCCCCTGTCTGCCGGTCCTTCCTCGGGACCTGCAAGTCAGCCCCAGATGCTGTGACATAGCTTCCTGGCGAAATAATCCCAGTGACTCCTCCTCACCCTTGGGACACTCCTGTCTGCATTTCCTCCTTCTCACCCATGCCAGCTGCATTACCTGTTCACCGTGCTGCCTCAGGGCAATGCCAGGCCCAGGGCCCCGGGTCTCCAGTCCTGTGTGAAGCCAGGCCTCATTCCTTCACCTCCCAGTCCCAAGGGAAATGACCCAGACTGCTCAGCCAGGGAAGGGTGTTCCCTGCTGGGGTGCTGTCTGCAGGGCATTTCAGGATATTTCTGTCTCCTCGCCCTACCCAAGTCCCCTCTCCTAGCTCCCTCAAAGGACCTCTTGTCTTTTCCTGCAGAACTGGCTGGACCCCTCCAAGGAAATCAAGAAGCAGATCCGGAGTGAGTGACTTGCCTTAGTGGGAACATGGTGGGGACTCCATCCTCCTTGGGAAAATGCATTCAGACCCATGAGTTCATTGCTCTGTGTAGCAGATCTTAGGGAAGGCAGGGTGTTATTGTAGAGATGAGAAGCCTGAAGCCTGGACAAGAGGAATCACTGTCTGGAGTCACTTAGCATGTTAGCAAAGGAGTATTCAGGATGTCAGCCCTAGGCAGCCCAGGTCTGCAAGCCCAGAAGGGACTTAGAGTCATCTAAGACGAGGGGGCGAACTGATGGCCCTCAAAACAGCCACCCTCCTGTGCAGGGCCAGTGTTGTCTTGGGTGATCAGTGACCTTTGACTCAGAATCCTTGTCCACACTGCACTCTAGGCTGCTGCCAACTGATCGGTAGTGAACGTGTCCTGTATTTAATACTGGGTAACTGAGGCCCTGAAAAAGGCAGTTGTTTACCCAAGATCACAGAGTAAGGTATTACCCACGCCAGGTCTCCAGCCCTGGCCTCCCAATACCATCCAGCACTCTTTTCAAGGCCTGGAGCGAAGACAGATGAGCAGGCCAACAACCTGTCTTTTCTGGCCCAGAGGGGAAAGCAAGGCATATTGGGAGGGACAGGGCAGCCTTCAAATGGCAGAAGGGAGAGGTAGGTGGCCTCAGCCAGGGGGACATGCAGTAGGTGGGGACTTGGAGCCTGGAGGCAGAGATGCCTCCACCAGGGGCTCCGCCCCCTTGGCTGTGCTTGGGTTCCCTGGTCCCCTGGCTGGAAGGCTATAGCCGAGCCTGTTGCCATGACAGCAGGCAGCTGGGTCTAGGGATGCCAGCTGACTCTGCAGGAGGGGGCTTGAGGATTCTTCCTGTAGCCTCCTGTCAGTTGGAGACAAAGAGTCAGGCTCGCAGATAGTGCCCTCTCCCAGGCCTGGCCTTCAGGCTCCCCCCAGGAATGTCAGCCCCGCTGGGAAGCCTGCCCCTCATGCCTGAGAGGGTCAGAGCACATGCCGGTGGCTGAGAGTGTTTGAGATGGACCAGAACTTTGGAAAAGCGAAGCTGCTGATAGAATCTTTGGGTCTCAGCTCCCTCCCAGGGCAGGGAGTCAGGTCTCCTCAAGTTATTGCAAAACAGAACTGCCTCCTTCAGTCCCTGTTCCTTTCCCCAGTTTCTACTCATTCATCTCAGTTCTGTCTTCCGGGGCTCCATGGAACAATTTGTTTACCCCCTACTCTACCCTCCCCATCATGTGGCTTGTAGAATCTTCCCCAGCCAGGAATTGAACCCAGGCCCTCAGCAGTAGGGTGCAGAATCTTAACCACTGGCAATTCCCTGTCCCCTTTCTTGATTTGTGACAGCCCCAACCTTCTGAAGCTGGCACCTGAGTTCTGAATTCCTGGCCTTCAGAGTTTGGTATATTTCCTCCTGAATCTCAGTGCCCATCACTCAGGGCACTGGGGGCGATTCCTCTACCTCTCCGGATTCCTGCATCTCCCTAGCAAGTGGGTTAATGATTCCTGCCTCGCTAGGTGGGGATGAAGTTTCTATGATGTGGTGTGGACAACAGCCAGCACAGAGTAGGTTCTTCACAAAGTAGGAGGCAATCTGGTGTGATGGTTAAAAGGGCAGACACGAGTAAGACTGCCTGGATTTGAATCCTGACTCCATCACTACTTTTTGGGTTAGTTAATTGTTCTGTACTCATCATTTATAAAGTACAGGTCACCCTTATAATTAGGGTTCTTGTGAGGATTAAATGAGTTATTAGGTATTTAATACCTAGAATGTGCCTGCACATTGTAGCACCCAGTTTGTTTTAGCCACTATTATTATTATTGTTAATTATGCCATTATTTTTTCTCTTTCTCTCTTTTTTTTTGGCTGCACTGCATCGCTTGCAGGAGCTTCGCTTCCTGGGCAGGAATTGAACCCAGTGAAAGCCTGGAATCCTAACCATAGGCCACCAGGGAACTCCTCCATTATCATTCTTGAGACAGGAATTGTTTCCCCTTGAGGAGTCAGCTGTGGTCAGGAACCTAAGCTGTGGGGCCTTGGAATCAGAGGCTAGACCTGCTTTCTACCACTGACTGGCTGGGTGATCCTGGGAGGATGACTTAACCTCTCAAAATCTTCATCTATTAAAAGCGTACCTCAGGATCATTATAAAGATTAAATTCCAAAAACACATAGAAAGTTCTTAGCAAGCCAAGCAACCAGCACTTAGCAAGTTTGGGAGACATGAGAGCTATGAAGATATGGTGATAGCCACAGGGACACGATGGTAGTGACGGTGTGATCACTAGCCCTTCCTGACCATGGCTATGCCTTGGATGGGCCTTGCTTTCTCAGTTTGTCAGGAGTCCTTTTTAAAAAATTGAATTAATTAATTTAAAAATATATTTTTTTATTTTGCCATGCCAGGTATTAATTGTGGCATACAGAATCTTTGGTTTTCATTGCTGCACGAGAACTCTTAGTTGCAGCATGTGGGATCTAGTTCCCTAACCAGGGATTGAACCTGGGCCCCCTGCATGGGGAGCGTGAAGTCTTAGCCAGTGGACCAGTGAGGAAGTCCCTGTTGGGTGTCCTTTTAGAACTTGAAGCCCAAAATATCTCAGGGGCCATCTGCCCATTGTTCTGGACTATGGCCTTTCATCAAGGCCTCCTCCCTTCCCACCCCCGCTTCTTAAGTGGTCCTCCCTTTTCTTGGCTCACAGAGCTTTTCTCCAGCTAAAACCTCGGCCTTTATTTTTCTTTACTTTTTAAATGTGTACCATTGATTTTTCATAGCTAAATGTGGAGGTTAACATTTATCCCAGTGAAATGTGTTTTGTTACTTTTAGCCCATTATATTTGCCTTTCAGTCTCGTTTATAATCCGTTTGAGACGGAGTCAACATCAGATAGGACAGAGTTTTGCAAAGTATGTTCTGAGAAACATTAATGTGGAAGGAGGCCCTATGACAAATGGATGCTACAGGTCAAATGGGCTTTGGAAACTCTTGAATGCATGTCTCCCCTTTAAGAGGTGCAAGGCACAGCAGCAGAGTGAGAGCTCTGAGAAACCCAAAGCCAGAAAACCTGTTTAATGCGGGACCTTCTAGATTAGCTATCTTCGCATTAATGTCCTGGGCACAGACTTTGGTGTAGAGGAGAGTGGGCTCTGCAGCCAGGTGGCCACGGTGGGTCTGAACCTTAGCATTGCCACTTCCTAGTGGTGACCTTGGACTGGCCATTTTGCTACCTGGGCCTCACCATCCTCATTTACAGAATGGGGGTGATCGTAGAACTTGTTTACTGGGCTCTTGTGAGGTTTAATGATGTGATGTTTGTAAAGTATTTAATAGCATGTCTAGCATGTACCACTGGTTTTCTTTCTTTCTACCTTCCTTCCCACTGCTAGTTCACAAGTCTTTTAATCTGGGCCTCAGTCTTCTCGTCTGTCAAATGGGAGTAATATTCCAGGCTTTCTTACGGGTTTGTCCTAAGATTACTCATGGGAAAACTTTGAAAAATTGCCCATGAGATGGTACATCCGGGCCACCCACTGGGAAGATGGGGCCCCTCTGATCTCTTCTCTCACCTGCTCCTCTCAGGCAGCCCCTGGAATTTCGCCTTCACAGTCAAGTTTTACCCTCCTGACCCTGCCCAGCTGACAGAAGACATCACAAGGTGAGGCCTTGGGAGGGGTGGTGTTGGAGGGGGATGGACACGGGGCCCTGGGAGACACGAGATGGAATACGGGTACACAGTGTGGAGGGCAAACCCCGATGGCCACTGAGGCCATGCAGACAGCATTGACAAGGGAATCCGACTCAGTGCAAGAGAGAGTGATGCAAGCATAGTGGTCTATGCAGTGAATCCTTGACTTCGGAGGGGGAGGAGTCACAGGGTGCAGAGGGTCTCAGTGGGAATTTAAGAGGACAGAACCTACCTAAAACAGTCCCTGTTCCCCTCGGCAATCACATGGGCATCGGACATTATTGTTGGAGGAAAGCTAGATTTGAGAGTAAAAGACACGACTGAGTGACCTCACTTTCACTTTTAACTTTCATGCATTGGAGGAGGAAATGGCAACCCGCTCCAGTGTTCTTGCCTGGAGAATCCCAAGGACAGTGGAGCCTGGTGGGCTGCCATCTATGGGGTCACACAGAGTTAGATGTGACTCAAGCGACTTAGCAGCAGCAGCAGCCACAATTTTAAAATGCTGGCAACTCATTTAAACTTTCAAAGCATATGATGTGGGCCATCTCTGGGTAGGATAAGCCAGACACATCTGAAGGCTGATGGGCTGGGTGGACCACCCAGTTTTGACTATGGGGATAAGGAGGGATTAGAACACAGATGCCTTTGAAAGTGGGAGTTTGGTCCTATGTGTTACCACACACTCTGAAATGTGGTAGTAAAATGGGGCATGTGACATCCCCAGGGGAGGCCAGCCCAGGCTGCTGCATCGAATTTGGATTGTGGATGAAGGCCTTGTGCCTCAGGGCCAGTAGATAAGAAGGCTTGGTGATTAGAAGAGGGTGTGAAGCATCCCTCACGAGGCTCAGCCTGCCTCTGGAACCCAAAACAGGAAGAGGACTTTCTCTTTATCTAAGTGTGTTAGTTGCTCAGTCATGTCTTTGCGACCCCATGGACTGTAGCCTGCCAAGCTCCTCTGTCCATGGAATTCTCCAGGCAAGAATACTGGAGTGAGTTGCCATTTCCTCCTCCATCTCTTTATCTAAGCCCCTTCCAAAGAGATAGTCTTACTTCTTGATATCCTGGGGCTGTGTCACGCCTACCACAAATAGAATGTGCTTTGGAGCTACTAAGCCAGTCCCTGTCTCCCACTGGGTCCCTCTCTAATCTCTGCCACTTGCCAAGCAATCAGCCAAGGTCAAGATACTGACTCTGGTCTTGGGAGATAAAACAGATGTTCCTGGAATAGATCAAATCTGAGGCCCTGGCCTCATTAGCCCTGCTCTAATTCCTGAGGTCAGCTTGGGGCTAGGGTGGCAGCAGCAGGGTCTAAACTTCATTCCTGACAGGGCTGAGAGCTTTAGACCAAGACAACCCCCACCCTTCCTGGTCTTGCCCACCGGTGCCTCCCCTCTTTGTTCCTGGACATTGGGACACCAGGAAAGAAGTTAGCCCTGCCCAATATGGATGGCCTCAGGGAATGGGGTTGGTAGTAGCAACTGTCTAGGTGTTTATTTTTGGGGGGTGCACTGCGTGGCATGCAGGATCTTAGTTCCCCAACCAGGGATCAAACCTGTACCCCCTGCAGTGGACCACCAAGGAAGTCCCTGTGGCAGCTGTTTTGCAAAAAATATTTAAACCCCAAACAAACTGGTCAAAATGACAAAGTGACTGGAATGAAAGACAGGTCTGTGTACTTGGCAATGATTTCTGAATTTGGAGACTTTTGAATGAAATGCCCATAAGCGTACCCTTGGTGCCTGTGATGTTTGAGCTGCTGCTGATTCTGAACCGCAGCCTTGCCTCTGAGCAGACACTGAGGCTGTGTGTACTTTTTGCCAGAGCTTCAGTTCTGACTGGAAGATAATGTCATGGAGCAGTACAAACTACTTAAAAATAAAAGCCACTTAAAAGATACAAGTAATTGGGGAGAAAATGGTGAGACATGGCAAAGTGGTCAGGGAGGTACTGCAGGCTGAGAATGAACTGGAACATTAAAAAAAAATACACAGTAACTTAAAAAGCAATAAAAAATTTGTTTGAAATGGTAAGATCATCCAAGTGTGCATAAAAGTTATAAAAAGTCTTGAAAGTTATAAAAATGGTTAGAAATGTTTCTTCTGAGCCAATTTGGTTTTTGACAATTCACTTAGAGCTGTAGCCAAATTAAAAAGTTCTGAGAATACATCGGCAAACAGGTTTTTCCGGATGGTGGATTATGGTACAGAAGTTAAAATGAATAAAATCAAGTCGCACATGCTGACATGGGAAAGGCTCTAAGGCACCCAGCTGAGTGTGAGAGGGCAAGTGAGCTGCACAGTCAGATGTTGCATTTGCTAGATTTATCTGCTAAAAACTCCCCATTAGTCAAAACCATGTGCATTTTTAAAACTTTATTTTATTGAAGTATAGTTTCTTTACAATGTTGTGTTAATTTTTGCTGTACAGCAAAGTAATTCAGTTATATGCACACACACACACACACACACACACACACACACACATGTATTTTCTTCTACATGTTTTCCATTGTGGCTTATTTCAGGTAATAGTTCCCCATGCTATCCAGTAGGACCTTGTTGTCTTTCTATTCTGTATGTATTAATAATAGTTTGCACCCACGAATCTGCAACTCCCATTCTGTTCCTTCTGTGCCACCCCTCCCCGCTGGCAACCAAGTTCTCTGTTCTCTGTGTCTGTGAGTCTGTTTCTGTTTTATAGATAAGTTCATTTGTGCCATATTTTAGATTCCACGTATAAGTGTTATCATGTGGTATGTCTTTCTCTTTCTGACTTACTTTACTTAGTGTGATACTCTCTAGATCCATCCATGTTGCTGCAGATACCATTATTTCATTCTTTTTTTATGGCTGAGTAGTAGTCCATTGTATTTGGTTGGCCAAAAAGTTCATTTGGGCTTTTCTGTAATGTCCTGTGGAAAAACCCTAATGAACTTTTTGGCCAACCCAGTATACCGCGTCTTCTTTATCCATTCATCTGTTGGTGGATATTTAGATTGTTTCCATGTCTTGGTTACTGTGAGTAGTGCTGCTCTGAACACAGGAGTGCATGTGTCTTTTTGAATTATATTTTTTCTGAATATATGCCCTGAAGTGGGATTGCTAGATCATATGGCAACTCTATTTTTAATTTCTAGAGGAAGCACCGTACTGTTTTCCTTAGTGGCTGCACCAATTTACATTCCCAACCACAGTCTAGGAGGCTTCCCTTTTCTTTACACCCTCTCTAGTATTTGTTATTTGTAGACTTTTTAATGATGGTCATTCTGAATAGTCTGTGGTACTTCATTGTAGTTTTGATTTGCATTTCCCTAATATTTAGTGACGATGAACATCTTTTCGTGGCCTATTGGCCATCTGTATGTCTTCTTTGGAGAAATGTCTATTTAGATCTTCTGCCCATTTTTTGATTTTTTTTTTTTTTACTAGGTTATATGAGCTGTTTGTATGTTTTGGAGATTAAGCCCCTGTTGGTGGCATCATTTGCAAATATTTTCTCCCAGTCCTTAGATTGTCTTTTTGTTTTGTTGATGGTTTCCTTTGCTGTGCAAAAGCTTATAAACTTGATTAGGTCCCATTTGTTTAGTTTTGTTTTTCTATTGCCATGGGAGATTGACCTAGGAAAACATTGGTATGATTTATGTCTGAGAATGTCTTACCTATGTTCTTTTCTAGGAATTTTATAGCATCATTTCTTATATTTAAGTCTTTAAGCTATTTTGAGTTTATTTTTGTGTTCGATATGAGGGCATGTTCCAATTTCATTGATTTACATGTGGCTGTCCAGCTTTCCCAACACTACTTGCTGAGGAGACTGTCTTTTCCCCACTGTATTTTCTTGCCTCCTTTGTCAAAGGTTAATTGACCACATAGGTGTGTGGGTTTATTTCTGGGCTCTCTAGTCTGTTCTGTTGATCCACATGTTTTTTTTGTGCCAATATCATGCTGTTTTGATTACTGTAGCTTTGTGTATTGTCTGAAGTCTGGGGAGGATTATACCTTCTGCTTTGTTCTTTTTCCTCAGGATTTAGCAATTCTGGGTCTTTTATGGTTCCATGCAAATTATAGGATTATTTATTCTAGTTCTTTGAAAAATGTCACAGGTAATTTGATAGGAATTGAATTAAATCTTTAGATTAGTTTGGCTACTGTGGCCATTTTAACAATGTTCATTCTTCTAATTATGAGTATGAAATGTCTTTCCATTTCTTTGGATCATTTCTGACTTGTTTTATTAATGTTTTACAGTTCTCAACATATAAGCCTTTTACTTCCTTGACCAGGTTTATTCTTGTTTGTTTGTTTTATTAAGTTTTGGGGGATGCAGATTCTAAAGGGGATTTGGTTTTTTTACATTACTTTTCTGATATTTCATTGTTAAAGGGTAAAGAAATACAACCAATTTCTGTATGTTAATCTTGTATTTTGCTACCTCGCTGAATTGATTTATCAGTTTCAGTAGTTTTTATGAGGAGTCTTTAGGATTTTCTATATATACTATCATGTCATCTGCATGTAATGACAGTTTTATCTCTTCCCTACCAATTTGGATACATTTTATTTATTTTTCTTGTCTGATTGCTGTGGTTAGGACTTCTATTCAATATTATGTTGAGTAGAATTGGTAAGGTGGACATCCTTGCTTGTTCCAGATTTTAGTGGGAAGGCTTTCAGCTTTTCAGCATTGAATATCATATTGGCTGTGGGTTTGTCATAAATAACCTTTATTATGTTGAGATATGTTCCCTCTATACCCACTTTCTTAAGATTGTTTTTTATCATGAATGGATGGTGGACTTTATCAAATGCTTTTTATGAATCTATGAAGATGATCATGTGAAAATTACATACATTTCTAGATGTCCATGGAGGAAAAAGGTCTAAACACCACAGGGATGACAGGAGTAACCTCTGGGGGAGGGGATTAGGACTGAGGATGAATATAAAGAAGAAATTTAGAATTACCTCTAAAGTTTACATTTTTTCCCCACCATAAGTGTATATTAATTGTATAATTCAAAATACATCACATTTTTAAAAAATGGCTAAACCAGCAAAGCAGTCCTAATTTAGCTTGAAAATGAGTTTGAAATTGAAAATGTTCCCATAGTAGGAAAAATCCATCAAACTTAGAAATGAACAAAAATGCTTAACATTTCATGAAATGTTACATAACCGTCTTCTAAGATACACCCAGAACATTAACACATGACCTGCCAGTATTAACACATGGCATGTCTGGGAATATTCCTCTCTGTGCTGAGTATTGATTAGTTTGGAGCTGATGGATCCATATGAAGCTGTGGTTGGGGACATCTAGGGAGGGCGTGGGCCCCCCGTGCCCATGCCCACTCTCCCTTTTCTCCAGATACTACCTGTGCCTGCAGCTGCGGGCGGACATCATCACAGGCCGCCTGCCCTGCTCCTTCGTCACGCATGCCCTGCTGGGCTCCTACGCCGTGCAGGCTGAGCTGGGTGACTATGATGCCGAGGAGCATGTGGGCAACTATGTCAGCGAGCTCCGCTTCGCCCCGAACCAGACTCGGGAGCTGGAAGAAAGGATCATGGAGCTGCACAAGACATACAGGTGAGAGGACCTTCACCCAGGCCTCCCCTGGCACCTCGGCCTGTTGGCCAGAACCTTCCTGGCTAGACCCTAGAGGCTGTGCTGTAAGAACCCCGCCTGGTTCTGCTGCTAACGTGAAGTGTGTCTGAGAGCAGATTATCTCATCAGAGGGGAATGATGGTAACTCACCATGTGACCTTAAATGACTTCTGNCACCGAACCAGCGCTGCGCGGTGGGGGTGGGGGACGCACATGTTTCTGCCGGGAGGTGCGGGGCTTGGTGCTCACACGTGTGCCTCCCGCATGTGTGTTGCTGTGCCAGCGGGGGCGAGTCAGCAGCACTGGGGAAGGGGGTCAGGGTGGCAGCACGGTTGGGGAGCAGGGCCCCCGGCTGGCAGGGTGAACAATGAGAGAGTGAGTCTGCCTTCCCCCGCCTGTAGCGTCTGGCAGAGACCCTAGGCTCTCCCAGCCCCCCATAGCTGTGCCAAACTGCTTTTGTCTGCACCCCCTAGGCAAAGCCTGCTTCACCAGGTTCCCTCTGAGGAAGCAGGGCTCTCTGTCCATCACCAAAAGCTCAGTCTGCAGCAGTCCAGCTACTGGCCAGCCACCCTCCTCCAAGGGCGGCTTTGAGCCCCCCAAGGACCACCTGCAGGGACCTGGCGTCCTCCTTGTCCCCCATCCCCAGTCAATTCCTTTCTGCTTTAGGCACCTGCTGGGCCCGATTTTCCTCAACTGAGAAATTGGTGTCTCTGTTCCCCTCTCTGTCAGGCTGGGCCATGGGCTGGAGCAGAGGTCTCTCTCCTTTTCGTTTACAGTGTTTGGTAGGGATCCTCCTCCCATATCAGCTGCCTCTTCCCGTATCAGCTGCTGGCCCTCCTCTCCCATCCTTGTCCTGGCAGGTGGGCAGTCCTTGCCCTGGGAGAAGGCCACAGAGTCAGTGATCTGCATCCAGGGAAACTGAGGCAGAGTTGGTGAGGTGGGGAGGATGCTGTGCAGTTGTTATCCTGTTTCTAGGCTGCCCGGGGTGCTGTTTCTGGCCTTCAGGCAAAATCCACTGTTGGGGAGGGGGGGCAGCCGTGGCAGGGAATGAGGCTGAGCTGCCAGAGAGGCCCTGGGGACCCAAGGCCTCTAGGGAAGAGCAGATGGGGGTTGGGGGGGGCTGGTGCATCCAGGCAGAGCTGGGTCAGCTGACAGGAGGGGCTGCAAAGGGAAGCAGCCAGGTCCCCAAGCTTCATTTCCATCCCCCACGCCTGTGCCTTCGGCATGTTGGAACTGCCTTACCTAAGCTGCCTTGGTGACAGGGAGAGGGGCTGAGGAACTGGGACCGAGGGGACCACAACAGATGGCCTCTTCCCACACCAAGTCCAGTGCATGTCTAGGGGGATACAGGAGGGGTCAGTCTCAAAGGTCCAGGCATCAGGGGCAGCTCCTGGTCCAGGTGTGCAGAGCACATGGTCATGAGACCTGAGGGCTCTGCTGGACATTCATAGGCCCCTTCAAAACCCCCAGCCCACCTTTTCGCCTCTGTCCTTGGGCCTGCATCCTTTTTACTATATGAGTTCTTTACCCCCCTTCCACCACAGGTTGTGCCTTTGTCTCTCTGTGGCCCTGCCCCCCTCTTTCCTAAAGTCTCCCAGTTCTTCCCTGACGGAGACCAGGGTCACAGAACCCATAGGCAAGGAATCAGGACAAAAGTCTCAGGGAATTCCTGGAGAAGGGGTTTGAATAACACCTCTCCTTACCCCTCCCCCCTTTAAAAACTTCCATCACCATAGCAACCCTATACTCACAGGGCCTTCTCTGCATTTCCACTCCTCCACTCAAAGGGCAGCAGGGCCCCCAGTGGGTTTTCCTTCAGGGGCTCAAAGCTTGGAACCCGGGTGCCTGGAAGGGGTCAGTTGGCTCTTGGCTCAGCCTGCATGTTTGAAGGCTGAACTTTCTGGAGACAGCACTGGATTGTATGCCCACCCCAAGACTGGAGAGCCTTCCCCCCAACCCCGCATGCGCTCTCATTAGATGGGAGATAGTTAGCAGCCGGAACTAGTGACCAAGGCCCAGCCAGGGCAGGCCCCTGCCCAGTTACCTAAAGCAGCTGGATGGTGGACGAGAAACCTGACTCTGCCTCCTGACACAGACCTGAGAGCGAGGTCTCTGTTTCTACCCGTCCTGTGGATGAAATCTCTGCTTCACTCTGGGCAGAGATCCGACCAAGGCATGTGGATTACAGCAGGAAACCCAGCTCTGGTCCCTGAAAGTAGACAGCAGGGAAGGGGAGGGGGTGCCTGCAGGCTGGTGTTCACAGCTGCCACTAAATCGGGAGGTGTTGCCCACAGTTGTTGGGAGGCTGCTGGAGGCCTCCTGGGCCCCTCCTGGCCTCCCTAGATTTATTGCAAGATCTGGAGCTCCACATGGCAGAGGACCAGGGTGGCAGGAAACTCCTGTTTATGGCTATGAAAGGTGGGGCCAGAACCAGGCTGACCCCAGTGGAGGAGGGGCCAGGATTCTGTGGGACCTCTGGACCTCTGGAGGGGCCTCTGTCCCATTCAGGCTTCCCCTGGGCCAGACTTGCCTTAGGCTGTGATAGGGCCGCTTGAGACCCTTTATTACAAAGGCACCCGTAGGCTGAGGCTCCATCAGTGTTGCTCAAGGGGTCAGACCTGAGTAGCTAGGGAATACTTGGCCCTCAGGCTCCCTCAGGCTCCCTCAGAGGGTCCCCAGGCTCTGTGCTTCCCCCAGGCTCCCTTGGGACCACCCCCTGTGCACGCCAGTCAGTTTCTCTGCAGAGAACGGAAAGAAGCATGTCTCTAGAGAAATGGCTGCAATGGGACTTCTGTGCCCTCCCTTGTCCCAGTGTGGACTTGAGGTCCAGCCAGGGTCCCATGTCACTGGAAGGGAGCTCTGCCGTTGGATGTTGACCCTGGGCTGTCCAGGCCTTGGCAGTGGGGGGCAAGGGTGAGAAATGTACCCTTTCTTTCTGCCTGGCCTTCTACTGTTCTTGACGATGTCTCAGTTGCTCCTCTCAGCTTTGGGGCCAGGGCTGGCCTTGTTGCAAGCAGGTGCCTGGGGCTTGGTACATACACCGGCAGCCTCCTAGGCAGTAGCAGTGGGTAGCAGATGGGAGAGTGGGTGGGGGTGGAAGGGACCAAGATGCTAATCGGAAGCAGGGACCCTCTTTCTCCTCCCTTCGCCCTGGGGCCAGGTTGCGGTGGAGGCGAGTGAGTGCAGTTAGATGCGTGAAGGGAGGTAGTGACTGGCTGAGATCAGGGCAGCCATGGGAGCGGGGAGGCAGGTGTGTCCCGCCACGAGGCTTCAGGACATGGCTGAGTTCAGGTTGATGTGACTGAGTAGAGGTCCCCATGGTGGAGACAGACCCCCAAGACTGGCCCTGGGTCCCTGCAGGTCTGAGTGCATATGCGAGACCAGAAGCATGGCCAAGATCAGGGAGAGGCATATACAAAACCTCCCACACTGTGTGGCTGAGCAGGGAGCTACTGGAGTGGGGGTGGGGCAAAATGGAGGTGGTAGAAGTTATCTCAGCAAAGGGCTGTGTCGAACCTGGAACGTCAGGATGGTCGCCAACGATCTGTGGCACAAATAACCTTAGAACGTTGGGAATCACAAGGAATGAAGAGATTTAGCCCTGGTCTCGGCACTTAGCTCACGTGGAGGCTGCTCCACACGGAGGCCAGGATGGGTAGTGCCCCTGCCGGTGCCCACACTTCCTCCACTGAGTGGACATGGTTGAGCTGGCGAGTCACCTGTTGTTGGTTGTTTAGGTAGTTGCTGATTTTTTGAATGTTATAAATAACTCTGCCGTGACAAATAGGATACTGATGGGAGGCTTAGGGGGAAGGGCATTCCTGCCAGAAGGAATGGTGTAAGCAGAGCAGCGGAGCTGAGCCCTAGGTCCCTCCCAGCCCTCTGGGGGGACTTGCAGGTTGAGGTATCACCCTCCCACCCAGTAAAGGGCCCTTGTATTGCAGCCTGGAAAGGGAATTGCTGCACACCAGAGCCATTGGGGCAACTGATGGAAGCCCCCGCCCTCGGATTGTTAGGCCTTAGAGATGGGCGGCCGGCAGCGGTGGGTGGCCTCGCCTCTGCTCTCAGCTGTGAGAGTGGGATTCCAGCCACATGCTCCTTCCCAGCAGATGCAGGAGCCGGGCTGTGACCACAGTGGCAAAGATACGCAGTCGGGGACGATCTTCAAAGCTTCTTGTTTGCCTCTGCAGTACTTCACAAGATGGCTTAAGCCCTGGCTTGAATCATGCTGATGAAAAATGCGTTTATGTTCCCTAAGCCCAAAGAACCTGGGTGAGGGAATGGTGGAATTTGTTCCCTAATGCCGAAGGCAAATTTGAGGGAGAATTTGCAGGACTGGGTGCCCTGGGAGGCAGGTAACCTCCTCCTGGGAGGAAGCCAGTGCCAGCCAGGGCTGGCCACAGGGCTTGTGTGGGTCCTGGCCTTTGACCCTGGCTGGCAGAGTCCCTCTGAGCCAGCTTCTTCCTCGGGTGGGAGCGTCCTCTCTCCTCCATACCCTGTGGCTGTGAATCACTTCACGCAGGGCACCTAGGTATTCAAGGCCCCAGGCCAGGCGCTTTGCACAGCAAGTGCTAATCAGGCTGGTGAGAGACCGTGCACAGTCAGAGAAGCAGAGCAGTTTGAATGCAGCCTTTTGTGTGAAGCGTGTTATCACCCCAGTGTCACACCAACCAGGCATTAAGGAGGCCAACTTTGAGCCAGATCTGGGAAGGTCCGGACTCTCTCACCAGTTCCCCTCCTGAGGTTTACCTCTGAACAAGGGCTGCAAAGGCCTTTTCCTGCGGGTGCACCAGTCCACCCTGCATCCCAGGTAAGGATTGGGCTGGCAGGGTGGCAGACCCGTGGGGTGCCATGCTCCAGGTGCCAGAGTGCCTAGAACCTATGTGGTCAGCTGAGCTCCTCCTTCTGCCTGGAGTAGTCACCCATGGCCAGAGGCCTCTCCCCTGGGCCCGATGGCCAGGCCTCCTGTGGGCCCTGGCAGTGAGGCACAATGCAGGCTTGTCTTGCTTTTCCAGATCGTTATCCCTGCACACCTCTTGGCAAATCCTTTCCCTCTAAGGCCCGCCCTTAATGCTGCTTTTTCCTCAAAGCCTTTCCTCACTTCTCTACCCAGATGGGGGTTCTCCCTCGGAGGAATCCCCCAAGCACTGTGCCTGAACGCAGTGTTTATTAAATCAGTAAAAACAACCACAGTACAAATTCTAACAGAAAATTAATGAACAGTGGACATCATCGACTCAATGGATGATGTTTGAAAGAGACAGTGAAGCACAGGGAAGCCTGGCATGCTGCAGTCCATGGAGTCGCAGAGTCGGACATGCCTGAGCGACTGAACACAGAATAAATCTGCCCCTCTGACACCCAATTCCTTCCCCCAAAGGGGACTCTTATTTTCTTCCAGAAAGGACTTTGAGTGTACACAGATACATAAAGTTTAAAAAATTTACCCCAGTGTAGCACACTTTACCCACTGTTCTGTCTCCTGCTTTTTCTCACACTGTCCTACTGCAGCACATTTTGATCTATTTTATTCTTTTTAACAGCGATCAAGTATTTGCAGTACATATGGCCATAATTTTTACTCACATTTTTTATTGTGAAATATAACAAAAATCTAGGAATGAACCCAATACGCGTATGTACATTTATCCAAATTATTATAAAGCTCAGACCTGTGAAACCACTACTCAGGTTCAGAAATAGGTCCTCCAGAATCGCCCCCAATCACAACCTCTTTTATTTCTCTTAGGAGGTCGGCGGTCTTCCTAGTATTGCTTTATAGCTTGACCAGTATGTCTGTATCCTTAAACAGTATAGATTAGTGATGCCTATTTGGAACTCTGTATCTATAGATTCACATTCTATGTATTTGGTGGTTTTTTTCACTTGATATTTTTTTTTGGTGAGATTGACCATGTGGTTGGGTAGAGCTGTAGTTCCCTCATTCCCCTCATTTCCATTGTTGTGTAATAATATTCCATTGTGTGACTCTCCCACAATACATCCTGCTGCTGATGGGTATGTGGGCTGTTTCCAGTTTGGGGCAATTCGGAATATTGCAGCCGTGAGCACTCTTGTATGAGCGTCCTGCTGCACAAATGTGTATGTTTCTATAGGATGTATATTCAGCTGTGCAATTGCTGGTTATTAGGGAATGTTCGACTTCAGTAGTTTCACCAAACTGTTTTGCAAATGGGAAACTTGCCCTCCACCAGCAGTGCTCATATTCTTCGCATCTTTGCCAACGCCTGGCATCTTTAGATTTGCGGTGATGACTCTGATGGGTGGGTAGCTACAACCTCCTTCATCTGTGAAATCACTGAAATTCAATCATTTGATAAATCTCTTTTTGATTATACATAATGCAGAATGATTCTAGGATATGTCAGTTTAATATATTTTTCATAAGCAGGGGCTGCTGTAGCTTGGGCAGCCAGAGTGGCTGGAAGTATGGCCAAAAAGGCAGGGGTTGGATCCCAGTCTGACCACCCTCTAGCCCTTCTTGGTGTAGACTCGGCCTCTGGTTTGATCTGAGCCAGGCTGGGGTTTCCCAAAGACAAACTCTACATTGTGTGGAGAAGTAGGGAGTGGGACAGCTGAACCAGACCCCATCCTGTCTGCAGCTCAGAGCCTGGCAATGCCGTTTGGGTGTGTGACTCTGGGCGACAAGAAGAACTATAACCAGCCATCGGAAGTGACTGACAGATATGATTTGGGGCAGGTCATCAAGACGTGAGTGCCGGGTCTGTTGGGCCAGGGTGGGCGGGCCAGGGCTAGGGAAAGGGGAGTGGAGTACAGCCCATGCTGAGGCCAGGGCTGAGCGGAGTGCCTGCTGGCTGCAGTGAGGAGTTCTGTGAGATCTTCCGGGCCAAGGACAAGACGACAGGCAAGCTGCACACCTGCAAGAAGTTCCAGAAGCGGGATGGCCGCAAGGTGCGGAAGGCAGCAAAGAACGAGATAGGCATCCTCAAGATGTGAGTGTGAGGCCCTGGGGTGGGGAGGGGGAGGGGAGGAAGCAGGGCAGGGCTCCAAGGGCCAGGGACCTCAAGCAGTACCAGCCTCCAGCCAGTGAGTGTGCTGTGGCCCACCAAAGCCTCCCTGAGGGGCTTCACCCAGCTCTAGCGCTTGGCTCTTCTCTCTGCTGCCAGGGTGAAGCATCCGAACATTCTGCAGTTGGTGGATGTGTTTGTGACTCGCAAGGAGTACTTTATCTTCCTGGAGCTGTGAGTGTGGGTCTGGGGTTCCAGGAGTCCTTAATCCTCCCAGGTCTATACCTGCTCTGCCCTCTGCAGCCAGGGCAAGCCCCGCTTCTGGACCCTTGGGGTCCCAGGCCCATGTGCCTTGCCCAGCCAGCTGCCTGGTGTCGGTAGCCTGCCCACGTACTCCTGCCCCACCCCCGATCCTGCCCACGCCAGGCTCAGGGGCTGGTGTCCCTCAGGGCCACGGGGAGGGAGGTGTTTGACTGGATCCTGGACCAGGGCTACTACTCGGAGCGAGACACGAGCAACGTGGTGCGGCAGGTCCTGGAGGCGGTGGCCTACCTGCACTCACTCAAGATCGTGCACAGGAACCTCAAGGTGAGGCTGGCAACCAGGTTGAAGGGTCAGTTGGCAACTGGCCTGAGGCTGGGGTGGGCAGCACTTCAGGGCCGTGGTCCAGCCTCTGAGGGTTTCATGGTGTCTTCATCTGCCCACCCGCATGCCATTCCCGGCTGGAGCAGCTAGAGAACCTGGTTTACTACAACCGACTGAAGAACTCAAAGATCGTCATCAGCGACTTTCACCTGGCTAAGCTAGAGAATGGCCTCATCAAGGAGCCCTGTGGGACCCCCGAATACCTGGGCAAGCAGGGAGTGGGGCAGGGCAGGGTGGGACAAAGCCTTCAAGGACTGACTCTGGGTAGTGGAAGAGGAAGTCCCCATCCCAGCAAATGGGTGTGGGTGGTACAAGGCCAAGCCAGGGCTGATACTGACCAGCAGATGGATCCTGTTTGCAGCCCCAGAGGTGGTAGGCCGGCAGCGGTATGGACGCCCTGTGGACTGCTGGGCCATTGGAGTCATCATGTACATCCTGTGAGTGGCTAAGTGGGCAAACAGGCTGGTAGTGAGGGGGGATTGAGGGTCTGCATCCATGGCCTTCCTGAATGACCCTGAGTGTGGGCCCCCATGCAGGCTTTCAGGGAATCCACCTTTCTATGAGGAGGTAGAGGAAGATGACTATGAGAACCATGACAAGAATCTCTTCCGCAAAATCCTGGCTGGCGATTATGAGTTTGACTCTCCATACTGGGATGACATTTCACAGGCAGGTGAGGAGGTATCCANCCACCTTTCTATGAGGAGGTAGAGGAAGATGACTATGAGAACCATGACAAGAATCTCTTCCGCAAAATCCTGGCTGGCGATTATGAGTTTGACTCTCCATACTGGGATGACATTTCACAGGCAGGTGAGGAGGTATCCAGCATGAGGGCAGAGTAAAGGACTGGTGTGGGGGACTGCTGTCAACCTTCTCTGCTGGACTCTGATCCCATCCCCGAGCCCATTCATCACCTCTAGACTGTGAGAGGGGTGCCCATGCCTAGACTCTACCTGGCTTTCTCCCAGCCAAAGACCTGGTCACAAGGCTGATGGAAGTAGAGCAAGACCAGCGGATCACTGCAGAAGAGGCTATCTCCCATGAGTGGTGAGCAGGGAGCAGGGGGGCGGGAGGAAGGATGGGAGGAGAGGCCAGGGGTTCCTTGTCCTCTGTCTTCTTCACACCTAGCACCTCCATCCTTGAGGCCTTGAGTTGGGTTTCGGGGGGTACCCAGAGCCCAGGCCAGCTCAGAGGGTCTGCCTAGGATCTTATAAGGAAAGGGTTGGGCACAGTCTCCATGAAGGCCATATGCCCTCAGATCTAGACACACTTGTACCCTTTCCAGGATTTCTGGCAATGCTGCTTCTGATAAGAACATTAAGGATGGTGTCTGTGCCCAGATTGAAAAGAACTTTGCCAGAGCTAAATGGAAGGTAAGGCTTGGATGGCTCTCTTTCCTGGCTTGATCCTCAGTGCTCCTTCTGGCACCACAGTTTCTTGCCTGCATCACATCCGTGCAGACATACACAGGCTTTTCTTAAACCATCAGGTGTAGCTATAGTCAATGTTATGACCCTAGGCAGGTGTACTGAGCAGCTGGGTCCCTGGCCCTGGGGTGGTCAGAGGCAGCCAGAGCCTCATGGAATGGTCTGGGTTTGGCCTTTGTGAAGAAACAGATCCAGTTTCCATAAGCCTCACTCTGAGCCTCTCTCCACTGTCCTTTCAGAAAGCTGTCCGAGTGACCACCCTCATGAAACGGCTCAGGGCCCCAGAGCAGTCCGGCACGGCTGCAGCCCAGTCTGCTCCAGGCACAGACACTGCCACCCCTGGGGCTGCAGGCGGGGCCACGGCTGCAAGTGCAGCTGCCTCAGCCCTTGGGGGCAGTGCCACCCCAGCCACAGTGGGTGATGCTACAAAAAGCGAGAACGTGGCCCCCGCCGACCGTAGTGCCACCCCAGCCACAGATGGCAGTACCACCCCAGCCACTGATGGGAGCGTCACCCCAGCCACCGATGGGAGCATCACCCCAGCCACCGATGGGAGCGTCACCCCAGCCACCGACAGAAGTGTTACTCCAGCCACTGATGGGAGAGCCACACCAGCCATGGAAGAGAGCACCGTGCCCACCACCCAAAGTAGTGCCACACCGGCTGCCAAGGCTGTTGCCACCCCTGAGCCGGCTTTGGCCCAGCCGGACAGCACAGCCCCAGGGGGCGCAACAGGCCAGGCTCCACCCTCTAGTAAAGGGGAAGAGGCTGCTGGCTGTGCCCAGGAGTCTCGGAAGGTGGAGACCAGCTGAGGCGGCAGGCTGTGGGGGGCGGGGGATGNCGTCTTGGGTTCATGGCGGCCCGAGCCTGCCATCCTGTGCATGCTCTCTCAGATTTGATTGCTCAGACAGATGTCGTCCTGGGGCAGCTTTACTCAGGAAGGGGTGCAGGGGGTACAGACAAATGTCTGGAGGGGAAGCAGAGCCTTGGTGGCATTGGTTTCCTTCCTGAAGTGACTTCTGAGTCAGTCCTAGTGGATCCTTGGATGTCAGACATAAGCCCAGGGGAAGCATCTAGCCTTGTCCAAGGGTGAACTTGCCTCCCAGGCAGTTGTTCCAGAACCGCTGATCCAACTTTATCATGAGCTGAGATTGTCTGTTTCTTGTCCTGAATCCTCAAACAGCTTTGCAGATAAGCGTCCATGGGCTTCCAGCCCACCTGCCCTGCCTCCGGAAGTGGGCAGACCACTTCCAGCTTCTCTGAAAAGGCTGGTCCTTACTTGAGCTCAGGGCAGATTACTGCCTCATGCTGTACTGGCCAGAGCCCTGACCTGACAGTTCAATAAGGACACACCTCTGACTCCAGCTATCCCAGGCTCGGCTCCTGTGCCCAGCCTTGGGACTTCTCCCTCCTTCCTGGTTTCTAATGGTAGTCTTCCTGAACACCTCACAGAGCCCCGGTTTCTCCATCTGGCTTCAGAGTCAGTCCTAGTGGACTCACGCTGTCTGCTCTTGAGGAGTGGGTGTCCCCAAGGTATCTGGAAGACCCTGGGTGGTCCGGGAAGGTAGTGGCTCACAGCAGAGAATGCTGAATGTCATCTCTCCCCAGTCCCTGGCGTGGAAGCAGGATGCTTTTTCCTGGATGTCCCTGGCTTTAGAAGGGCCCTACAGGGCCTGAGCAGTGATACACACTGGGCTAAGAGGGCGCTAGACCGAGAATCCTACTTAAACACAGTGGTCCAAGGCTTGGCCAGCAGTGGGGACCAGATCCAGGGAATGACCAGAGCAGCCCAGTGAACAGAGTTGATGAGTTCTCACTGTGGCTTTAGTAGCCAGAGGAAAGGCGCACCTTATGAAACTAAACGGAACTTTACCCAGACCCGCGGGATTTGAGTTGACTTAGGTGCTCCGAGGCCAGGAGCCAGTCCAGGGAGAAGAAAAGGTGGTACTTGGCCAGACGTCTCCTCTTCTTGACCTTGCGTGCTTTTTGTCCTTCTGTCTGATCTTGAGTGCTCTTTGCTCTTCTGTTTAATCTTGGGTGGTTTGTGCACCTGTTGGGGCTTATCATCCTTGCTCTGCTTGGCTATGGAGTGCTGTGAGGGTAAGCCGGGGCCATGGATGGGACCCACTTTGCTGATGGAGGGTGGTGATGGGGACCATTACCACCTTCACCATCTTCACCCACGCCTTGCGTCCTCCTCTTGGAGCTGTTCCTCTGACAGCTGACTGTCCTCTCCGTGCACCCCTAGTTCTTAGACAAGCCAGAGGACGTCTTGCTGAAGCACCAGGCCAGCATCAACGAGCTGAAAAGGACCTTGAAGGAACCCAACAGCAAACTGATCCACCGGGATCGAGACTGGGAGCGGGAACGCCGGCTGCCCTCCTCGCCCGCCTCCCCCTCCCCCAAGGGCACTCCTGAGAAGGTCAATGAGGTAGGTCTCACCCTGAGCCCCTCGACTGGTGGGGAAGGTTGCCATGTCCTGACTTATCACTCCCCTCCACACCCCACCGCTGCATTAGGTGGTGATGGGAATGGGACAGCGGGTTAAGCCAAGGAAGACAAATTTACTCTGTCTTGGGCTCTTGGGCCTCAGGGACCACCTTGAGATGCTCTAAAGACTCACTGTAGCTGGGAGTATTTTCCTTCCATCAACCAGAATATAATGGAGAAGGGGTGCTGGTTAGAAATGCAGGTTCTGAGGCCCCACATCAGACCTACTGAATCAGAATATTTGGTGGTAGAACCCTGGAATCAGCATTTTAAACAAGGAGATCCTCACACATATCCTAAANATGATAGCTGTGAAATGAGGGCTCCCCTTTCTGGGGAATCTTGTTGAGCAGTAGCAAGGCCAATGGCATACACAAGCATAGTGTCTCTCTGCTTATTTTCCTTGGGAGTATTGTCTTAGGCACATCCTCCTCTTGAACCATCTCGAAAGTAACAGAGGTTTTATTATGCTCATATAGATAATCATTTTCATTTCTGCCTTAAGATAGAGTTTAGAAGAAGCAGACTACCCTCACTAAGAGGAGAAACCTCTTTGTGATGAAATTCTGTGTTCATCAGGCCAAAAATAGGAGATTCAAAGCTTCTCAGATTCATTAAAAAAAAAAAAAAAAAAAAAAGAATTCNAATCCCAAACCGTTATTTTTAGCACTGCTACGTCTTGGCACTCTTTCCCCCCTGTTGACACTTCCGTGTTTTCTCTCTAGTGCTGCTGCTCACTGATGTGAAACCCATCTGAGGTCTAGACTTAGAGTGCCTGGGTTTACCTAGTGGCTCTGCTGCCTGCTAGCTGGCTGACTCTGGGCTTGCTACTTAACCTCTCTGAACCTCCATTAAGTAGAGATAATAAAAGTCCCTCGTTCCTAAGACAGTTGTGAGCAGCCAGTGAGACAAAGCAGGGAGGGATCGGCTTGCAGGAGAGGACCTAGATACTCAGTGTGAGTTACTTCTTTCATCTGGAGAGCCTTGGGGCAGAAAGTTAATTTCAAATCAGAATCTTTTCGAAACTTGGGAAAGACCCTGGAAACCCACTTGGTCCAAGGTCATCATTTTACACACGGGGCGCAGAAAATCAGAAAGGGGAAGGCCTTGGACTTAATCAGTGTCATAGCTGCTAGAAGAGGAGCCGGAATCTGATTCTCTTGTGACCCAGGCCATTGTATTCGCTATTAAATCACAGCTGCCTGGGAGCAAGACCAAATCCCATGAAGACCAGGACAGAGTCAGCTGTGCGCGTGCTGCCCTTTAATGGTTTGAAAATCGGTGACGCAGCTGTGACCTAATAAGCGAGCCTTTGAGTCAGTACTCCCGCGGCCTTGACCTGCGGGGTGACGGAGGGCCTCATCCAGTGAGGCTGCTGTAGGAGCCCCCTGGTTGGTGATTCACAAAGTCGCGGATGCTCTGGAGGCCTTTAAGTCTGGCGCCATGGAGGAGGGCGCCTGTCTTCACCCGCTAAGGCTTCTGCGGTCCCCACCGGCACCACCAAGGATCTGCAGACCCTGCATGGGGCTGTGGGGCTGACCTGGTGATCCGGTTACACGCCCCTCTCCTAACTTCCCTGAGAGACTCTTGTCTCCGTTGACCTCTGTTCAGTTCTGAAGTGAGTGAAGTGGAGGCACAGGCTTCTGAAAGGTCAGACTCCTGCTGAGAAGGGAAGGCTGAGCCTAGAACAGGGCTCTGGAGAGTTGAGGTGCCTCTGAGGGGGTGGGTGCCCCACCTGCTGGTGACAGCTGGAACTGCTAGAAGGTGCATCTTACTAGAAGGTGGAGTCTGTTCTACCTCCCACCACCCCACCGCCCCTGTAAGAAGCGTAGTGCCTTGTCTGGTCCAGGAGCTAACCTTGGAGCAATGGACAATTTAACTGGCTTACAGCTCTCACTGGCATTTAGAGGCCCTTGGAAATTTGGGAAATGGGAGGAGCTGTAGCCCAGGACTGGACTGGGTCCTTGGGCCGGTGACATCACCTCTCTGAGTCTCACTGCCTAGTCATACCATCCAAAAGGGCACCAAAATTGCCACTCCACAGCATTGCTAGGAAGTTTGAATGAAATAATGGATATAAAGTGAAAGTTGCTCAGTCATGTCTAACTCTTTGCGACCCCATGGACTGTCCATGGAATTCTCCAGGCCAGAATACTGGAGTGGGTAGCCTTTTCCTTCTTCAAGGGGTCTTCCCAACCCAGGGATCAAACCCAGGTCTCCCACATTACAGGTGGATTCTTTACCAGCTGAGCCACAAGGGAAGCCCTAATGGATATAAAAAAGGACTTTATAAACTGGAAAGTGCTGGACAGTCACAGGGCCATTGGCTGACGGTAACTNCCAGGGATCAAACCCAGGTCTCCCACATTACAGGTGGATTCTTTACCAGCTGAGCCACAAGGGAAGCCCTAATGGATATAAAAAAGGACTTTATAAACTGGAAAGTGCTGGACAGTCACAGGGCCATTGGCTGACGGTAACTAGGATCCCTGGTCCAGACGTGGGCTTTCTGGGTCTATCCTGCGGGTGTCACTCAGAGTTCCTAGCAGCTCCTCATATACTTTGGGGCCCCATCTGGGCCAGTGGTAAAGTGGTAGGAACTTAAACCAAAATGGGGACCCCATACTAGAGAGTTCCCATCTGCGAAAGCCAGGTTTTTGTTCCAAAGATAACTTTAAAAAAAGCTTTCTGTTTTGTATCACAGTATAGCCAATTAACAGTGTTGTGATAGCTTAAGGTGAACAGTGAAGGGACTCAGCCATACATATGCATGTATCCATTCTCCCCCAAACTCCCCTCCCATTCAGGCTGCCACAAAACATGGAACAGAGTTCCATGTGCTATAGAGTAAGTTCCAAAGATAATTTTTTAAAGGGGGCTGAAATCCAGACTGCAGGATTGAACCATTGCCTCAACCAAAGATACCCAGGGAAGACTTGGACTCAGAGTCTGAGTGACAGGACTCCAGACCTCTTGAATGAGAGTGGCAGGTAATGAGGAAAGGCCCGAGGTCTGGTGCTGGCTGGCAGCTGACCATGGGCCTCCCTCCTTGAATGGCTCCAAGGGATGGTTCCTTTCCATCTCACCCCGCAGTCCCCACATGGCTCCTTCATGACCTAAGGATGCAGGGTTTACAAAGCTGGGCTATTCACGGACTCTGTGTGTGTGTCTCTCCTGCTTTTTCTCTCTCCCTCTCTGTCTCTCCTTCCCTTCCTCCCACTTTCCCTCTCCTCTGGCCCTGGGCCTCCCCTGCAGTCCCAGAGGACCCCGGACACCTCTCAGCAGGACTTGGCACCTGAGCCTGGGACGGCCATAGGCTTGGAAGTGTTCACTCAGAAAAGCCTCGCAGCGTCGCCTGAGGTTACTGTCATCACCTCCCTGCCCACCCAGAACCACCTTCATGGTCTTAAGAAAGCCCTTTCTCTGGGTTGAGGGGGTTGGGCCAGGGTCTGTCCTGCAGGTGGGAACAGTGGGTACCCCATGTTATCCACATGCTGTGACATGTTAGTGTCCCCCCTCCCAGGGATCCATAACAGGCCAGCCCATCCCTCATCTGTGGTTTCTCAGGAAGGACGGGACTGAAAGCATTCAAGGGAGACAGAATAGTCTGAGTCACCTTTGGCTTAAAAAGGGCAGGCAGAAATGACCTCTGCAGCCCCACCGAGGCAGGTGACCTGGAGGCAGACTCTGACTGCTAGGCTTGGGGTCAGGGGTCGTGGCACCTAACTGCTTTTGCCCTGAGGTCTTGTCTCTGCTCAGAGGCCTGAGTGAAGTCTAGCAGTGGCTTGTTAGTCTATCCATCCTCTGCCTCCACCTTCTCTAAACTCCACTTGGAGCTTGGGTTTATCAGGGTCTCCAGGCAGGTAGAAGTGAGCGTCTTTCTCCAGAGAGCATCCTTGGGGTTGTAGGGATGTTGTTGAGGCAAGCATTCTAAACTAGGAGGGCATTGCTTCTGTGCTCAGGACGACAGCAGGCCAAGAGCTCTCAGAACTTCCTGTGCCCCTGCCTGGAAGCCAGACAGAATCCAGGTCCAGGGCAGGGGAGTTGCATCGTCCCTCTCTACTGGGACTTCGTAAACTGACAGGGTTGGAAAGGATGACCAACCGATCGTCTGGGCAAAACTTCCTTCTCCCTGATAGCCAACCCTTCTCTGTTGGCCTAGTGTGTGTGAGGGCATGTAGTATTCTATACTCCCAGAGGAAGATTTTGTAGCTGCTAGAAATGTCCTGGAGCCGTAAAAGAGATGTGAGTCAGCTACATAAATGGTAAAACATAACTCACAGTTCCACTCTGAAATTTTCCTCAATGTAAAAATAAAAACAAAACCAGGAACATTCAAGAGAAGTTGGACAGGAATCAACAGCATCCCAAGGTTAGGGAAGCAGTCATGTCTTGGAACACAGAGATGTGAGTGAGCCAAGCACTAATACTCTTGTTTGAGGCACAGCATGCATCCTTCACCAGCATCCCCCAAATTTTCTGTCCAGCCTCTTCTACAAGGCGGGGCTCTCGCCATTCTCTACAGCATCCCATTTTGTCTTCAGTCATCCTTTGGGAAGTTTACATATTGAATTATAACCTGCCCTTCTGAGTCACCTGCCCACGAGCTGCGCTGCCCCCTGGCACCTGTAGATCTGGTCTGTATCCTCCTCCGGGAAGACCTTTCAGAGTTGAGCATCCCTTTTACACCCCCAACTCCCACTTTCTTCGGCAGCTTCTACTTTGGTTTCTAGAGGGTTCCTTGTCCTGGACCCCTGCTTGGGGCGGGGGCATGTCTTGTAAAGGGCAGGGCCCAAAATGTGATCTAGAGCTCCAGGTGGACCCTGAAGAGCCTGGAGTCAGCAGAATCCTGGCTGGAGATTTTGTTCCTGTGGGCTTGTGTGGGAACGTAATTGCCCTGGCTCCCAGCTCCCAGCTCCCTGTTTCTGTCTCGGGGCCAGTCTTGCTGCAGTGGCCCCATCTGACAGCAGGGGGCGCTCTGAGCAGGCACTAAAGGTCCTCTGGCTCAGTGAAAAATGGCTCTGACATCATCCATCGGTGAATCCAGACAGAGGGCCAAAGCTTTTCCTCTTTTTGTTCAGCCTTTTTTTCTCTTCAGGATTTTTACTTGTTAGAAACAGAGCTTTCTCTTCCCCCTGGGAGCCTCAGTTTCCCCTTCTGATATAACGGTAACAGGACCTGCCTTGCAGGTCTCTATTTGGATTAAATTTAATACTGTCTCCAAAGGGCTGACATTGCCTGGCACATAGTAACTAAATATAAGGGCGTGTTCTTCCTGCAGAACCTTTCTGTTCTGTGCTAGCTCCCACCCCATTCAACCTAGTTCCTAAGCTTCTGGTTTCTAGAAACTAGTTTCCAGTTAGACTTGGGGCAGGGATGCTCCAGAAGGGGTCTCATGGACTATCTTTGGCTATCATTGATTGCCAAGCTGTTGATGTCAGTACAAGCTGAAGTGGGAGCAGCTAAAGCTGCCTGCTTCCCAAAGAGAGAAAGGAGGCTTTGTAGGCTCTCAAAGTTCTTCCCTCTGGGATGGTTCAAATGATGTTGTCCTGAAAGCTTAACAACATGAAGGAAAATCTCAGAAACTGATGCAGACTTTCTCTGGACCCTCCCGCTTCCTTGTCTCTCTTTCCTGTTGACAAGATTCTTTTCATGAAGTTTGATTCCTTGAAAGTCATGGAGATTTTGCTAAAGTGGATCTGGGAAGTAGAGGTCAGAGGGTTGACCATGCTCCCTTGATCCTTCAGAATGCTTCAGATCTTCTGGGATCTGACAGATTCCTCACCAGATGCTCACCTGCATCAGAGCCCAAGCTCCCGGAAACTTGCCCCCTTCTGTTGTTGAAAGCAATTTTCATCACATCTTACCATTGAGCTCTTTGTAGGATGTGGAGTCAGAGACTGGGTTCTAGGCCTGCCTTTATCGCTGGCTCACTCTTTGACTTTGGGCATGGTGCCTACTTTCCCCAGGCCTCAGTTTCCACACTTGTGAGCTTGAGTCAGAGCAGTGGTTTCAAAAGAGGGAGGCATTCTGGGGCACTAGGGTAGCCCAGACCTCCAGTGTCAACAGGGCAGTCCAGGATCTGTGTTACATACTGAACTGCCATCAAGATTTCATGTGAAGAAAGTATTCTGTGGTTGCAAGATTAAAATCCCAATGGCCTTCTTGCTTTTCTTTTTTCGGTCATACTGCTTAGCCTATAGGATCTTAGTTACCCAACTAGGGATCAAACTCAGGCCCCTGGCAGTGAAAGCACTAAGTCCTAACCACTGCACCATCAGGAAATTCCCAGTCTTCTTCCTTTTTTTTTAAATAACAATTCTAAAAGTCCATCCTTCCCTCCTTAAGTGCTGTTTGAGAGACTCTAGGGAAGGCAGAAGGCTGTCTCATTGATGGTTGATTGTGACACACTCAGTGCTTCTAACTGATGATGCTGCTTGGATCTTTAGATGTTTTTCTTCTCTGTTGTGTTCTGGTCAGTCCTTTTCCACTCTTTCTGTGAATTTCATTAGAATTCTCTAAGAATGGGTGTGCTTAGTCACTCAGTCATGTCCAACTCTTTATGACCCCATGGACTGCAGCCTGCCAGGCTTCTCTGTCCCTGGGGAGTCTCCAGGCAAGAATACTGGAGTGGGTTGCTATCCCCTTCTCCAGGAGATCTTCCCAACCCAAAGATTGAACCTAGGTCTCCCACACTGCAGGCAGATTCTTTACCAGCTGAGCCACCAGGGAAGCCCAAGAGTGGAGTAAGAAGCCTATCCCTTCTCCAGAGGATCTTCCCGACCCAGAAATTGAACTGGGGTCTCCTGCATGGCACGCAGATTACCATCTGAGCTACCAGGAAAGTCATTTCTAAGAATAGGCCTTGGTATTTATTTTTTGGGGAATGAACCCCACAGAATTCAAACTGTTTAAACCATTATGGTGACTGGTACTGACCTCTAGATCTGGCCATGTGGCAGTTTTCACTGTAATCTCTTTGCTTCCAATTAGCTCTTGCAGAAAGGTTTCAGGCTGTGGCTGTGAAATTCAACTCAGTGCTTTCCCCTCAGTTGGACATTAGATTACAGTTGGGGCCCATATTCTGTTGGCTGTAAGTTGGCCAAGCTCTCAGGCATCAAAAGTCAAGCATTGTTTTCCTGACTGTACCATCAGTTGACCATGACCTTGAGTAAGTAACTGACCTTCTGTAGGCCTCAGTTTACCCCATTTCTCAGTACACGGAGAAAACTGGACTGGAGGGTCTTAGGAGTTCTTTTGGCTCTAACCTTCAAAGGTTCCACGTGATGTAAGCTACTTTCCCCTCTGTCACTGGCAGTTTTATTATTTAAAGAGAAAGAGTCCTGGACCATCGATAGATCTCCATTTCCCCTTGGTTAACACAGGGAGGGTATGAGACCCCCACCCCATTTTACCAAGTTTGGGTGGTGGTTGAGGGGTAGAGAACATCAGTAGGTAATTGGTTGGGTGCCTTGATGGGGAGTGTAGTGTTGATCCTTGATGAGGCTGACCAGCATTGTCATGCCTTCCTGTGCCCTGCCAGCTTGGCCCCTTCTTGCAGAGGGAAAAAGTGACGTGTTCTTCAGGTGCCAGATATCATGTTAACTCTTCTTGCTCCAATTGAAACGCAGGGTTCAGAGCACTGGGTATTTATAGAGAGAGAGTACATTAGGCCAGAAGAGCTCGGTCTCCTAAAAGTGACCAGCACGCAGCAGGAAGGAAGCGACTCAAGCCTCGCCAGCATCCTTGCTGATGGCAGACTCTCCAAGGCAGACATCCTGGTGGACAAGTTCAAGGTGGAAGTGGCCACCGAAGAAAAGGTGGGAGCCAGAAGAGCAAACGCCCAGCGACCAGGAAGAATGATCGCAAGCCCTGAAGACTTCGAGTCCGTGTGGGAGGAAGCCCTCTGGGCCAGGGGATGCCCAGAAAGGGCTTCTCTGGCTCCAGGCTGCACCCCAGCAGGAAGGCTCCCAGAGGGCTCCCAGTTCAGGGTGGATGCTGCAGAGGTAGCGGTCAGGAAGCCCTCGGCCTCCAATGATCAGCTGGAGGGCCTGGCAGAGCTGAGGCAGGAGCTGGAGGAGTTCCAGGCTCACAGAAGACCCACTGCCCCAGGCATCCAACCCGCAGAAGTGTATGTGCCGTCTCCAGCCTTCGACACAGCAGGACTCCGGTCGTTTCTTCTGGACCCCGCCCACACAGAAGCCAGAGCCGACTCGAGTGACGAAACCGACACCTCCTTCGCAGAGAGAAGCTTCTACTTCAGCTGCGGAGAGAGAGATGCTGAAGATCAAGTCCTCCCTCCACCCCTGGAGGAGAGAGAAGAGCACTCAGATGCCCCATCCAAATGGGAGACCAGGCGGAAGCTGGTGGAGGGGCTCACGGAGAGGTTGGAGCTGGACTCCTCGGGCCCATGGGGCTCTGCTGCTGCTGGCAACAAGCACCAAGGGGGTGTCGCCCCCTCAGCTTCCCCAGAGGACGAGGCGGGGCCCCCCAGGAACCACCGACCAGAGGACCTGGAGGTCTTTGCTGAGCAGCTCGGAAAGGGACCTTCTCCAGAGCTGACGTTCGCTGAGGATGGGGACGCAGCTCGGTGTGGGGTGGAAGGAGAGGCTGCCCTCGCCTTATCCTCAGAAGTTGCCGAGGAAGAGGCCCCCAAGAGTGGAGATTTGATGGGAAAGGCTGAGAAAAGCCCCCCCGGAGAACGGAACCACTCTCCTCACAGAAGAGGGGCCATGCGTCCAGATCCCCAGGTCTTCGCCCTTCCGTGGGCCATCCCTCCTGGCGACGTCGGGAAGCCAGCCAGGCCGGACAGAGGTAACTTCCTGCCCAAAGAGAGGGGACCGGTTCACACCCAGACAGGAGAACCTGCAGCAGACGACAGCAAAGTCCCAGCGTTCCTTCAGATGGAAGTGATCACCCCGCTCCCGACCTCCCCTCTTCCATCTGCGGCTCATATTTCTCTAGAGGCAGCTTCTCCAAGCTCATCCCCTCGTGGGTTAGGGGACCCTGTGCAGCTCAGGGGCCCCTTGGGAGAACAGCCCCCTGTGTTTCTCAAATATGCCCATCCTTCTAAAGAGAGCCCGGAGCCCAAGCACCAAATCGGGCTGGCTGTGACCCCGACGGATGGAGGGGAGTGCAGGGCCCCTCCCGTCGCCAGCAGGAAGCCCAGAATCATCTCTGAAGAGGCAGAGGGGTTGGTGTTCCCTGCAGGGAAGCACAGGGAGATGCCCTCNCTGTGACCCCGACGGATGGAGGGGAGTGCAGGGCCCCTCCCGTCGCCAGCAGGAAGCCCAGAATCATCTCTGAAGAGGCAGAGGGGTTGGTGTTCCCTGCAGGGAAGCACAGGGAGATGCCCTCTCTCCAGGCTGGGGCTCAAGAGGGCTCATTGGAAGATATCAGCAAGACCTCCGTGGCCAACAAAATCCGCATCTTTGAGACCCACGGGGCTGAAACTCGCCGGACAGGTCTGGGGGAAACCAGGGCCTTTGCCCACGAGTTGTCTTCAGAGGCCTCCACGGGGCAGGCAGAGCAACAGCGGAGTAAGCGTTTCGACCTGGGATGTGTCCAGTTCCAGCCCCCGGGGGATTTGGCTGTCCCCACAGTCACACAGCCTTCAACGATGCCGCTGGCTCCCAGCCGCCTCCAGGAGGGCGTCTCTACATCCTTCCCTCAGGAAGGACGCAAGGATGTTGAGCTCGTGTCCAGCAATCCAGGCTGTGAAGCCACACTGGAGGAAGCCCCTGGGGGAACTGGCCACGTGAGCCCCCGTCCCCACCGCCGCCCCTGGCCGGGGAGCTGACCGCATGCCGCGTAGCTCTGTAGAAGCATGGTTCCGTGGCCCCTCGTCATTACCGCAACCAGAGGCTGCTTGTCCAACCCTATGAGTTCTCCTCCCTAAATGGGCCTGAGTGTGGCCCAGGCGGAATGACGAGTTCATCTGCTTGGCCCATGTTAGCTTAGCCACAGAGACCCTCGGCTTCTGGTGTGACCCGGCGCCCGGAGGGTCCCACAGCCCTGGTGGAGAAGGTGGCACCACCTCCGGCAAACTACACACTCGCTTTGCCTTGCTGCCCCCACCTGCTGGGTTCCTGCCGTTTTGCTTGGCTTGGCCAGCAATCTTCCTTCATCCTCTTCCCTTCCCTGATGCTCCTGCCCGCGGGAAGCTGACAGTCCAGAGGTTTCCACCCTTCGCTTCTGGTTCCCTCTCGGTCCCAGTGCCAAGTTCCTTTCTGCCTCCTTAAGACTAACTGTCTTCTCTAATCCAGAACAAAGCCGGAGACGTGGTCAGGCAAGAGACGCAGGTCACCAGCCTAGCAGCGAACCCCCCAGGAAAGGGGGGGCACCTGAGATTCGCCAGCCCCCTGGGCCCTCAGGTCTCTGCAGCCCCTCGGTGCCCTGATGGCCCGGTCACCTCCACCTGGCCAGGGTGCCTCGCGGCCTCCACACCCCCACCTGCTCTGGCAGCGCCTCTTGTAGCAGCTCACCTCTGGCTTGTCTGGAATGTGTCCTCACACCTCTCAACCTTCCAGAAACTGGCTGAACGGAGGCTTGTCTCGCGAGTGAATCTCTAAGCCTACTGAGTCTCTAGAACCTGGAGCCAAGTACTTTAAAAATATATATATTTGGTGGATGTTAGATTGGTCTTAAAAAAAAGAATGTTGTAAAACAGCCAAAAATGTGTGTGTGGTGTTTAATCCCTGACAGGCCAAGTTGAGAGGTATGTATGTCAGACAAGAGCAGCTGGTCCCCCTCCAGCACTTCCTTGGCCTGCTGTTGTCAATTGCACTGATTTGATCAGAACCTCCACTCAGGGAACTCAGGGTGAAGGGCTGTAGCACCCAGCTCCCAGGAATTACCCAGTGTGGCTCCTCCCTCTAGATGATGCTGACTCCGCCCACCGAGACTCAGTGGAATTGACAAAACCATGCTAGCACCCTCTTTGTTCCTCAAAGCTCTTGGCTCCAGCCTCTCTGCCTCCCCATCCTGGATGTTTCCGAGTCCCTGGGCCTCCCTCCTTGGTTTCTGTCTCCTCAATGTCCGCCTGCACGGATGGGCCTGGGGTCTGGGCTCCCATCCCTGCCGCGTGCGCAGTGCCGCTTCTGATAAACTCCCAGATCCAAACCTTGGATGGAACCTCCTGTCCAGGCCCAACTGGCAGGATGTTTGCTTTGTACTTGCTTTTGCCGTCAGCGAGAGACCCTCGGAAAGGAGCGTCCTCTCTCTTGAGAAATTTTCTGTGTGTGTATGTTTTCTTTTCATTTCTTGTTTTTTTTTTAGCTTATTATGGTGTCAAAGAACCTTTCCGGGGGTGTTTTTCTTTTCCTGACCTGCTCTTCCATTTGGGGGCATCAGCTGGCCCCAGGATTTCTTCTGTCATTCACCATCTTGATTTCTCTCTTTCTCTCTCTCTCTCTCCCCCCTATCCCACACCCCGCCATTCCTCTGATTTTATCTGGCCATAGAGAGCAGGGCTGAGGGAGGGCTCCGAGGAGAAGGTCAAACCGCCACGGCCCAGGGCCCCAGAGAGTGACACGGGAGACGAGGACCAAGACCAGGAGAGGGACGCTGTGTTCCTGAAGGACAACCACCTGGCCATTGAGCGGAAGTGCTCCAGCATCACTGTCAGCTCCACGTCCAGCCTGGAGGCCGAGGTCGACTTCACGGTCATCGGGGACTACCACGGCAGCGCCTTTGAAGACTTCTCCCGCAGCCTGCCTGAGCTTGACCGAGACAAGAGTGACTCGGAAACCGAGGGCCTGGTGTTCTCCCGGGATCTCAGCAAGCGGGGCCCCAGCCAGGATGACGAGTCCGGGGGCCTGCAGGACAGCCCGGACCGTGGGGCCTGCTCCACCCCGGATATGGCCCAGTTCGAGGTACAGTGGAGCGTCACCGGGACCCGGGCCCGCCGGGCACTGCATGTTCAGAGGGCCCTGGGCCACGCGTGAGAAGACTGAGCCGCCAGCCGGAAGCTCTGATCCGTGTTGCATGACCGCCCCTCCGCAGAGCAGCATGGTTCTGTGCTCGCATGTTCGGCAGCTCGGTTTACCCCTAACGTGCACTCCCAGGCGCTTTAACCCCGTGACCTCATCTTTTGCCTGAGGTCAAGTGACGACAGGCAGTCTGGTCGGACTCGACTCCTCCCCCTGCCTGCGTTGCATGGCACCTGCAGAGACTGTGTGCTTGTGGACTCATGGGGGCGCCTGTGGCCTGCTCGGAAAGCCAGATGTTTGTTTCTGATCCCTGCGCTGGCTCCTCTCCATGGGGCCTGGGGTCTTGGGGGAACAGTGGAAACTCCTAGAGAAAAGGAAACGTCATTGCAGAAGGGGACTCGGGGACAGACTGGGTTTGGGCCTCTCTGCTCTCAGTGCTGCTTTCGGGGGACCTTTGGTCCCGATTCCTTTGCTTTTGCGTCTCTTCCAGCCCCAGCTGCCTCCCACCGCACTCTCCCTTCCCCCACATTCCAGGCATTGAAATAGGAGCTCATCCACTCTGGTTCACTCTATGCTGAACCCTCTGGAGAAAGTTTTTTCTCCCTTTCTCTGCCTTGCAAACTTGTCATGTTCCAGAACTGAGTCCACATATCGCTTAACGAGTGAATGCTTTCCTGACCACCCAGGGCAGAAGCGTTGCTCCCTGCTCGGCCCCCTTGCTCTGCTTGCTTCCGCTCCCATCATAACTACAAGTTGTCAGGTTACTGGCTGACAGGTCTGCGTTCCTACCAGGTGGCAACTCCACTAAGCTTGCACATACCAAGCACTAATAATGATTAATTGAATGAATCTCTAAGTTATAACCATCTATTAAAAGAAGAGTTCCCTCTTAGCAGCCTCCCAACCTGATGAAAACTGGCATTCATTCATTCTTTCATTCACATATTTTAGCACCTGCTGCGTGTATAGCCATGAACTAGGTTCGATGGAGGACTCAGAAGAAACTAATCATTTAACATAAGACTTCTAGAGTAAAGGCTGTAATCTGTTTGCCCACGGGTGTTTTCTTTGACCTTGGTTTAAAAATCAGGATGATGAATATAAGATCCAAGGATTTTTTTTTTAATATCATTTAAAAAATCAGATAATCCAGTCACTCAGACCAAACCTGAGTGGACCCCATGTGCTCTCCAGTTCATCCCCGTCCTCAGCAAGCCCACTTCCCTTGTTTATATCTGTTGCCTGCCCCTTCCCCGCACCCCCAGGCCTCCAGGTGTGTGACTCTTGCTCTAAAGAACAGACAAAGCAGCTGGGAGGTGGTGGCATCACCCCTGAAGTCATTCAGGACGGTGTATATCAGGAGGATGCTGGATGGGAGACCGGGCAAGGAGCATGTTTACTGAATAGTGAATGTTCTCTTAATGGTAGCCTGAAAACCAGCACGGACCACCATGAGGTTGCACTACCGTGAGGTTGTATTGTCACAGGATCACAGGCAGCCCGTCTGGGTGCTGCTGATGGGTCTGGCTCCCTTCCCAGGCTGTTTGTCTGTGACATCACACCAGGCCTCTTTTTCCCTGGCCTGCATCACCCTCTGGAAAGTGAGCCAGCAGCAGGGGTTGGAATTCACCTGCTGACCCTACGTCGCAGTTGCCTCTGAGCAGGAATCATGCTGGGGTTTGAGACACAGTGTTCCTCCTTCATCTCCCTACAGCCCGTGAAAACGGAAACCATGACTGTCAGCAGCCTGGCCATCAGGAAGAAGATTGAGCCGGAGGCTGTACTGCAGACCAGGGTTGCCACTGTGGACACCACCCAGGTAACCTGTGCTTTCCTGTGTGCCTGAGCATAGAAACTGGGCATTGGAGTGTGGCGTCCCCACCGTGGCAAACACCCTTGGCCAGCTCTTGCCAGCTTGGCTTCCCCCAGAGCCACAATTTTAACCCTGATGGTCTTCCAAGCTTCATTATCTTCCCTGAGCCCCATGGGTGGGTGATGGGATGGGCAGACTATTCCTCTTAAAGCTTCAGTTTTCCCATCTATAAAATAGGGATGGTCATGTGACCTTTATGTGCCTGAGCATAAGGCACACTCCTGGGAGTGTTACATGGATAAGACAGTGGGTCTTATCAAGTGACGATGGGTCACTTGAAGGAGTCGGAGAGGTTTCTTGAGCTATCCCAGGGACTGCTTTGGAAGAAGAGAGATCCCAATTCAGCTTTAACCACAGTTGCTCACATGGGGTCATTTTTTTTTTTTTATGCATGGGGTTCCACATCAGACTGACAGAATGAACAAACTGAGGGGGAAAAAAAAACAAAACATAAGTTATTTGGCTCAGCAAGATGTAAAAATACCTAGTACCCTAGAGAAAGTGTTAAGTCATTCAGTCATGTCCAGCTCTTTGCAACCCCATGGACTATAGCCCACCAGGCTCTTCTGTCCATGGGATTCTCCAGGCAAGAATACTGGATTGGTTGCCATTCCTTTCTCCAGGTGATGTTCCCAATCCAGAGATTGAACCCCAGGTCTCCTGCATTGTAGGGTAGATTCTCTACTGTTTGAGCCACCAGGGAAGCCCAGCCTGGAGAGGCTGTTGCAAACAGACACAGATCCATTACTTACAGTGCATTTCCTCAGCTCTTTCGTTTTTCAGCTCTGAAAAGGGAGACTGAGGGTCTGATAGATTTCCTCTTGGTTCTTTCTGGCCAGAGGAACTGCAGTGTTGGGGGCTCTTTTGCCCTGGAGACCAAGCTTTGTCTCAAGAACTTAAAGTAAGATGTAAATCTACACGACGTGGGCAACTCTGTCCTTTCCAGAACTTTTTCTCCATCTTTGATAACATGCATAGAGGTTCTTGAGGTGGCCAGTGCAGCTGTAAAAACCTTCGAGTTCTGGCTGTGTGACCCTGGGCAAGCTGCTCCACTCGTCTGTTTTATTTTAGTAATGTGTGTTGGCTTTGTTTTTATACAGAGAAGTAGAAAACGAAAAATGGCCCCACAGCTCCTGTAACAAAATAACAACAAAATAGTCACACTTATGACATTCAAACAGAACAAAATGAAATTTTTCTTGTGATTCTTCCCAGAAAAAAAAGATTAGGCATATACCAACATATGTACTTACATCTCTAGATATTTAAATTTTTTACACAAAAGAGATCGTTCTCTTTTACATTTTACCTTTTTTCTTAATATTTACCCTGGAGATCCCTCCTTGTTGGCCCATGTGGACCCACCTCACTCTCCTTATTCCCACCTAGGAGTGGATCCTGATTTAGCATGTATTTATCTCCCATCAATGGACCTGTGACTGTTTTTGTCTTTTGCAGTTAACACTGATGCTGCAATGAGCTTTTCTGTTCAGACTTCTGGTAAAACTTTCAGTATGTATCCGAAGGGTGAATCCCTAGCAATGCGCTCCTCAGTCAAAGAACACAGGCTCTGAAATTTGGATAGAATGTTTCAAATTATCTGGGATTGTTTTCCCTTCGTGAAATAAAAGGTTTCCAATGAGCTGGAGGACCTGTGACCTGGAATGACCTGAGGCCCATTTGTAGTTTGGTCTGTGTGTGGATAGGGCTTCCCAGGTGGCGCTACTGGTAAAGAACCCGCCTGTCAATCAAGAAGAGATGCGGGTATGATCCCTGGGTTGGAAAGATCCCCCAGAGGAGGAGATGTCAACCCACTCTAGTAGGAGAATCCCATGGACAGTGGAGCCTGGCAGGCTAGTCTATGGGGCCACAAAGAGAGTCAGATACAACTGAATGCATGCACGCATGTACGTATGGGGTGTGGACATCCCCCTCCCCACGTTCGCTCACACTGCCTTCCACTTGGTACCTGGGGCTGCCTCCTGCCCCGGTGGCAGAGGCTGCAGTCGTTTTCGGTACCCTTTATCTCTCCCTGCACCCCTCTAACAACTTCTCCTCTGGCCCCCAGGTTGATGGGACTGCCCCAGGAGGGAAGGAGTTCCTCACAACTACTCCCTCCATCACCACAGAGACCATATCAACCACCATGGTAAGTAGGACCTGAGGCTCGCCTCTCCGACCAGCCCCCTTACCCCTGAAACAGCCCCATAACAAGCTGACCTCGCCAGGTGTGGCAGGAAGCCCTTGTCCACCTCACTGTGTCAGGCATGGGACACAGAGTCGAAGTTTGAAAGTCTGGCCCATAGCTGCCACAGGACAGCCTGTGAGATCTCAGTTTCTCAAAGTGAATAATGTGGGAGGTGGCATCCCCAAGTTTCAGTCATCTGGACCATCTGAGCTATTGCAGGGACAAGGAGATGATGCTACTGTCTGATTAACTGATTATCAGCAACACAGAAGGATTGTGCCTATAAAATCCTTCCTGGATGAAGTCCATCCTCCTGGCACCTGTAGGTGGCCCAGGCCACTTCCTCACGTTGGTCAGTAGATGGCGTGTGGTGACTTTAAGCCAGAAGCTCAAGTCCTGAGGGGCCCTGTGGTTCTGCTCTGAAGAATCACATCAGATTCTTCAAATGATGACACAGCACAGCTAGCATTCAGCCACAGGTTGTGGCTCCATGCAGCGCCCTCAGGGGGCAGAAAAAGAGCTGTGAGGTGGATGCTCTTTTTCCACCACCCTTTACAGAGGAGGAAAATGAAGTTCAGACAGGTAAAGTGACTTATCCAAGCTCACACCACCAAACATATGCTAGAGCCAGGTCAGAGCCAGGCGTTCTGGGTCCTGAAGCCCCACTGTCCACCTCAACCGCTTTGCTCTGCTCCCTGATTCTGATTGTTGTGAACAGTGGCCACATGGGGCTGGGGCTGGGGCTGAGCGGGCATCAGTGCCTGGGCTGGATTTGTCTTGAGCCAGGGGAGGTTGTTTTCAAATGCTTTCTCTTACCAAACTCCTGATACACACATAGGAAGAAAATTATACATTAATTTAGGCTACTCCATAGGAAGGTTTTGAGTAAGTAAAGACTTTTAAGATACATAAGCCTAAACACACTTTCCCTGGGTCACTCTGTTCCTCCTCTCCTGTCAACCCTTTGCCATGTGGCATCAGGATGCTCCTCAGGCTACATGTAAATCTGTCCCATGGTGAGCAGGCAGTTACATCATTCATTTACTCATCCATCCATCCATCCATCCATTTGTTCTAAAAACATGTATTAGTCTCTACTCTGCCTGGAATGGGGATATAGAGTTGAAGAAAAGACACTGCCTGTTAGAACTCATTCGTCCAAGTGATAAGCACGGGCATATCTAATGTTTAGGTCCTGGCACACAGTGGTGAACAAGGCCCAGCTCTCCCACTTTCCTGACTGGGTGACCTTGGACAAGTTACCCAAAACCTTTTCAGACCTGTTTCCACTTGGAAAATGGGGTAGGGGGGAACAATAGTATATCCCCCAAAGTGTTGAGATGAGGCTAAACTAAGGTGATCTATGCAAAGCCCTCCAAAGACTGCCTGGTGCACTGTAAGTAGTCTGTAAACGATAGTGGCCATTATTTTTTCCTGCCTTCAGGGAATGGTGTAATAATGTTTTCCCAGGGAGCCCAGGGCATGGGTTGAGACTGCAGGAGCCGGGGAAGGCTTTCCCTAGGCAGTGACATCTGAGCTACCCTGGAGAATAAAATTAGGGAAGTCATGGGAGGAGGTTTCCTAGGTCATGGTAACAACAGGTGTAAAGGCAAAGATGTCAAGAAGTGGAGCATTTAGGGAAAGGAAGTGGTCACGGAAGTGAGATGTCAAGTGTGTGGACGGGAGCAGGGGGAGAAGGAGCTGGAAAGGAAGGCTGGGCTGAAAGGGCCTCATATGTCATATATGAAGTTCAGACTTTATTCTGGAGACCATGGAGATTCACTTCCATTTAAAAAATATTTATTTATTTATTTGGCTGTGCCGGGTCTTAGTTGCAGCATGTGGGATCCGGTTCCCTGACCGGGGATTGAACCTGGGCTCCGTGCATTGGGAGCGAAGTTTCCCAGCCACTGGGACCACCAGGGAAGCCTTCAGTTGTTTAAGCAGAGGCATGATGTCATCAAATATGTGTTTCTGTGTTTTAGAAAGATAACTAGCAACCTGTGTGGAACATGCTTGGAACAGATTTCCTTCCCTTGGGAGCTCGCATCCCCTTTTTTCCCCTTCTTCCCTCGAATCCTTCCTCCCTCCTCCCCTCCCTCCCTCCTTCCTTCCTGCAGCAAATATTTACTGAACACCCACGGTGTGTGAAGTAGTGTGAAGCCAGGCACTGTGAATCCAGCGCGGAGGGAGACCGCAGCGCTGAGCCATATTCTGCTGGGAGANTTCCCTCGAATCCTTCCTCCCTCCTCCCCTCCCTCCCTCCTTCCTTCCTGCAGCAAATATTTACTGAACACCCACGGTGTGTGAAGTAGTGTGAAGCCAGGCACTGTGAATCCAGCGCGGAGGGAGACCGCAGCGCTGAGCCATATTCTGCTGGGAGAGATGGAAAGAGCAGGCAGAGAACTAGCTTAGGGGCTGGGGCAGGGCCAAGGTGAGAGGTGGAGGAGGCTGACCAAGTGGATGGGGTTAACGCTGTCTGGAGGCAGGAAAGTTCAAGATTTAGCCACTGATTGGACGTTCAGATGACGGGAGGAAAGATGGACCAGTGAGGCTGCTCAGTAGCCTGGAGAGTCGCCCTGGAAATCTGCTAGAAAGGAATTCTCAGCCCCCACCCCAGACAACTCGAAAACTACAGGTTGGGGCCCGGGGTGGGGGTTGTCTGTTTTCACAAGTCCTTCAGGTGATACCCCTCAAGTCTGAGAAGCACTTACACCAAGGAGGAGCACAGCAGAGGGTGCTCCTTAGAGGAAGGCATGTGTTGGGGGTGAGGGAGGCAGTGAATTCCATTTGGGGTCTGATTAAGCCTGAGGTACCTGTGGGATGTTTCCAGGGGAAAATGTCACGGAGATGGTTGGTTTTAAAGGTCTTGGGTTCAAGAAAGGTCTGAGCTGCAGATAAAGGGAGAGGGGACTGGCTTTGACGAGGCTGTAGAAGGCTTGAGTGGCCGAGGTGTCTCAGAGAGAGAGTAGTTGGGGGGTGGGGTGGGGTGGGGTGGAGAGGAGGCCCGAGTCTGGGGAGGAAGGACCTGGGGTGGAAATGGAGGTGTAGCCCCAGCCAGGGAGAAGGGGTGCTCCTCCTTGAGGCAGGAGAGGTGACTGGCAAGCTGGAGATCTGGGAAAGGAAAGTGGAGTAGCTGGCACCTTGCTTGGAATGACCTGTGTGCCGAGCAGTGTGAAGGTGGAAGTGAGGCTTGGCTAGAAAACAGGGATCCATAGAGGAAGTAGAAGTTTGAAGGCCTGGAGGGATGGGAGGATTCAGAGGGGCCAGTGGCTGTCTCCCCGGCTGAAAAAAGGAAGCCTGAAGCCCAGAAGGCTGCCCTTTTCAGGCTTGCTGCTGAGCCACATTCTGGGACGCTCTCTGAGAAAGTGGCTTGTGATTAGAATACCAGGTAACCAGATTACCCACAGCTACGGCTAGATCAGGGGAGGGTGGGGCGAAGGCAGAGGGCTTCTGTCCTCACCGGTCCCCTGGCAGACAGAGGTCCAGATCTAGAATCAGTCATGCACAGCCCAGACCTGAGGCTCAGCCCACTGGGGAGCTGCAGAGTGGACACAGCTCTGTGCCCTTGGATGGACAAGGCTGAACCCCGAGGTGGTGCAGGAAGTGGGAGATGGAGGCTCCCACCAGTAATTGTTGTTTAGTCATTGTGTCTGACTGCTCTGTGACCCCATGGACTGTAGCCCACCAGGCTCCTCTGTCCATGGCATTTCCCAGGCAAGAATACTGGAGTAAGTGTGGGTCAGTAAGCCTGGGTTCAATTCCAGGAGTATCTAGGAGTTAGACCCCAAGGCTGGACCAGGAGAGCTGGTTCAAGGGCAGAGGGGCATGGCAGAAGGAGTGCATTGAATCTGGAGTCTGACCAACTTGGATCTAAATCCAGGCTCTGTCACTCACTTGCACAGGGGCTTGAACAAGCCACTTAACATTCCCTGACCTTCCAGTTTCTCACCTGTAAAACAGGAATATTAAAACAATTTCCTAGGTGGTTCAGAGGCTTAAATGAGACCATGCATCCTTAGCACAATACCTAGCACCTCGTGAGTACTCAGAAATAGTCATCATGTTGTTAGTACCAGCCTGTACTCCTGTATTTACCTGACAGATTGCTGTTTGCAAAGCCCTTTCATCCTCTCAGTTTCATAACGTCTCTGTGCACGTGGGACAGGGTCTCCCTTTTTAAAAATTTAAGACTTTATTCTTTTGCAGCAATTTTAAGTTCACAGCAAACTTGAGAGGAAGGTCCAGAGATTTCTCCTAGACCCCTTGCCCCTCAGCACATACACAGTCCGCCACCTGCATCTCATTATCAGCATCTCCCACTGGAGTGGGATGTTTGTTGCCACTGGTGACCTGTATCCTGCAGGGTCCTTTTATGTAGGTGAATCGAGGAGGCTTGGAGAGTGGAAGTGGGTCTGCCCGAGGTCACATGGCTGGAACATGGCAGGGCCTGAATGTCTTGACTCCTTTGTTAGTACTTCCAGGGAGAGCTTTGAGTCTTCAGTCTTGTTCACCACAGTGTCCCTAACGCCAGGCATTCAGTAAATATTTGTTGAATGAGTGGGTGTATGAGTAAGTGTGTAAGCGTGTGTGTTGAGTGAGTGGGCAAGGGATGAACAGGAGCAGACTGAACTGAATGATGCCTTCAGCTCTCTGCCTCTAACGTCACTATTCAACCTTGTGGCTGGGAGAGCTCCATGGTCACGTGCTCCGGCCATCCTGGGGGCCCGCCCACCTGAGACCTGGCCATCTGAGCACTATTGTTTCCCCAGGAGAACAGTCTCAAGTCCGGGAAGGGGGCAGCTGCCATGATCCCAGGCCCACAGACGGTGGCCACGGAAATCCGTTCTCTTTCTCCGGTAAGTGGGCAGGGCCAGCTCAGGCTAGGGGACTCCACACAGAGCATGTGGACGCGGGTCCACAGGTGGCCCAAGGCAAGTGCGGCGTGGAGCCTGGGAGACCGCCCCTTTAAGGACAGCACTAGGAAATGGCATCACATTCAGATGCCCGCAGGGCTCCCTGGTCAGGGTCTCGTCCATTGCCCTCCCCACCAACCCCCACGTACAAGTAGGGCAGTGGCAGAGTGGGATGAACTGCTCCCTCCCCTTGGTGATGCCTGTAACGTCACAGCTCTTTGGCATCTGCTCTCCTTACTGACCAGGAGGAGTAATGGACTAGGAGTCCAGAGGCGCGGACTCTGGACCTGCTCCATCCTCAGCAGCCTGAGTCTGTCCTGAGAGGTCTCTGGCAGTGCCTCCGTTCTCCCGATCTGTTGTCTTCATCATCTGGTCCCAAAAAGAGCGTCTTCCCCACCCTGACAGGATGGGGGATGCAGAGTGCTCTGTTTCTGCCCTGGGATCCCTCTGTTCATCCTTCTCAAAGGCCAGGAGTCTTAAATTCTAGGGTCTTGTTAGGATTCAAGACCTTAGGAGTCTCAGGTTCTAGGAATCTTAGATTCCAGGGTTTGAGAATTCCATGGGTCCAGCCTTCTGAAGACTCCAGTATTCCTGAGTTCTTGGACTCCGTGACTCAAAGCATCTTGGCTTCCAGACTTCACCTTCATGGAACCACCCCCTTCCCCACTTCTCCCTGGGTTGGCCCCGCCCCCGGTCCATCCTGCAGACCCCAGCGTCCTCACCTGACCCCTGGGGTGGGGTGGTGGTGGTTATATTCTGCAGATCATCGGGAAAGATGTCCTCACCAGCACCTACGGCGCCACCGCGGAAACCCTCTCCACCTCCACCACCACCCATGTTACCAAAGTGAGTAGCAGCAGCAGGACCCCGTGTGCCCCCAGCCTGGCCGTGGGGCTCGGAAGCTCGCCACAGCTCTGCCTTGTGACGTGGATAGAGAAGACTGCAGTGTTCCTAGTTCTGGAGTGCTGTGCACTTTGTTCTGTGCTAAGCATCATAGGCACCAACCTGCCCTTCGTTGTTGATGGCCAGGCTGGGGGGATGGGACTGTCTCCTTGGAAGACATTGTGAACCATAGTGTTTATGCCTTATGGAGCTTAAGTGCCAGAGGGATTTAGCGGGGAGCAATTTAAGGAAGGCTCCAAGAATGAGGAAGGGGCTTCTGGAAAAGGTGGGGTTTGCGCAGGGTCTTAGAAAGCCAGGGAGGACTTTTGAGGGAGGAGGCAGACGTTCTAAGCCACGTGGAAGATGGGAGCAGCAAATGGTAGTTTGTCACCCTTACGCTACCTTTGTGCTAGGGACTGCTGAAGGGGCTGCAAGCTGTGCACACGGAGAAACAAGATTAGCCGTCTCTGCCAGAAAGAAGCAGCATGTAGGGGCGGAACTGTGAGAAATTAGGTTGAACTGAGGGAGGGGGAAGCAGAACAGAGACAAGAAAGAGAAATCTCAGGGCAAGGGTGACAACAGAGGGTCTGAGTCTGAGAGCCATGGAAAGCCATCAGGGTTTTTAAAGTGGGAAGGAACCCAGTGAGAAGGGGTTTAAGGAGAGGAGATGAGGTCCACCAGGACGTGCAGCTAGAAGGGAGAAAGAAGAGAGCTGTGGAAGAGACTAGGAGTGGAGGGGGCGGAGCAGGGGTCCAGGAGGAAGGGGCGGGGCCAGGGGAGGGAGACCTTCCCCGGGGTCAGCAGTGACTTACAGGGTGGGGCCCGCTGGCTGTGTCCATGCCTGTGCGGCCAGGAGGAGGAACAGGAGGGAGCCCAGGGCAGAGATGCAGTCCTGGAGGAGAGTGGCCAGGGAGCCAGGCTGGCCTCTAGTGGGAGGTTCCGTTCAAGCATCGGAGGCGGAATCTGGTAGATAGCACGAGCCCTTAAGCAAGACCGCCCCAGCCCTGCCCCCTCCCACACAGCGTGGTCCCCAGAAAGAACCCATTCCTACCAAAAGCGTCAGTGAGCAAGGATGACTTGACTGAAAGGTTTATGGGAAGGGGTTCCATCACACACCCCGCAGCATACAGCTCAAAAGTCTCTCCTGGCCCTGCCACCTGGGAGCCGTCCACTCTGTCCTGGGAGCCGTCTTCTCTCTGTCCACTCCTGACTCCAGCTGGGCCTTCCCTCCGCCACCACCTACCTTTAATATACCAAGCAGTTAAGTCCTGCCCCATCTTCTAAGCTTGCTCCCAGGCTCCACCCCTTCAGAAAACAGTGGCAGCTATAAGCTTATGTATAAGCATCATCCATGCAATTTTCTCTTCTAGTGTCATTGGAAGTCATTTAAAGGAGAACTTTGTCACCATTCACATTTCATTCATGTGTTTCATTCAACAAATCTGCATTTTAGCACCTATCCTGGCCAGGTGGGGCAGGGGGATGGGGGAGGAGGGAATGCAGAGGTGAACAAAAATAACAGCCCCTGCCCTCAAGAGCCCCAGCCTAGTGAGCAAGGCCAGGTCACACACACAAGGTCAGCGCAAGATGGAGAGGCCCAGAACCGTGAGAGACACGAACCTGCCGCTCGGGAAATACCAAGGCAGGAAGGTGGCAGGGCAGCTCACCAGGGCGAGGGCCACAGCATTCGAGCCCAGCTTGGAAGAGCTAGAGAGGGCAGCTTGGTAGCTGGGGGAACAGTGGCAGCCAGGCAGGGTGTTCAGTCTGAAGTCCCAAAACTAGTAAAGGGAAAAACCGAGGGAGCCATGAGAGAAGGCGACTGCTGATTCCAGCCTTGCCCTTGAGGGAGCTTTGGCTCTGTCCCCTGTCGAGGCTGCTGCCCCAGCCGGACCCAAGGCTGAACCCGCCTCCCTCTCCCTCTGCAGACTGTGAAAGGAGGGTTTTCTGAGACGAGAATCGAGAAGCGGATCATCATCACCGGGGACGAAGATGTCGATCAAGACCAGGTATGCGGATGGGAGCGTGGGCCCCAGGGGCACTGCCCAGGCCGCCGGCCCTCCCGCGCTGAGTTACCTGTGGGCGGCTGCGTGTGTGAGCAGAGAACATATCTGCTTCTTGCTGACCCTGTCCAGAGGAGAAGCCCCCAAGGAAGGGGCACTGAATGGGAGGCAGAAGGAGCGGACCTGAACTCCACCCTCTCCCGTGAACTTGCGGGGGCCTCGCTGTGCACTGGAGGGCTTGCTGGTCTCCGCGGCCTCGCCCGTATTCAGCCTGCTCTGGCTCCTCACCCTGCTCTTCTCTTCCTCCAGGCCCTGGCTTTGGCCATCAAGGAGGCCAAACTGCAGCATCCCGACATGCTGGTAACCAAAGCCGTCGTCTACAGAGAAACAGACCCATCCCCGGAGGAGAGGGACAAGAAACCACAGGTGAGGCTCGTGGGGCTCAGTAGCTGTGAGACAGAGGAGAGAACAGGGTCCTCCGAGAGGCGTTTCCATGTGAGGACCCACCCGGAGGCTGGGTCCCCAGCACAGCTTTGATCACCACCCCCGAGGTTTTCTGATTTGGGGTTCAAAAGGAAGAAAATCGCTCCCCTAGATTTGATATGACGACAGAGGGGAAGACTGGTTTCTTTGTGGTTTTAGGCTCCAGACCCAGAAAAGTAAATCCAGAAATGGTGAGAAACGGGGAGAGAGGATTGGATGGGTGGATACCAAGGTGGGATAGACAGAGATAGGCAAAACCTCACTGGCCCATTGCCTATAAGCTGGAAGTCAGAAAAAGTCCTACCCAGCCCACGGTCATATATATTCCTGTCCCCATCACTAGCCACTAGATGTCGCCAAGAAGGAAAGTTTTATAAGTTGAGGTATAGTTGAATGTTGAAAAAAGATAAAATTATAGTTTTATCTTTTATAGTTGAAAAAAGATAAAATTTTTTTAATCTTTAAAAAAATTGTATTTATTTAGGCTGCTCTGGGCCTTCGTTGCTTTGCATGGGCTTTCTCTAGTTGTGGAGAGTGACGGCTACTGTTCATTGCAGGGCTGCTGTTCATCGGTCTTCTCTTGCTGCAGAGCACGGGCCCTAGACACACAGGCTTCAGTAGCTGTGGTTCATGGGCTTAGTTGCTCCGTGGCATGTGGGATCTTCCTGGACCAGGGATTGAACCTGCGTCCCCTGCACTGGCTGGCAGATTCTTATCCACTGTGCCACCAGGGGAGTCCTAATTTTTTTTTTAGGTGATGCCAAGGAGGAATATGAGGACCAGAGTCCTTCATCCCATCTGTCTTGCTAGATTGGAAACCCTCTGAGGCCACCTGGGGCCAGAAGCTGAGGGGACCTCAATCCTTACTCTTTCCTCTCGGGCCATCAGTGCCTTGGTGAATAATAGGAAGGAAATGGTGCTGGAGCAGACAGGTCTCCCCCCTGAACCTGGGGGAAGCTGGGGAGGCCCCTCCAGAAATTTACCGAATTTTATCAGATCCATAATAACTGAGTTGAGTGAAATAAGTTAGACACAAAAAGTACTTACAAATGGGTCCATTCATAGGAAGTTCAAAAACAGGCCATACTAAGCATGCTCAAAGTCTGAATATCAGTTCCTACTGAGAAGTGGCATTGACAGGGAAGAGCCAGAGGGGAACCTCTGAGGGTGCTGGAGGTGTCAGTGTCTTGAACTGGGAGGGCTGCATGGATGTGGACACACATAAAAATGCGTTAAGCTCCACACTTAGGCTTGTGTACTTGACTGGCCTTGCACATTATGCCTCACTGAAAAGTAAATCCGTTTCAAGGGCCTCCACAAGCAGCGGGTCTCCTTCCGTCCTCTTCCCTGAGGAAGGAAACCAGTGTTTTCCAGAAAGACACAAGAATGTTTCTTTTATACCCTTTGATTACCACCCCCTCCATGTCACAAGAAAAGGCACGGAAGTATTTTCCTGCCGCTCTGAAGCGTTAACCCCGATCTAGACCAATGCTGTCCAATAGAACTTTCTACGGTGATGGAAATAATTTTCTGTGCTGTGCAGTGTAGGAGCCACTAGCCACATGTGGCTGTCGAACACTTGAAACTGGCTAATCCGAAACGAGATGTACCTTAAGGGTAAATTGTGTGCTGGATTTTGAACATTATGTATGGAGAAAAAGAGTATAAAATAGTTCAATAATTTTAATATTGATTACATGTTAAGTGATAATGTTTGGATATATTGGGCTAAGTAAAATACATTATTAAAATTAATTTCACCTGATTCTTTCTACTCTTTTTGATGTAAATTCAAACATTAGAGCTTTACTAATATGGCTGGAAAATTTTAGAAAGCCATAAATTTCTAGAACATTTAGAAAATATTGTTTAGAAAATCTATTTTCTGAAAAATTTTCAATTCCATCTGTGGCTCATATTTCTGTTGGACAGTGCTGGTCTGTTTGTGTGCTTAATTGATTTATTCATGCCGGGTTCGTGTGCCATGGGAGCTCTTAGTTGCAGCATGTGGGATCTAGTTCCCAGACCAGGGAATGATCCCAGGCCCCCTGCATTGGGGGTGCAGAGTCTTAGCCATTGGACCACCAGGGAAGCCCAGACAGGGCTGGTCTAGAAGCCATGTAAGCTGACCACAGGCAGGGCCTGCCTTCCTCAGACCTTCTTGTAAATTGTCACTCTTGTCCCCTCAGTTGCTCAGTTATTGTTGCTTTTTGTTACCCAGGTCTCAGAGGGGTAGAGTGTAGGTCACTTGCCAAGCTGGTGCTCAACTGGCTGTATACCCTGGGAACACAGATACTACAGAACTATTGTCATAGAGTCTGACTGAAAAGTGCTGGGTTAGGACCTGGGAATCTTTTTTTTTTCTTTTCAGTTTTATTTATTTGGCTGCACAGTATGTGTTAACTTCCCTGACCAGGGATTGAACACGTGCTGCTTGTTTGCACTGCAAGCTCAGAGTCTTAACCACCAGACCAACAGGGAAACCCCCTGGGAATCTTTATTTATACCTTGGTCCTTAGGAAATCCGTGTGCAGCCAAGTGTAGGAGCCACTGATGCAAAGAATTCTGTGCTGGCAATCTGGACCTGACTCCATTCCATCCACCCTACTGACTTAGCTTCATGACCATCGGGGTCTCAGTGTGCTCATTTGCAAAATGAAGAGACAGGACAAGCCATCTTGTAGTTATATACAGTTATATGTAGTTATATACAGTCCTTGATTTGCTTCCCTAGGTTCTTGTACCTCCTCCGTTCCCTGTCTCACTCCTCCTCGTCTTTCCCAGAAGCATCCCAGTCAGTCCCCCCAGGCTCCTGCCTTCCTATATTCCCTGGCTATTCGGCGCTCTCAGCTCTCATCCCAGCGTCCACATCTTGCCTACCCTGTGTGGTCTTAGACGTTTGCCGACTTCAGTGCTCCCTTTGCCATCTCATTCCCTCCTCCTCCCCCCACCCTTTACTTCTTTCTTGGCTGCCATTGTCCCACACGTCACCACACACCCTCTCTACCTCTCTCTCTTTTGGATTCTTCTGTAAAAGTCACCTTGTTATGTTGCCCTGGAGAGACAGAAGTTTCTCCCTTGCCTTTTCTGCCCACCTTCCTTCCCATTAATTGTCGCCAAGTAGGAACCACCTCTGACTCTTAATATAGTCAGACTCACTAATTCCAGAGGGGAAGTCTTCTCTGAATTAGGAAACTCTTTTTTTTTTTTTTTCAAATTATTTATTTTTGGCTGTGTTGGGTCTTGGTTGTGAAATTCAGCTTCTCTCTACTTGAGGCATGCAGGTTTAGTAACTGTGGCACACCAGCTTAGTTTCCCTGCATCGTGGGCGATCTTAGTTCCCCGACCAGGGATTGAACCTGCATCCCCTGCATTGGAAGGCAAAGTTTTAACCACCAGACCATCAGGGAAATCCTCTAAGGCAGGTACTCTATTAATTGATGAGAAAACCTAAAGTGAAGCCAGCACTGTAAGATAAACTTCTCCGAAAGTAGCAGAATGGAGTAGAAAGAACACAGCTAGCTTTGGACCCAGAAAGTGTGTCCAGAGAAACCACTCAGGGCTCAGTTTCCTCATCTACAGCATGGAGTTAATCTATACATTGAAGCTGCTGTAATAAATCACATTTATGAGTGTTGGAGACTGCATGGGCTGCTATAACAGAACAGAAAAATGGATGGCTTAAGCAAGACACGCTTAATTTCTCACAGTTCTAGGGGCTGGGAAGTCCAAGGCCACGGTGCCAGCCGATCTGGCTCCTGGTGAAGGCCCTCTTCTGGTTTGTAGACAGCCACCTTCTCTGTGTCCTCATGCAGTGGAAAGCAGAGAAGTCATCTTTCTCATGTCTCTTCTTACAAAAGCACGCATCCTGTTTATGAGCACCTCCTAAAGGCTCTGCTTCTGAATACCATCCTTTTGAGGGTTAGGGCCTCAACCTGTGAATTTTGGGGGGACACAAACATCGAGTCCATAGCAGTGACTTACGAGGGTGTTGTCTCACATGCCAAAGGTGCTTGCCGATGTCAACTTGCTTCCTTGTCCCTATAGTTTCATCATGTTGAGTGGTTGATGAGCGCCCTGAGCAAGTCAGACTTTAAACTTCTATTACCAGCCTGCTGCACGAGTTTCTGTTTCTGTGTGGACATGCATCTTGCCAATCTTCATTGCCTCTCCCCTCCCTGAATCCTCCTTCTGTCCCTGCTCCAGCAGACTTCCTTATGAAGTTCTTCCTTCTTGAAGTTCTTGCTGTGAGTGTGGAAATCACCTGCCTTACACAGTCTTCTCTCCCTGCAGCTCACAGACCAGCTGTGAGGCTTTGGATCTGTCTTTGCTCCACCGGCCCACCTCCTTCAGGCAGGATCTGTATACAAACACTGCCAGCAAGGGGGTGACATCCACCCAGCTTCCCAGAGCTTTCTTGCTTTCAGAGTTCTAATTAAATGGGGAAGAGGGGTGGGGAGGCAGGATTGACCTATTTCAAAGCTTGAGCCTTGGGTTCTAGTCTTGCTTCTGCAACCAACTTGCTAAGTCTTTGCACCCTCTGGGCTCAGTTTTCCCATCTGTCAAATGAGCCAAGAAGGATCAGTTATTTGCCACTCCATTAGCACTTGACAATGTAAGTGGTAAAGGACAGGGATGACATACCTGTTAAATAGTTCTGGGTAGTTGCTATATGTCAGGCATGGTGCTGGGCTCTGGAAAGACAGCAATAAGTAAGAGACAGCCTTTGCCCTCAATGAGATCAGAACAGTGTGTGGTTAACAACAGCAGTAGTAATGATAAGAATATCCAGTATTTACTCAGCATTTACGCTGATCCTTGTCTTGAATCTTCCCTACAACATCTGTCCATTTTACAGAGGAAGCAACTTAAGGTCTAAAGAGGTTAGGAAACTCGCCCAAAGTGACAAGAGTTAGACCACACAGTGGGATTTGACTTCAGAGCCCAGACCCTTTAACCGCTCAAGTTTTGGAGTCAAACTTGAGTTGGGATCCAGATTCCAGTTTCTTTTACTTAAACACTACTCTCTGGAGTTTAACTAATCTCCAGGACACAGCAGGCCATGGCAAACAGAAAGGAAAAACCAAAAAAAAAAAAACCCAAACCCACCTCTGGCATCACATCTAAATATTTTTTATATCTGAGAGCAGATAGGAAGACAAAATGAAACAAGTATGATCTTAGCTTTCGGGGAAAGCTAAGGACAAAATTTCAAGGTAACTTGAAAAATTTTCAGGCCAAAGTGAAAGATCCTACCTGCGTGGAAACAGCCCAGCAAACATGCATGGACTTTGGAGTCAGACAAGGTGGCTTCAGGAGAAAGTGAAGGACAGGAAAGCCTGGTATCCTGCAGTCCCTGGGGTTGCAAAGAGTACAACTGAGTGACTGAACAAGATGGCTTCAGTTGTCAGTGGCCACTTTATTACCAGCTGTGTGGGCTTGGATAAGTCACTCTGTCTTCCTAAGTCATAGTCAAGGGCACATGGTAAAGAAAGTGAAAACAGCTATGTATTTAAAGATGAATGACAAAAGTTATTAACTCTTCTTGTCCTCTTCCTTCCTTTGCATCTCCCTTCTCCTCTCTACCCCCCGCCCCCCGACCTCTGGCTGCAGGAATCCTGACCTCTGTGAAAAGATGCTGGCGTTTCTGGTCCAACCCAAGCCAGAGAACCATAAAGAAGGGGCCTTCATCCTGGATTCTCCAACTCAACACTGACGTCCCAGCTGTGACGTACTGTCCCTGAAAGAGACTGGGAAAGGAAAAGCATATATATATAGATATATATAGATATAGATATATATACAGGAAACACCACGTCCTTGCACTGCTGCCGGGGCTGGCCGAGCATTCGGCCGACAGCAACAACCAACATCTGAACACCTACATTTCCTTTGCAGACAAATTGAAGAATTGGTGGGATTTTCCGGGACACCAAACAAACAAAAATGATAACAACAGTAACCCCTTGTTCCCCTCCCCACCCCACTTTGAAGCCCTGCAGAACAACCAAGGCAAGCCAGACCACGCTGATTGTAGAAGTACAATGCCACCTGGGCCTACACGTTCCCTTCAGTGGACAAGCATCCCATTTCTTCTTTTCCTGCGTCTGTTGCCCACTCCAATGCAAAGGAAAACACTTTTGCAGCCAGTTAGAGAAGCTGCAGCAGCAAGACACGCCCCCGTCAACCGCTTTCCAAGAAAGAAAAATCCCCCATTCAGAAAGGAGGAGGAACACTGGATTCTTATTTTTGGGGTCTTGACACTGGGCTGCAAAATCCACCTGCCTTTCTTCCGCCTCCTTTCCCCCTCGACTCTCACATGTCTTGTTGTCATTTTCTGTCTGGGTTTCCTCCTCCCTCTCCCGCACCCCACGCCCCTCACCCTCTGTGTCCTGGTCCTGCCGAGGGCCACTGCAGATGACTCTCACTGGAAATGAGAAAAAGAAAAGAAAATTAAGAACGTGAAACCAAGCCACAGGAGGTGAAGTAGACATTGTATGTTTATGGGTTCTCATTATGAAGGTGCCGCTTGTAGGAGATTTGTATGGATGTGCTTTAAGTTATGTATATTACATATAACAGGAAACAAATATTAAAATAAACAGTGCTGGTAAGTATGAAGCTGACATTTAAAAATTATAATTATCTGACTGTGATTGATGTATTCTCAAGGTTCCTAGATCTCACCGAACCAACCCAGCCAAGGAGACCGGAACTCGGGCTGTGGGTCGCTCACAGTAGGAGCTGACAGTTCAGTGTAGAAATACAGTGTGTGGTGTTTGTACTTGGTTGACTGGTGGGGAGGGGTGGGGTCCCCATATGGAGAGGCAGGGGTTTGGCAAGAAGGAAGCGACCCGGGTATGGTTCACGATGCCTTCTCCCCCAGGCAGTAGCAGCCGGGACCTGGGTCGTGCTCAGGATCCTGTAGCACAGATGCCCTAGCGCAGTTCCCCTACCTCCCTGGAAGGCTAGCCTCAGCTCTCAGTCATCTCTGTGTTGTGCCACATGTCTTGCCTTTCCCTGACCGCAGTGTGACAGCTAACTCCTATCCCAAGGGAGGTGGTGCCCCCAGCTGCCGCGGAAGACAGTGGCTTCCACCTGGCTGTCTGAATGTCCCCAGCTCAGTTCTTTCTTTTGACCACTCCTGTATTCTGTCCGAATCATTCTCTTCTTCCTGGGTCAAAGCAGCCATGGTAGAGAATGAACACAGGGCAGGCCCTGACAGGTCAAAACTGGACTGCCAGAGGCTCCTGAAACAAGCTGAGGTAGATGGGAGGTGTTGCTGGGGCTCCACCTGCGAATAAGTCCCTGGCTTTGAGACCTCCCCTTCAGTCAACATTTGTTCTCTGATCCTGGGCCCTAAGAGTCCCAGAAGTGGCCTGGAGACCACAGGAGCCCTTGGAGAAGGTCCCATCAAAAGCTTGGCACTGCCCTGTGGCACACGTGCGCTTTCCAGACACAAGCTGCTTTCCTGAGCTCAATGAGGCCCCTTCTGAAGGCATTTGCCCTTTAATTTCTCAGTCCCATTTCACTTCCCCCATCTTGCTTCTAAAGCAGTCGATAAACTTATTCAACAAATATTTACTGAGTACTTACTTNCATTGTATGTTTATGGGTTCTCATTATGAAGGTGCCGCTTGTAGGAGATTTGTATGGATGTGCTTTAAGTTATGTATATTACATATAACAGGAAACAAATATTAAAATAAACAGTGCTGGTAAGTATGAAGCTGACATTTAAAAATTATAATTATCTGACTGTGATTGATGTATTCTCAAGGTTCCTAGATCTCACCGAACCAACCCAGCCAAGGAGACCGGAACTCGGGCTGTGGGTCGCTCACAGTAGGAGCTGACAGTTCAGTGTAGAAATACAGTGTGTGGTGTTTGTACTTGGTTGACTGGTGGGGAGGGGTGGGGTCCCCATATGGAGAGGCAGGGGTTTGGCAAGAAGGAAGCGACCCGGGTGTGATTCACGATGCCTTCTCCCCCAGGCAGTAGCAGCCGGGACCTGGGTCGTGCTCAGGATCCTGTAGCACAGATGCCCTAGCGCAGTTCCCCTACCTCCCTGGAAGGCTAGCCTCAGCTCTCAGTCATCTCTGTGTTGTGCCACATGTCTTGCCTTTCCCTGACCGCAGTGTGACAGCTAACTCCTATCCCAAGGGAGGTGGTGCCCCCAGCTGCCGCGGAAGACAGTGGCTTCCACCTGGCTGTCTGAATGTCCCCAGCTCAGTTCTTTCTTTTGACCACTCCTGTATTCTGTCCGAATCATTCTCTTCTTCCTGGGTCAAAGCAGCCATGGTAGAGAATGAACACAGGGCAGGCCCTGACAGGTCAAAACTGGACTGCCAGAGGCTCCTGAAACAAGCTGAGGTAGATGGGAGGTGTTGCTGGGGCTCCACCTGCAAATAAGTCCCTGGCTTTGAGACCTCCCCTTCAGTCAACATTTGTTCTCTGATCCTGGGCCCTAAGAGTCCCAGAAGTGGCCTGGAGACCACAGGAGCCCTTGGAGAAGGTCCCATCAAAAGCTTGGCACTGCCCTGTGGCACACGTGCGCTTTCCAGACACAAGCTGCTTTCCTGAGCTCAATGAGGCCCCTTCTGAAGGCATTTGCCCTTTAATTTCTCAGTCCCATTTCACTTCCCCCATCTTGCTTCTAAAGCAGTCGATAAACTTATTCAACAAATATTTACTGAGTACTTACTTGTGCCAGTCACTATTGTTAGACTCAAGGAGAAAGCATTGGGGGAGGGGGGAGCAGAGGGACCTGGGAAGCTCCCTGAGCCAGCCTTACGTCTCCAGCCCCTCTGAGAGCACTTCCGCCTTCTCTCCAATTATCAGACATCTGCAGATGCCCAGGCTTGCTTATCCGTTCCCCTGGTGACACATATGGTTCGCTGCTTAACTGGTGCTGACCTGAGGCAGAACGGTGTTTGCCTCTGCAGGTAAACATGTGATGAGAGGCAGAGAGAGCCCTGCATCTGGGGTTCAGGTGGCGGAGCCAGCCACACCCCTTCCAGCTCTCCCTGAGAGTGGAAGTGCGCCAGATCTTACACAGAAGCCACAGAACCTCCTCCCCGTCCTCCTCAGCTTGAGAGCCCCCACTTCTTCTGGGCCAAGAGCTGGAGTTGCTCTGCCCTCTCTGGGCCATCTGGAATCTGGCTCAGGCATCCGTGTCTTTGCAGGAACCAGGCGTCCTAAGCACATTGGACATAACCTCAGAGAGAGAATATTTGTTGTAGGTTCTGAACCTGCCTACAGACCCTATATGTGTGGCTTCAGGACAGGGAAGAAGTGACCAGGTTTGGTTTGTGGGCCAGCCAGGGTTTATGGAGCTCTCCAGTCCACAGATGCTCTGACCTTCCACAGAGAGGCAGGCATCTGCCAGCAGGGAGGAGGGGAGCGGCAAAGCTGAAATCTAGGGCGCTGTTTCCCTCCCATCCTCCTCTTCATAGGGAATATAGCTGTTTGTCTTATCTGTCGTCAACCTACTTTTCCATTTTACATTTCACATCCTTTCTGTGCCACCTCTCCACCCAGGAGACCATGTAGCATAGTGGAAGACGTCCTGGAGGGCAGTCAGGAGTTCTGGGTGGCCATCCTGGCTCAGCCTCTAACTCACCACGTGCCATTGAGCTCATCTTATCCTCGCTTCGGGGCCTCTGTTTCCTCACTTGCAAAGCGAACAGGAAAAGCAGATGCCCTCCGTGGCTTTTGTCCACTCTACCAGCCTGTAAATCTTTGTTTTCCCCTATTTTGCTTTCTTGGGATCTTTTCCATCTGAGGGTACAGGAAGTGCCAAGACCTGTTTCAGTTTTTGAATCCTGTAAGCACATTCCAAGACTGGCCTGAAATTGCATGAACAACATCACTATAAATTTTTTTTTTTTTTCCAAAAAGCACCTTCCTAACCAACTGCAACGCTGTCCTGGTCCTTTTATGCTCACACCCCACTCTCCTCTCTCGTCCCCGCGCTCCCCCACCTCAGTGCTCCGTGCTGTGTGCGTGTGCTCTCTGTTCTTGTATACTCAATAAAAGTGAAATAAATGTGTTTGATGCTGAACCACAAACTGCCTTGGCATCTCTCTCTGACCTTGGCTACCAGTACAAGTTGGCATTGTGGGACAGGCTAAAACTGGGGTGGAGAGATCCCAACTGGAACATTTTCATTCAACCTACAACACCATTCAAATATCTGCAGATCCCAGTGTAGACCAGGTCTTGGCTTTACGGGAACGACGATGAATAAGACAAAGCCCTTGCCCTCCAGGAGCTCAGAGGCTAGTGGAGAAACTGACGACAAACCAGGCGAGCGCTCAAAGATGATTCCAGCCAGGGTGATCAGCACCAGGAAGGAAATGCGCCAGGGGAGGGGATGGTCACTGAAGGAGACCACTTTAAATAAGGTGGCCTGCGATGGCCTCCCTGAGGACATCTTTATGAGCTAAATGAAGAGAAAGATCCAGTAAGGTGAATAACTTGAGTGAGTGCATTCTAGGCAGCAAGAACAGTAAGCAGGTGGGCCCAGGACAAAGAGGGGCTTAGTGTGGGGAGGCCCCTCCTTGGGAGTTGAATGGATAATGTACACAGCAAGCCCCAACTTCAACCTTTGCTCATGCCCTTCACATATGTTGCCATGTCCCCGTACATGACACCTGTCCCGATGTTGATATCATTTTTCTTTAAATTGACTCTCTGAGCAAACTCTGGAAGATAGCGAACGACAGGGGAGCCTGGCGTACTGCGGTCCATGGAGTCACAGAGCCGGACGTGACTAAGTGACTCAACAACAACAGAATCATTTGTAAAGGAAACTCTTACGTCCACAAATGAAAAACTAGGTCACTTGCCAAAGAAAGGAGGTCTTTATGAAAATAAATGCAAAAATACTAAAATTTGAAAGCCATCATCCATGTAAAATTTAAACCTGTCCTGTGGGCTACCTGAGATACACACACCAGCACTTTAATTCTACCAAACAGCTCACCCCAAACCCTTTCTTTATTATCCCAAATCTCACAAGCAACAACCATGGCTAAACTATTTGGTGCAGTTTCTTCCAGTCTTTTCTCATCAGAGTTGAAGTCACTTTGTACATGCCATTCTAAATACTTATAAAAACTTAAATCCTGATCTTTTCCCTATAATTTGAAACACTAAACACCACGTCTTTTCTTCTTTGTTTTGTTTTTTGGCCACACTAGGCAGTATGTGGGATCTTAGTTCTCCAACCAGGGATTGAACTCATGCCCCGTGCATTAGAAGCTCAGAGTCTTAACCACTGGTCCATCAGGGAAGCCCTATGTCTTTTCTTTTTGAAGGTAATTCATTAAATGATATAAAATGCCATGCTATGAAAAGCAATTCTTCTACTATCTCCAAACTCCTGTCCATTGTCAGAAGCAATTGTGAATCCTTCCTCGTATTTTCCCTACAGGTTTCCTTTAGTTATCTGTCATTCCTGGGATGCTGAAATAGGACATCGTTTGCAAACACTGGATATGCACACACCCTGGATCTGTGTGTCTGTCTCCCATAAATACAGGGTCAGTTTCTGAGCTGTTAAGGAATAGTGTGGCTGATTCATTTAGATCAGTGATTCTTAACTCGGGGGTATGTGTGATTTTGTCACCCAGGGAACATTTATCAATGTCTGGAAATACTTTTGGTTGTCATAACTGAGGGATGCTACTAACATATAGTGGGTAGAAACCAGGGATCCTGCTAAACACCCTACAACACAAGAGGACAGCTGCCCTACAACAAAGAATTATTTGGCTCCAAATCTCAATAGTATCAAGGTCGAGAAACCTGATTTGAACAGACATGCAACCCACCATGTGAGATTCCTGGGTTACCATCTACGATGCCTGTGCCCAGAGTTCAGTGCCCCGGAGTCTCAGAAGATGGTGAGTTCAGCTGGAACAGGGACCTTGTCATGAAAACAGACCATGATGCTCAGCGCCCAAGACCAGGAATGGGGAGGGTGAGGGGGGAGTTGAGCTTCTTCATGCAGGAAATGGAACTGACATGACAGGCTGAGATTGACACGCATGACTGTGACTGATGGAGGCCATCTCCAGCTAATCCTGCGGCAGCTCGTTGTGATCCACCATGACTGCAGGGCCCAGTCTAGTCTGCAACCCACTAAGAGATGAATTTTGACTGAGACAGATGGGCATGTCCAGCTGTCACTGAGGAATTGTGACAGGCAAGCTAAGGAGCAGCAGCACAGAGTCAAGAAGAGCCAGTCACCAGTCAGGCCTTGGTTTGCATTCTAGCCTGGCCTCTATCTGGCTGTGCAACTGCTCTGAGCCTCAGTTTTCTCTTCTGCACATTGGGAATACTAACTCTGCTTACTAGGGTTAGGGAAAGGATTAGAAATCATATACCAAGAGGCCTGCCCTCTGGCTTTGTATTTCCTTAGGCAGCCCTCAGAATCACATAAGCCAATTCCTTGTAATAAAGCTCTTAAATACCTCCTGCTGGCTCTGCTTCTTTGATTGAACCCTGACTGATACAACCGCCCAGCACAGAGCTAGGCTCCAAAATAGAAGTCACGAATTAATAAAGAATCACTGTCATTAATTGAATGCATAATATATGCGTTGAACTGGGTCTTTGTGTGGATTCCAGAAAAACAGCGGAGAACAAGACAGGTTCCCTGCCTCAAGGTGCGTATACAGCCCACCTGAGATTTCATACTAGGCCTGCACTGCCACAAGATATCGGGTGTTGATGGCAGGAAGGATCATTGTGGTGACTGCTGCTGTTAGACTGGGTCTCTCTGGCCTGGGTTTCTGAAGCTCTCCCCTACAGCTGAGTATGTTTGGAAGCTAAGACCAGGTGATAAAGGACCAACTGTGACACTCACTCTGATTGAGATCGGCTGACCAGGACTGTGACTGAGCCTCTGACTGTGGCTACTGGACAGCTAGGACCTTGACCCGAACCTCAGAGGCCACGACTGATTGAAACCGAAAAGCCGTGACTTGCGGATGTGTCTGTATCGAGATATAAAATGCATCGTTTGATGAAAGTTATTATCCACGGGTTCAAGAACTAAATCCAGTAACTCAAAGTAGCAAAAGGCAACGTTCGATGGGGTGGAACCTGCTAGCACGGGCCGTTTCTTCCGCGACCTACGGACCCGCCCGGCCCCTTTCCCCTGTTGCTCCCGTCCGGCGCCAAAGAGGGAGAACTTCCGGTGCACTTCTGCGATCCCTGGACCTGGGCGAGACACCAGTTGGTGAGTGCACCCTCCTGTCCTCTTTCAACTGTTCTGCTTTCGTTGTCTGTGTGGTCCGGCCACCCGTCTTTCCGGCTGGGGATCGCGGAGGGCCTGAACTCGGGCACCCAGCTGGGGCTGTGGCGTCCCGGCCTTGAGCCGGTGGTGGGACGCACCTTCCTCTTTCAGGTGGGTTACTCTTACTTGCTCCCCTTGTAACCGCGCCGTCGCCAGAACTTCCTGGGGGCACCTGGGAAACTTCTTTTTTCCTAACTTTAGAACTTATGGGCTCGGAGGCCTTGGCTCCGCCTGAAGTGGTTCTGATTTACTCTATCTTCGGTAAGGTCTTTTTCACGAACCGAGCCTTTGTTTCTCTTCTACAAAATGGATATCGTGCTTTTATTAAACAGATGTTTAGCAAGCGTCTAATATGTGCTAGAGGTACGAAAGACCCACATCTCCTGGAGGTGACAGCCCTCTATTAATATTTGCAGACTTGCAGCTGTGATCAGTGAAACGGAAAGATAAAAGGCACTTTGAGAGCACATCTCAGGAGATCTGACTTAGCCCCAGGTCAAGGAAGTGTTGCTGAGAAGGTAAATATTAAGCAGAGATCAGACAAATGGTTTGAGACAGAGAGGAGGGAAGAGTTTTCTATCAGGGGAGCCTCTGTTTGAGGGTCTGAAAGAGGTCAGAGGTCAGTGTGGCTGCAGCAGAGCTTGTGGAGGAAGCATGATATGAGACAAGCTGAAGGAGTTTCCACGGACCAGACCATACAGCCCTTATAGGTCTCAGTGGGAATTTTGGTTTGCCAAGAGCCACGTGAGAAGTCTCTCAGAGGGTATTAAGTATGGGTGGTGACATGCTTAGACTGACAGTTTGAGAAGGTCACTCCTGCTTTTGGATGGAGAAGGGATTGGAGGGACAATCTGGCTGAGGGACATGGTAGCTTAGATTAAGGATGTGATGGAGAGAAGTGGGTAGATGTGATTCTCTGTATCTCAAGGCATCTTCTTTGAGCCAGGTCATTTGCCAAGATATAGTGAAGAGAATTACAATCTGCTGGAAATAGAAAGAAAGAAGTGGCATTTTCAAAGAGGAGCACACAGATGCCACTGGGAAAATGTCTATTTGATGAGCAGTTATTCTAAATGCAATAGCTTTTCATTTAATAAATATATTAAGTGCCTTTTGAACTCAAAGATTGGAGATAGTAAGATGGTATAAATTATTTAGAGCAGTGGCTTTCAGACTTTTTGCACTGTGACCTACAGTAACGCATACATTTTACATGGTGACCAAGAGTCCATACAAACACACAAAGCTTCAGAAAACAGTAGTTAGCTTTACTACTTAGGATGTACTCTGATTTTTAAAAATTTTGCCCTTTTATTTAAAAAAAAAAAAAACAATGTCGGTTGAGATCCTCTAAGTTGATCTTTTAACCCATTATCAGATTGTGACTTGCAGTTTGAAAAAAAATGTTGATTTAGAATCATAATCATCTGTGTGGGTTTTGGGTAAAGACAATAAAATATGTCCTTTCCATATTGGGAAAAGGGTTGGTCTTCTTTCCTCATGGTATTGTTTTGTTTGTTTAAATAAAATGAGTAAAAGGAATTAAACAGGCAGCTGGTTCTTCTGTTTGTGAAGTTTTGTCGTCTTACTGATATGTCTGGCTAGATTGGAAGTGCCTGGAGGGCAGTAACTGTCTTCTCCAGATTATTTTTGTTAGTGTCTGGCAAAAATCCTGCAGGCTCTCCAGGGTTATTTGTTGAACCGAATAGGTAGGTGTCTTGGGACTAGAAAGTTAGACGTGTTCTGTTTAAATTAGTTCATGTTGGACCCTTCCTTATAAATACAGAGACTGTCTGTTTACAGAAGTCTTATCAGTGTGTCCTTTTGGGTAGTTCAGAGGTAGATAAAAATAAATGTTCTAAGGTCTTTGTCTTCTAAATACTGATCTGAGGCCAGCCATGCCACCTGGATCCATTTGGGTGAGCAGTCCAGAGGTGCTACCGACTGTGGACCCTTTGGAAAGTTTTTCACTCCCTGGACTTTAGACTTCTTTATATATATATATATATATATATATATACACATATATATATATATATATATATGTATATATGTAGGAGAAGAGGGTTGTGGTTGAAAAGCTCTCCACTGCCCAAACCTTTTGTGAATTTTAGATGCTAAGCACCCCGTTTCCACCTTCTGTCCATATCTGGGCCTTCGCTGAGGCTTATGGGAAACTGGGTGGATGCTTCTCAAATCTTCTAAGTTTTAGACAGGATTATAGTTTAAGACAGTTTAGGCACAGTAATCCTTTAGAGTGGACCAGCCAGGCATTCTCCGCCTTCATCCTCTGTTACGAGAAGGAGATCTGAAGAGTGCACAGGTCTGAAAGAGATCTGAAAGAGCTTCGAAGTGCACAGTGGAAAGAACACTGGGCTGGAGGGCAGGGTACCCAGGTTCTAACTGGGTCCTTGTGTGATCTTGAACATGTCTCTTTTCTTTAACTGTTGTCTTTCCAGCTGTGAAGTGAGTGTTCTTGCTCATTAAACTCAGAAACAAAAACCTCCTTCTCTTTGAGTATCGTTTTCTTTACCTGTGATGAAAATTAAGGTAGAAAATTATGTCACTGGAAAAGATCCTGATGCTGGGAAAGATTGAAGTCAGGAGGAGAAGGGGACGACAGAGGATGAGATGGTTGGATGGCATCACCGACTCAATAGACATGAGTTTGAGCAAGCTCCAGAGTTGGTGATGGACAAGGAAGCCTAGCATGGTCCAGTCCATGGGGTTGCAGAATTGGGCACAACTGAGCGACTGAACTGAATTGTTTCAGGGGTCTAATTCAGTATCTGGCACATAGAGAATGCTCAGCAAATGAAGAATCCTTCCCGAGGTTCTGATTAACTCTGACTTCTTTCTTTTTCAGCAGAATAGAAAAGTTTTCTTTTTGATCACTCACCCCTGGCCCCATGGCTGCCATGCAGATGGATCCTGAGCTTGCCAGGTGCCTCTTCTTTGAAGGGGCCACCGTGGTCATCCTGAATATGCCCAAGGGGACAGAGTTTGGCATTGACTATAACTCCTGGGAAGTGGGGCCCAAGTTCCGAGGTGTGAAGATGATCCCGCCAGGCATCCACTTCCTCCACTACAGCTCTGTGGACAAGGCCAATCCCAGGGAGGTGGGCCCTCGCATGGGCTTCTTCCTTAACCTGCAGCAGCGGGGGCTGAAGGTCCTACGCTGGGATGCGGCCCGGGAAGAGGTCGACCTGTCCCCAGCGCCAGAGGCTGAGGTGGAGGCCATGAGGGCCAACCTCCAGGAGCTGGACCAGTTCCTGGGACCTTATCCCTACTCCACGCTCAAGAAATGGATCTCCCTCACCAACTTCATCAGCGAGGCCACCGTGGAGAAGCTGCAGCCTGAGAGTCGGCAGATCTGTGCCTTCTCAGAGGTGCTGCCCGTGCTCTCCATGAAGCACACCAAGGACCGGGTGGGGCAGAATCTCCCGCGCTGCGGCACCGAGTGCAAGAGCTACCAGGAGGGCCTGGCCCGGCTGCCCGAGATGAAGCCCAGGGCCGGCACAGAGATCCGCTTCTCCGAGCTGCCCACACAGATGTTCCCGGCAGGTGCCACGCCGGCTGAGATAACCAGGCACAGCATGGACCTGAGTTATGCCCTGGAGACTGTGCTCAGCAAGCAGTTCCCCTGCAGCCCCCAGGACGTGCTCGGTGAGGAGGAACACGGCTTTGAGAGTGGGCCAGGGGAGGGCTGTGTAGCCGAGCGGCTTGGGAATAGGGAGTTCCCTCTTTGATGATTTGGTCTAGTGATTCCTAAACCTGGCTAGGAGAGGGTCTTACTGAGAATGCTTGTTAAAGGAACAGATTCCCAGGGATTTCCCTAGTGGTCCAGTGGTTCAGAATCCACCTTGCCATGCAGGGGACTTGGGTTCAATCCCTGCTCGGGGTACTAAGATCCCACAGGCCGCAGAGCAGCTAAGCCCACATGGTGCAGCTACTGACCCTGTGCACCACAACAAAAAGTCCTGCATGACAAAACTGAGACCTGATGCAGCCAAATAAATAAATTATATATATACATATACATATATATATATATACACACACAGATTCCCAGGCCTTAGCCCTGGAGACTGATTCAAGAGATCTGGAGCAGGTTCCCAGCATGTTACCTGTCTGTCTGCCTGACAGGCAAGTGCTGTAGGTGAGCCTGATGCAAACAGTCCCGTGTCAGGGAACCCTTAGTGTGGCCTCGCCTGCCCACCACTACATTTTACAGATTGAGGTCCATAGAGGAAAGGGATTTGACTGCTCAGTGATACAGCTGAAGTGAGACCAGAGCCCAGGGCTCCCGGTTCCCGGGCCCATCGTGTTCCTGGGAGCCTTCCACCTGCCCCTTCAGTTTACTCTTGACTCTCAACCAGAAGAGTGATTTTCTTTTAACTGTTACAGTCTTTATTGTTTTTTTTCCCCTTATTACAAAAAAAAACATATTTATCCTTAAAGAAAAACAAAAATGAAAGTCCAAATCCCACCACCTGGAAATAGCCATCTTTGTTCACTTTGTTGTACTTTTCTTTCTTTCTTTTTTTTTAAACAAGAAACACAGAAGGACATTATATAATGATAAAGCACCAGTCCACAAAGAAGACATAGCTATTCTAAATTTGTGTGCAATGGACCACAGAATTGCAAAATATGTCAATGAATACTTGATAGAATTGAAAGGTGAAATAGATGGACCCAAAATAGTTTTAAGTCTTCAACACTAAACTCAAAAATTGATTGGACAATTGAAATTGTCCAATTGATTGAAAATCAGCAAATATTTATAGGAATTCAACAATAGCATCAGTGAATAGGATCTAATTGATATTTATAGAACATTCCACCCAACAACCTCAGTATATACATTTGTTTCAAATCCTTACAGAACATAAACAAGTATGACCATATTCTGGGTCTTAAAACACACCTTGACAATTTAAAAGGAGTTAAATCATCCACAATGTTTTTAAGATACATACACATTTTTAAGGTACATATTTGTATGTATTTCTCAATTTAATATGTTTCTGTTTCCTTTTAGTCTTCGTTTGTGTATATATGATATTTTTACAAAAACAGGATTATAGTATATTATCCTGTAATTTGCTTTAATATAAATATTATTCCATGTCATTGAAATAGTCACTTCTCTTTAGTGGCTACTGAACTTCCATAGTTATTGGACCAGCCCCTGTTAATGAATCTTTTAAGATGTTCCTGGTTTCCATATTGTAAGTGTAAGAGTTGCCTGGTGTGCCCTTCTGCATATTTTGGGGATGAAATTGTTGGATCAGAGAGTGCATGCTGCCAGGAGAAGGTCAGGCATTTTTGCCAGCTGATGAGGTTGTGGCCCATCACCTTTTGACTTGGCATTTGACACGGTGATTTAGCAAAGTCCTCTTCTGACTGGATAGTTGAAGAATGACTTCCTGTTTGAGTTTATATTTCTTTGATTACTAGTGACAGCAAACATTTGTCACATCTTTAATAGCTATTAATATTTTTTCTTTTACAAGTCTAATATTTGCATATTTTTCTGTTGGAAGATCAGTGAGCATTTTGAATATAGGGCCTTTTATATAATAGGCTCAGCTGATAAAAAGGGACATTTTAAGGGTGTGTATCTATTTTCATTTAATAAGTAACACTTGAGATCCTGACTTCAGAATGAACAGAAATCCTGTTTTCTACCTCCTAAACAGTTCTTCAAAGTAATCTTGTGAAAAGGTCTGTTGCAAGGATCACTGTATCTTTTTGACAGCTCTTTGAAATTATTTCTCATCTCAATTTAATTTTAGACTAAGCCAGAAATGTGTAAATTTAAATGAATGGCCTAAATTCAGAGAAGCAGCTTGTATTTCCACAAACTAACCAGGTAAAGCCAACTGAAGAAGCAAATCATTAACCTCTGTCATAAGAGGAAACTTGACTATATTTTGAAAATACTGATCAAATGTCCAAAATGTCTAGACCCTGTAGCTCTCTGCTCAAATCAAACTTAGTTCCACAAGCCTAGGAACAGAGAACTAGTTTTTCCAGGTCTCCAGAAGTGACAGAAATTGGACATCATGTGTTTAAAGAGGTGTTTAGTGTTGAGTACATCTCTTTTTTGAAATTTTGGCCACACCCCACAGCATGTGGGACCTTACAGTTCCCTAACCAGGGATCAAACCTGCCCCTCCTGCTGTGAAAGGCAGAGTCTTAACCACTGGACCACTAGGGACGTCCCACAACTGTTCTTTTTGTGGCCCACGTGTAGATATACCATAGAAGCCCTCCTTAAATTTGAAGCCAGAGAAAACATGTCTGATCAGCAACAGTATATCTTGGCACCCAGAGACCCAGCTGCTCAGCCAAGGACAATGGCTTCTGGACTGTCAGGTCTCTTTGCGACAGGGATCTGCTGGGAATGTGGGAATAATAACTGAGGTTTCTGGAGTGCTAATTTGCGCCAACATTGGCATTGACATTGAAGTCGCTCAGTCGTGTCCGACTCTTTGCAACCCCATGGACTGTAGCCTACCAGGCTCCTCCGTCCATGGAATTTTCCAGGCAAGAGTACTGGAGTGGGTTGCCATTTCCTTCTCCAGGAGATCTTCCCGACCCAGGGATTGAATCCAGGTCTCCCGCATTGTAGGCAGATGCTTTACCATCTGAGCCACCAAGGAAGTCCTTTCAGTCCAAAAGCATGTATCATTTCTGGAATTCCACTGAAAATAATTACCATGATGATAGCTACATTTAAACGGATTAAATCAAATCTATAAGCTTCTTTGTATGGTGCTGAAATAAGTAGATGTTGATTTGTAATGTAAGTAGCATTTTGTTGCCTATAAAACCAATCCCAAACAGAGAAAAAGTATTCCTCAGATATTATCACTTGAAAGTATTGTTTTCATCTTCTTCCTTCACTTTGGATAGACTCATTCACAGCCTACAAAGAAACCCAAACGGTTTGCAAGCTTGATAGAAATAATAGGGCTGTATGGAGAGTATACAATTTACGACCACCGTCTGCAACAGGATTTGCAAAGATTCTGTAACAACATCAGAAAATTAAGAATTAACTCTACAGGCACCCATAAAGGATTACTAAAGTCACTTCAGAAGAATATTGGGGTTGAGATAAGGCATGCTTCATTTGTAAAATCATGTCTGTAATCTATTTTCTGAGAAATAAACTCAGTATCCTGAAACAAGTTTTTAGTCATGAAAAACAATATTTCAGATTTAAAGAGATTCTATTTAAGTTCTAAAAATATATTCTAAGCTTAGTTTGAAATTTTTGAATGCAAATCTATCTTCTTCCATAAACATGAGAAAATTACTAGGGTCTTTAAATGCATATTATTCTGTTTCTACTGTACATGGAATACATTGTGGCTTTTTTCATTCATCANTACTGCATCCCTCAAATAAGGAAACTGAAGCATAAACAGATTAAGTAGCTTGCTCAAGGTCACACAACTGGGAAGTGGTGGAGCTGAGACTTGAACCCAGGCAGTTTGGCTCCAGAGCCCATGCTCTTAGCCGCAAGCTGCTCATAGCAAGCAAATCAGAGCCCTGTGATTAAACAAACACAGATAATTTGGCTGGCAGGCTCAGCCTGGAACAAATACTCATGAATTTTCCTGTTCTAGAAGGCCCTAGAACTATTCCCACCCAATAGAAATCTGTTTTATCTTTCTGTTGTTCAGTTGCTAAGCTTTAGATGTGTGACCTTGGGCAAGTCTCTTGACCTCATCTATACACTGAGGCAAATACCACCTTCCCTGACCACCTTATGGAGTTGGGCTGAGGGTTCTGTGGTGTTACACAGTCTTTCCCTGCCCCTGAAGCAGACCATGTACATCAGATTCACCCGGGAAGCTTGTTAGGGATACAGATGCCAAGGCTCCATCATCTGTCCGCAACCAGGATCTCTCGCAGTGAGGCTTGGGCAGCTTTATTTTTCCCAAATTCTCCTAGTAACTCAGATGGGCAGCCATAAGGATCCACTTGGCGTAATGTCCATAGACCCATTTTGTTAACCTGTTAAATGCTAGGTAAATACTCGGTGTGCCTCTTCTCTTGCAATCTGATCTTACAGAAATCCAAAACCAGCTGGGTTTCTCACGGCTTGAGTTGATAGCAGTTCAGCAAACGTTTATTGAGCAGCTGCTAGGTGTAGAACCCCACGCCAGGCTCTGGAGGAGTGACAAGCCTGGACAGCCACCTCCGGCTGAGGTCCAGTGGCTGTGATGGCTCGGTCGAGTCAGCCAGCACCCGTCTCCCTCAGGTTGATCTCTCCTCTCTGCTCCTGTCAGGTGAGCTCCAGTTTGCCTTCGTGTGCTTCCTGCTGGGGAATGTGTACGAAGCCTTCGAACACTGGAAGCGGCTCCTGAACCTTCTCTGCCGGTCAGAAGAGGCCATGGTGAAGCATCACACCCTCTTCGTCAACCTCATCTCCATCCTGTACCACCAGCTCGGCGAGATCCCCGCCGACTTCTTTGTGGACATTGTCTCCCAGGACAACTTCCTCACCAGCACCTTACAGGTGAGCGGGCTTCTGGCTGACACCCACGTGGATCAGAAAACGAAGGCCACGGTGTGTGAAAGCACCCAGAGAGGCTTACATTTCTGTCTCTTGCTGTTCTTTCCTTGGGACTTCCCCAGGGACTCAGTGGTAAAGAATCTGCCTGCCAATACAGGAGACGCAGGTTTGATCCCCAGTTTGGGAAGATCCCCCAGAGAAGGAAACGGCAACCCACTCCGATATTCTTGCCTGAGAAATCCCAGAGACGAGGAGCCTGGCAGGATATAGTCCAGGGAGTTACAAAAGAGTCGGACACGACTTGGCGACTGAACAACAGTGCTTCCCTGAGCCAAGCTTTCTTCATTTCAGTTTCCTAATCATAGACTATTCCCTGGTTCTCTTTCTCCTACTCAGTTGTAAGCTCCTTAATGCCAGAGACCCTCTCTCTGTACCCTCTTCTCCCTGCCTCACCCCAACATGCCTAGCAGAGGGGCACTTGGAATTTGAATCAGGCCCACTCCTCGAGCAACTGTGCTCAAAACAGTTTTTCTTCCTCCTGGCCTAGAGCTGTGAGTTGCCGCAACCCAGTAGGACAGAGTTTGGAAGCTAGTTATTCCCAAGGAAACATCTGCAACTGCTTAGATCTCATTTAAGCACGAAAGTAACTTTGATTTCCTGTTCAAACAAAATGTGCCAGTTTCTGCAGAGATCCTCTGATAGAAAAAAGTGAAATTTGCTTTTAACTCAGCAATTAAATTTTCATTATGAGTGGTAATTAGGGAAGAAGCTTCAAACAACTTAAAATCTTCATCCTGCACTATTTCCTCCCTTTGCAAACAGATTAGCTCCCTTTATGTTCTTGGGACAGCCTCTGTCACTCACGTTTTGTAACTTTCTCGAGTGTAGAAGAGGCAGAGCTGCAGGCTGTCGGTTTCCATACTTTCTGTTCCAGGACTGCTTTCTTCTCCTTGTGTGAGAGACCCCCATAGGCCTACCCCTTCAAAGGGGGCCAGTCACTCATCTCCCACTCCCACGCATGGTAAGAGGAGGAATGAACAGTCATGAAATGCCTGTTGACATTTAATGGGCACCATGCTTCTCTGTTTATGTGGGTTACCTCATTTAATCTCTCTGGAGCACCATAAGGCAGGGAGGATTATTCCCATTTTACAGATGAGAACACTGAGACTTACAAAGCTTAAATCATTCACATAAGGTCACAGAACTGGTAAGTGGAAGAGTCAGGATTTGTACCCAGGCCTTAGTCTTGATTTCAGGCCTGTGCTTATGCCCCTACATACTGAATACAGTGTCTCCCACTCTGGAAAGAGTCTTGATTGACATTAGTGGAGACACCATCAGGAGCCTGTTTCTCAGATGTAAAGAACACTTTTCTAAAACCAAAATGTTGTCGGAAGAGTCCCTGTGATCAAGCCGCTGCCATGTAACTCTGGCAGTTGAAGGACATGTGCAGGTGAGGGATGAGTCAAGCAAGCTGATGGTTTGAGCCTGGCACATTCCACTTCACACAAGTTGTAAAACTGCCCTTTTATTGGTTTTTGATGTAACAGAGAAATTAAATCCCTTTATTCTTCCTCTGCAGGGGAAGTCCACCCCACAGTTACTGGGTTGTGGGTTGCAGAGCAGCTGGAGGCCGCAGCCTGCTAACCTGCCTCTGGCAGTGGCTGTGGCCCACGGGAATCCACGCTGCCCTTGCGATGTGCATTAATGCTGTCGCGCAAACGTAGGAGAGCCACACTGTGTCACTGGCCTTCCCAGCCATTGTCAGCACAACCAACAGCTGAGCTCTAATTGCTGAGGCTTTGTTGCCAGCAATGATTTATGAAGCATAAAGGGCCCAGCTGGATTGCTCAATATCCAGGTGGGGTGTGCAAAGCTGATGGTTAGAGGCATTCTGTCTTTGGAGTTTTCACCAAGAAAATTCAGTGTCATTATTTGAAAAAATCCAGGACATGTGCCTTTTAAAAAATAAATCAGCATCTGTTTTTGTGCATCCTTTCTTTATGCACAACATTCTTCTGAAAGTGTTGAGGGACACGTACGTGAGTTAGCCTGTTTCTCGGAGGTACAGAACACTTTTCTGAAGCCGACATACTGTTGGAAGAGTCCTTTATCAGGTAGCTGACATATAACTCTGGAAGTTGAAGGACTTGTGCAGTGGCTTCACTTCACTGATTTAGCAGGTATTTGCTGAGCACCTGCGGTATACAAGGCTCTGATCTAGGATGGGAAATATAGCTATGAGCAAGATATAGTCTCTTCGAGTTTATATTTTTGGTGGGAAAGTAAACAAATGAATTAATGAAATGACTCCAGATAGCCCTAAGTGTTTTAGAAGGCAGTACCATTTCCCTAACCCAGGCCTTTTGGTCTCATCTGGATTGCATCAGACTTTACCAACTTCCATGTTTATCCCTGTTAATCCGTCTGTCTCACACTCTGCCACCAAAAGGCACCTGTGATCCTGTCTCTCTGTGGTTCTTGCTGCCTGCAAACCTAGGTCCGGAGGTCCATGTTGATCTAGCTGCTAACCTGTTCTCCAGCGTCTCCTTTCTTCCCCTATTTCCCCATCAGCCACAGCGGCAGTGGTCTCCCTGCAAGTTGCCAGACCGGCCATGTTGTTTCATGCTTCCCTTTTATTTTCTTAACTGTAAAAAATACACAATGTGAGATTTACCCTCATAATAATTTTTTAAGTGTGCAGTTGTTCATTCGCTGAGTCGTGTCCGACTCTTTGCAACCCCGTGGACTGCTCTGTCCTCTGCTGTGTCCTGGAGTTTGCTCAAAGTCATATCCATTGAGTTGGTGATGCTGTCTAACCATCTCATCCCCTGCTGCCTGCTTCTCCTTTTGCTTTCAGTCTTTCCCAGCATCAGGGTCTTTTCTAGTAATTCAGCTTGTCACACCAAGTGGCCAAAGTATTGGAGCTTCAGCTTCAGTATCAGTCCTGCCAATGAATATTCAGGGTTGATTTCCTTTAGGATTGACTGGTTTGATCTCCTTGCAGTCCAAGGATACAGTACAGTATTGTTAACTATGAATAGAGCGGATCTCTAGAACGGGTACAACTAAAACTTTATACCCGTATTTCACGTCTTCCTAACTGAACCTTGCTTTTCTCCCTGCCTGCCGTGTACCGCTCACCCCACAAGGTGCCCGCTAGGCATCGCTCTCTATGGCGCCATCTCTAATCTCTCCCTCCTTGCCATACTATTAGCCTACTTTGTACTTGTCAGGCTGTGTTTGCTGAAATGTGTATGTTGTCTGTCTGACTTCCCCACCAAGCCATGGGCTTTTTCCGGAAGCCTACTTTTTGTCCATCTGGTTATCTTCCACACCTGGTTGAGGTTTAGCACTTATCTTACGTTGTGTTACTGGGTGTTTTTAGATGGACACAGCGCATAATTCCTGTGACAATGTAAATAGATGACCATGCTACGATACTGTAAACAGTGAAGTTTGATCAAAGAGTATTAGGAGCACCAGAGAGGGTTGATTGGTTGGTTCATTCACACAGGTTGAGATTTAAGAGACAGAGGGTCAAGAATGGCTTTTTTGTAAAGGGGGGCCTTTGGCCATGGGCTTGAAGGATGACACAGATTTCAATAGGCAAAATGTGGAAAAGATATTACAAAAGTTTTTCTCACTTTTTCCATGGTGAGTTACATTGGTGCCATCTTGGCACTGAGATCCAGTGCCCTCCACACAGGCACTCACCTCCGGGTGTTTGTGAGGGAATGAATCAGCCCATAAAAGCCTTCGCAGCCAGTCCTGTGCTCTCCCCACAGGTCGCCAAGTAAGTGGAACCAGCTTTCCTGCTTCGGAGTTTAAATGGCTGCTACCCACAGAGAGGGGCTGGTGTCTGTGTGTGAGCACTTAGACAGCCACATTAGCTTGTGTAAAATCAACCATGTAATGCCCTCTGCCATTAGAGGCCCCTTTGAATAGATGCCACTGGGATTTTTACAAATCCCGTGGATTTAGTGTGAATAAAAATTATTTGTTTTACAAAAATAGATAGTTTTTTCTTCTACTTAAAGCAACTTAAGTCATCATGATTTGTTTAAAGCCAATGAAAGGATAATCTGAATTTAATAGTATGTTATAAAGTGAGTTATGTACAAAATAAGAATTCTTATTGCTGATTGCATAGCATTTAGGCATATAGTCATGTAGCCTTTTTTTTTTTTTTTTTACTTTTAGTCACAGTAAGCCAAATAGGCTTTCCAGCTTCGTTTCTTGCCAGTATTCTAAATACTGTCCATCTCTAACTCTCAAGGGAGAACACTAGCTCTGACAATGTCTATAGTACAGGCATACCTTGGAGATATGGGTTCGGTTCCAGGCTACCACAATAAAGTAAATATCACCCAAAGTGAGTCACGTGACTTTTTTGGTTTCCCAGTGTATATAAAAGTCATACACTGGGACTTCCCTGGTGGTGCAGTGGCTAAGACTCCATGCTCCCAATACAGGGGGGTCAGGTTCGATTCCTGGTTGGGAAACTAGATCCCACATGCTGCAGCTGAGGGTTCAAATGTTGCAACTGAAGATCCTGTGTGCCACAACTAAGTCCCAGTGCAGCCAAGTAAATAAATAATTAAGTCATATACTGTCGTATACTGTAGTCTAATAAGTGTTTAATAGCATTATGTCCAAAAACAATCTTAATGAAGAAATACTTTATTGCCAAAAAATGCTAACCGCCATCTGAGCCCTCAGTGAGTTGTAATCTTTTTGGTGGTGAAAGGTTTGAAATATTTTGAGAATTGCAAGAATGTGACATAGACACAAAGTGACCAAATGCTGTTAGAAAAATGGCACTAATAGACTTGCTTCATGTAGGGTTACCACAGGCCTTCACTTTGTAAAAAAAATGCAGTACCCGTGAAGTGCAATAAAACAACATATACCTGTGTTTTATCATAACACCAGCCATGATAAACTTCACCTACCTGCTCCTGCACCTCCTGCTGTCAGCTATCACTTCTGCACATTTCCTGTAGATTATTTTGTTTAGCTCTCACAACAATTTAAGAAGTTAAGTATATAATCCCCATTTTACTGATGAGGGAACAAATAATTTTGCCCAAGATTGCCAGAGCTGGTGGATGACAAGGCTGAACTTTAATTCTGACTCTCCCATATGTGATTAGAGCCCCAGATAAAACATCCTAAATTCTTTAAATTGACCTTAGAAAGCATGATTGCTGCAGCTTTTTGCCTTCTTGATAATCACTGTGAAGTGATAGTCTTGCTTTTAACACCACTTTCTTCTTTTGCAAGTGAAAATAAAATGTTCTACCTCTGGCTAGTATCATTCTAAGTTGAATAATCATCTGGGAGTTTAAAAAATTAGAAAATTGCATCTTTTTGGTCTAGGCAAAAAAATAGGATAAGAAGTGACTCATCTATCTACCGTGGCATTTTGAATTTCTCAAGGTGACCTGACTAAACTCAATTTATTTAACTTGGGTTTAAAAGAAAGCTTTCACTTTTCTGACTAAAATAATTTACAATTTTACAATATATAGACTTAATGGTAGATGTATTAATACCTTTTTTTACATTTGAAGAAAAATCCCCAATGGATTTGCTTTTAGTTTTAGATAAATACAGATGTTTGTAAAATGTTATTTTTCTATTTCAAAAGTATTTTTATAATATCCAGGGTTAATATTCCCATATTAAAGTGATTCATTTCTCAGTGATTTTAAAAAGTTTGCTGTTTCACAGTAACCAGATTACTACTAAATTTACATAAGAAGGCATACAATTAATCTAAAAACAAGAGAATCAAAGTAAATTGTCTAAACATCTGTCTCAATATGAAACTGTCTAAATATCTCCTCTTCTGAATGGTGAATTTTGTAAACTCTTGGGACAAAAATAGATCAGTGAGTCCGAGGGGCTAGAGACAGGGGAGGATTTGATCCCTAAGGGACAGCATGAAGGAATATTTTTGGAGTGATGGAACTGTTCAATATCCAGATAGTGATGGGATATGGGCCTTTAAACTCATAGAACTAGGCACCAAAAGAAGAAGCTATAAACAGATATTTATCTGCCTTGATCATGTCATATACTGGTTGCACGGGTATATTGTTGTTGTTTAGTTGCTCAGTCGTGTCTGACTCTTTGCAACCTCATGGCCGTAGCTTGCCTGGCTCCTCTGCCCGTGGGATTCTCCAGGCAAGAACACTGGAGTGGGCTGCCATTTCCTTCTCCAGGGGATCTTCATGACCCAGGGATCAAACCCGGGTCTTTAGAGCATCTCCTGCATTCCAGGCAGATTCTCTTACCACCGTGCCACTGGGGAAGTCAGTGTATGGATGTACACATTCATCAAAATGAATCGAACATTTTAAATGGATGAATTTAATTGTAAGTAAATTATGCCTCAGTAAAGTTGGTTTGTTAAAACAGTCAACCTGGACTGTGCCCTGGGTCTCGGAGGCCCACAGAAGACACAGTTCCAGAAGAGCCTGGTCTCCAGGCCTCTTGGCTCCCCACAGATACTGCTGAAAGTATCAAGGCTGGATTAAGTCTGTGTCAAGACAAAAAGAAGGTCTTGGTAGGGAAGAAGGATTTCAGTTTCCCTACTTGGACTGCATCTTGCTTAACACGTATCACTTGCTCAGCATTTATCACCATCCTCATCTGTACAATGGGAATAGTAATTTCCTGTCCTCCTACCTCCAGGTTTGTAGCAAGGATTAGACTGACAGTTCTTCAAAAAGGACATAGCACTTTTTAAATCTGAAGCCTTATTTTTCAGACTGAAGGCTTCTGTTGTACCTGCCTAGAGTTGATGTTGCCCTGCTGGTGGTGTTGGGGAGGGTGAGTGGGAAGGGTGAACGATGGGTCTGAGCCCAGCCTGTTCCAGGCTCTCGCTGTTGGCCGTTGCTGAATGCAGGGCCATCCCTCCGTCTCATTCATATCCATTCAGGGAGCATCCTGTGGGCTCTAACTCTGTGCCAGGCCCTGGGCAATCTGCCATGTGGGTCACATGGATAATTAGGGAGTGACCTCTACTCTGAAGGGGCATAGATCACAGATCACTGTAATGCAAGCAGAGAGTGAAAAACGCCATAAGGGATGCTCAGGCTTGGTATTGGGGGAGCAGAGGTTGGAGCAGTTCCTTTCAGCTTGGGCTTTTATAAGAGTCCTGTCACATGGAGATGGCCTGTGAGCCAATGGCATTCAGAGGCCTCATAAATAAGCCACCTCCTCCCCAGGATGAGTCCCTTACTCTGTCCGGCACCATCACATAATTATTGAGCAATCATTTGGTGCAGGCACTGTGCCAAAGGAACCCAGAAATGGATTTTCATAGAACCTATGGTTGTCTTTTGTTCACTAAACATATCATGGGTCCTTTTTATATGTCAGACTTCGTACCAGGGGAGCGGGATGCAGGTATGTAAAGGGGTCAGTGCTTTGGAGTTGCTCCTCATCTCTTGGGAGAGCTCAATAGTAAATGGATTAGCACTGACTGAGAGTGAGGCTATGTCCCAGGTAACCCTGGGCACCAGGGGAGCGCAGAAGAGCACCTGCTCCATCCATGGTCTGGGAAGACATCCCAAGGGGGGTGGCTTCTGAGCTGAGTTTGGGTCACTAGTAGAAAGCTGTAGGTGCAGGAGGAGAAAGCAGGGGTGGAAGGGTGCTATAAGCAGAGAGAATCACCTGTGTGCGCAGAAACGCAGAAGAGACGATGGAGCGTCTTTGGGTCGCTGCTCAGGGCAGCTGGAGAGGAAGGACTGTGAAGTGAGTAGCACAGTGTAGTGTGTAAGGAGCGGAGGCTTCTGCTAATTGAGCCATCAGGCCCCCCAGGACCCCTGGAGACAGACCCATGAGGGTGCAGGGCCTCCAGCGCTAAGGGCGTTTGCAACAAGGCTTCTCTGCTTCCCATACCAGGCCCCTCCTCCGAGTTCAGCGCTCCAGAGCAAGCTCCATTAGCCGCCCGCAGACAGGCCGCCAGCTTCCCCACTGCCCGCTGGCCACCGAGCTCGCATAGCCCCTCTAATTAGTTATTGATCCCGTGTTTTGTTGTGGCTGTGCTTCCTGCTCCTGTGTTTAGTCGATTCTCAAGTAATGAAACCAAATTCTGTAACCCCCCACCTTCTGCTTCTGTACCCCCTCCCCTATCACTTCTGTCCCTGCTTCCACCCGAACAGAGTGGCTGCAAACGAAGACTACAAACGTGAGCCTCACACCACCTGCCAACGGAAAGGCAGCGGAGAGGCAGGTGGAGGGGGCTGCCTCTAGAAGCAGCCGCAGAGTCCACCTGTTACCTTTGTCAGGTCAAGACCCCTGGACCCAGATCCCTTCCATGGTGGTCTACAGTCACTGGGGCACCAGGGTGACGTGGATCAAATTGCTGCTTTCACCCTCCTGCCACTTGTCTAGGGTGGCCTTGCAGGGAGCCAGTGAGGAGTCTGGGAAAACTACTTCCTTTCTGGTAATTTAGACCTGGGCATTTAACTCCCCTTAGCTTCCGTTTCCATAATAGAGTCGGACACGACTGAGGGACTTCACTTTCACTTTTCACTTTCATGCATTGGAGAAGGAAATGGCAGCCCACTCCCGTGTTCTTGCCTGGAGAATCCCAGGGACGGTGGAGACTGGTGGGCTGCCGTCTGTGGGACGCACAGAGTTGGACACTACTGAAGCGTCGTGTCTGCACACACAGTAGCAGCAGTGTGTCTTCCCAGGGCCTTGTGAGGATCTGTTGGGCTACTCTGTGAAACTTCTTTGAAAATAGTAAAATAGTGTGAGGAGGAGAAATGAGTTTGCTGTCATTCTTAGAAGGCATTGAAATTCAGGACAGTCTGAAATGGAGTTTCAGATGTAGAGAAAATTACTCGTTTGCCCCTGTCCGTGTTTCCGCTAGTCATAAAGAGTCCACCTGCCAATGCAGGAGACATAAGAGATGCAGGTTCGATTCCTGGATCGGGAAGATGCCCTGGAGGTGGGCATGGCAACCTACTCCAGTATTCTTGCCACACCCATTTGGTTGCTATTGTGAACAAACAAACAAAAAGAGAAAATAAATGATGTTAGAGAGAGATGTTGGATTGCTGATGGAAATGTAAAAATGGCACAGCCACTGTGGCAAACAGCCTGGTGGTTCCTCAAAGCATTGAATAGAATCCCTGATAATCCAAAAGTCCATTCTCGTATGTACCCCAAAGAATCAAAAGCAGGCTTCTATAGGAGATATTTTTAGATTCATGTTCATAGCAGCATTATTTATAATAGCCAAAACATAGAAACAACCCAAATGGCCATTGATAGATGAACGGAAAACAAAGTGTGGTATATACATACGATGGAATGTCATTTGGCCTTAGAAAAGAAAGAAATTTCTAGCACATGCTATATGAGTGAGCCTTGAGGACATTATGCTCGGAGAAAGAAGGCCGGCACAAAAGGACAGATATTGTATGATTCCACTTATATAAGGTACCTGTTGGGGTTTTTTTGTTGTTTTTTAGTCGCTAAATCATGTCCTACCCTTTTGCAACCCCCTGGGCTGTAGCCCACCAGGCTCCGCTGTCCATGGGATTTCCCAGGCAAGAATACTGGAGTGGGCTGCCATTTCCTTCTCGGGGGAATTTTCCCAACCCAGAGACAGAACCCACATCTTCTGCATTGGCAGTCGGGTTCTTAACCGCTGAACCACCAGGGAAGCTCCATGAGGTACCTGGAGTAGTCAGATTGATAGAGATTGAAAGTAGAATGATAGTTACCGGGGGCTGGAGGAGAGGGGATGAGGAGTTAATGGGCATAAAGCTTCAGTTGGGGAAGATGGTTGCATAATAATGTAAACATACTTAATGCCACTGAACTGTACTCTTAAAATGATAAATGGTATATAGTGTTTTAAATGATAATTTTTTAATGGTTAAAATGATATATTTTGTGTTATGCATATATTGCCACAATTTTTTAAGAAAATCAAAGACAGCTTTTAAGGAGAATACAAACCTCACATTGTATACAATGCGTACCCACACCTGGAGTCTATTTAGACTAGAGCAGCAATTCACCCTCAGCGGGCTAGGGCCTGGGGTTTTTTACAGGGCCTAGGGGCTCATAAGCCCCCCACACCTTTCTCAGCACCAGCTGGTGTCGCTGCTGCCTTTTTTCCTAAGTTCCTGCCCACGTGCCCAGTAGATCTCACCAGAGGCAGGGCCGGGTGATGCCCCTGCTGGCCTTATTCTCAGTGGGGCATCTCTGCCCAGGACAGTAATTTTCCATTCTCGTCCTGCCCCGGCTTCTCATCTGGGCTTGGACCTTCTTTCTTGGTTTGGGGGAGAGCACAGCAGGTGTCCTGAGTCTGTGCCAGCAGCAGCTGATCCTCCCGCCCCGGAGAGCCGAACACCCGGAGGAAATTTCCACCGCTTTCTTGGCCCCTGCGTGTTCTCAGAAGTGACTTCTCCTCTGTTCTCTGTAGGTTTTCTTCTCCTCTGCCCGCAGCGTTGCTGTGGATGCCACCCTGAGGCAGAAAGCCGAAAGGTTCCAAGCTCACCTGACCAAGAAGTTCCGGTGGGACTTTGAGGCGGAGCCTGAGGACTGCGCCCCGGTGGTGGTGGAGCTCCCTGACGGCATGGGGACGGGCTAACTGGGGGAGCTCTCGGCCAGGGGAGGCCCCCTTCCCCACGGCCGCAGTCCTGGCTTCTCCATTCACCCATGCAACTGGGACCTGCTGGGGCAGGAGCCCTGCTAGGTCCCGCAAAGATGAAGCCAGGATCCCCTCCTTCACCAGTAATCAAGTCCCTTCAGTGCCAGAGAGGCTGTTCCCCATCTAGCAGGCACCTTGTGGGTTCCCCGTCAGCCTGGTCATGGTGCTAACCCAACTGAATTCCACACAGGCTCATGGGAGAGGCCTGCCTCAGCAGCAGTCTGCTTCCTTCCAGAAGAGAACCTGTTGAGCCCCAAGTCCAAGAGAAAGGATTGGTTATTCCATAGAGTGGTTTCAGGAAACCCTGGAGTGCCCAGGAGTCTGAGATGTCAGTTGTTGACTTTTTAAAAGTTAAAACACAGGGTAATAGGGAAATGAGGCAGAATTTCTGCCTGCCCCTTGTGGATGGGAATACATCACAGAAAACATGGGCGTGTGGCCTCTCTGGAGCCCCAGGTTGAGGAGGGCGAAATAAGACAGTGGGCTAAATCTGGTGAGTGGTCAGCTCTTGCAGTCTCTGAAGTTCCTTGCTCCTGTCCAGAGGTCCCAGTGGATAACCTTTCAAGACAGTTGTGGCCCCTGACCTCAGAGGCCTCGCTAGTACCACTCTCCTCCCACCTGTTGCATTCTGAGGCCTCAGACCCAGAAGTGGCCCTTGGCAAGCCTCCCAGATGGCCCTGTTCCTCACCAGAGTCACCACAATTGTTTCTGATGACCTGGAGATTCAGCAACAAAGAGAACGGTTCTTGCTCTGGACAGGCTTCTTTGGCCTTGTAGAAGGTCTACATCTTTATCCAGAGCTCCAGGGACGACCTTGGCAGCCTGGGTGCCCCTGTCCTGCTGTGGAGACCACAGGAGTGGATGATGGCTCCTGCTTCCTGGGTGTCCTGAGGGACTCACCCATCATGCACACAGGCCCTGGAACCCTGACCTCACACTGTTGTACCTTGATGAGGGTCCCTGTCCCACTGCCTCCCAAGGCTGCGGCTCACACCAGGTTTCTGAGTGAGAGTCCCCACTGGTTAAGACGTTCAGTTCCACTTGTTTCCTTGGAATGGTTTTTCCAAGAGCATATTGTACATTAAAGTCTTGGAGTTGAGACCAGATCCCCTTGTGTGAGTCTCTTGCAGATGCACAGGGCCCCGTGCAGTCAGACACTGTCCTGAGCCGTACGTCCTCCCTCCCTCCCGCACGTCCTCCCTCCCTCCCAGGTGCCAGAAGACCCTGCCCACCTCTGCAGGCTCTGAGGAGGCAGGCGGCCAGCGGCGTCGCCTGTCGCCATGGGGCCTCCGAGATGAGCACACCAGAAGGAAGGATGAGGCCCTGTATCTATCTAATAACCGGCAGATTCACCTCGTATGGGTTGGCTATTCTTTTTCTCCCCATAGCCCACTCATCGGAACTACCTGGTGAGCTTGTTAAAGTGCAGATTCCAAAGGAACGAAGCCCCGATCCATTCAGCAGCATACATGAACCTTGAAAACACTGTGCTAAGTGAAAAAAGCCACCACCAAGACAGCGTGCCCTATGATTCTGTTCGTGTGAATCGTCCAGAGTGGACAAACCCGAGGAGACCAGGGATGAAAGAGTGAGAAATGGGGAATGACTGCTAATAGGTACCAGGTTTCTCTTCAGGATGACGAACAGGTTCTGGAAGTAGATAGTGGGGGTGGTCGTTCAACCATATAGTAAAAACCACTGAAAATGCACACTTAAAAATGGTAGATTTTATGGTGTGTAAATTGTCATTTCAATTTTTCAAAGTTCAAACTTCTAAGTCCCACCCTACAGAAACTAAGACAGTCGATCTGGATACGGCCTGGGTTCTGAGGCACGCTCGGTTTTGACTTAATACCTAGAAGTAACAGCATCGCAGCTTAGTACCTGGAGCTCCACTGAGACAAGTTGCTCCCGATGACCTTGTCAGGGCAACACCTGGAAGCTGGGCCACGTGCCCTCGTTCTCTAACCTTGTTGGTCTTATGTCTATACAGACACCCCTCTCTGCCCACCGACACAAATGGGTTAAGGAAAACTAGCTACAGTTTAGACGTCCTCTGTTCTGTCACTTAATCCTCACAACAGTATGTGGCCAGTGCTCTTATTATCCCCATTTTATGAATAGGAAAATAGGCTCAGAGAGCTTCATTTTACCAGGGCCCCTAAGGATTGGGGCAGGCATCAAGCCAAACTTGTTGGTGCCCAGAGCCCACACTCTGCACTGCATCCACTATGATTTACTCCTTCCCTACCCTTCTCTGTCCAGGACAGCCTTCCCCTCTCTCTGCATCCCCAGGTCTAACCTTGGCCCTGTTGACAGCCAGCCATGTGACCCTGGACAAGACACGTACATTCTCTGGGCCTCAGTGTACTTATGTATAAAGTGAGAGGATTTGCTTGGGGTGGAGATTTCTGGTTTAGCTACTCCAGGCTTCTTCAGACTCCCTCCACTTAAAAAATGGACCCCTGTGTCATTTTAAATGTTTTCAAAGAGAAACTACATTCACATGAGATAATATGGCTTAGCTGACAAAAACACAACAATAGAACTCTTGTTTGGGGCCGGAGTGACATCGACACTGTGTCTTCTCCTGCTTGTCCCAGCTGGCAGTCTCTGTGTGTCTTTGATGAATAAAAAATGTGAAAACAAATTAATTATTACTTAACACTTGCAGTATTTTTGGAAGGCAGAAACCTTGAAAACCACGAACCAGTGGCATCACTGATCTCTAAGCTCCCTTCCAGTTCTAACACATTTAAAAGTGAAGCTATTGGCAGGACCTGGCCTGATTTTCAAATCCCCTCGAATGCAGGCCTCCTGGGGTCTGGCGCTTATTTGCCGGGCTGCTTTATCCTATTAACAGAATCAGCAGAGGTAGCGACTCCCCAGCGCCTTCCGCCGTCCCTGTGACAAACCCTGCTGCTCCGGGCCCGCTCCGGCTCATTTCTCACCACTTGAGGAGGGGAGGAGTTCCCCGCCACTGATCTCCTCTTCCCACCGATGATTACTTTCCCAACATCATCCCCTTGTAAATATTATTTAATATTCTCAGGGCTCTGTGACATGTTGGTTTCTCCAACTAATCAGGCTCTGGCTTGACCGAGATGCCATCCCCTGCTGAAACGGGGGCTGGAAAAGCAGAGGATGCCGTGGCAAAGCCATCGCTGAGTCACGGTCGCCAAGACTGAAAGCAGCACGGAGCTGGGCAGCTCACCTGAGCTACCTGCTGATACTGGAGGCGGTGCGGCCCTGTGACTGCGCAGAGCCACCCCTGTGGGCCACGGCACTGCTTTACCCCAGAGCTCACCACAGCTGGTCCAGGCAGCCTTTGCAGTCATTAGGCCCTTCCAGTCCCTTCTTCCTCTGCAGCATCCAATGTCTGTCTCGGGCTGGCTCATTCTCCTCACAAACCCTGGGTACCTGCTGTGGACTGGCAGGTGGCCTCCCTGCTGAGATGGGGGTTGAGGACCAAATGTAATGTCAGCTGCTCCCTGCTGGGGGGCGGAGGAGGAGCGTGTCCAGCCCCTCCCCCACCTGCTAGGCCTTCTGTCCTGTGTCCTCAATCTGGGGCTCACCTGCACAGACTCAATAGATGTCTCTGGAAAACAGGGATCCTCACGGTTCTCAGGCTGTCAGTTAAAAACCCTTGGTGGGTGGAAGGTAGGAGAAGTCAAGAGGCTTCAGTGCAATGTCAGACGGCCAGTTTCAAAGCAACTGCACAGGGCCATCTTCCTTGCACCTCTGTCTTGCTTCTTCTCTCCCCAGATGGCTCTGTTTTCCCTCTGTCCGCCTCCAGATATCTTTACCTGGCTCGTCTGGGCTCTGCATGGCCAAGGGGGATGCCGACAGATGGAGTTTCGTCTTGAGGAGACGGAGCTGTGGAATGAGAAGCAGTTGGAAGAAAAATGTGGGACCTTCACCCAAGAGCAGAGAGGCTGGGAGAGCTATCTTGAAAGAGGAGCTCTCTGCATCCTTCAGAAGGCAGAGCGGAGACCCCAAACTGCAGGAAGGCAGAGCTTGGCTTCCCTTCTTTACCCCACTCACACTTTCTGAGTGCTTGCCCCTGGGCGCTTACATTCCAGTGAGGTGAGGGTTGGGGACAGCCGGCAATAAGCGTAATAAGTAGACTATAGATTACGTGAGTTGTGAGAAATGCTCTGGAAAAAGAGCAGGATGAAGGATATGGAGAGTCCTGGCAGGGCAAGAGGACATGCTGCAACTTAAATGGGATGACACTTGAGCCAAGGCTGGAAGGAGGTGAATAAGTGAGCCATGCAGGTATCTGGGGCAAGAGTGTTCCAGGCAGAATGAACAGTGAGTGCAAAGGCCCTGGGGCAGGAGCATGTCTGGCGTGTTAGAGGAGCACTGTGGGTCGGCATGGTGTGAGTGCAGTGATCAAAGCAAAAAATGGAAGGAGAGACCATCTCCGACTGTACAGAGGGATCAGGTTGTCCAGGGCTTAGAGACTGTGGCAAGAATGTTGCATTTTACTCAGTGAAATGGCAATGGCATTTCACAGAGAAGGCAATGGCACCCCACTCCAGTACTCCTGCCTGGAAAATCCCATGGATGGAGGAGCCTGGAAGGCTACAGTCCATGGGGTCGCTGAGGGTCGGACACGACTAAGCGACTTCACTTTCACTTTTCACTCTCATGCATTGGAGAAGGAAATGGCAACCCACCCCGGTGTTCTTGCCTGGAGAATCCCAGGGACGGGGGAGCCTGGTGAACTGCTGTCTATGGGGTCACACAGAATCGGACACGACTGAAGTGACTTAGCAGCAGCAGAGGGTTTTAAGCAGAAGAGTGACGTGGTCTGATTTTTGTTTTAACAGGATCACCAGCTGCCCTGTTGGAAATAGGCTGCAGGGGGATGGGTGGAAGCAGGGAGACCAGTAAGGAGGATGGTACAATGGAGGGGCCGGGTGATGCTGACTTGATGAGGGTGGCATCCTGTGTGCACGCTAGGGCTGGACTCATGACTCAGATCAGGGATGTACTGGATGTCTTTCCAGGGCTCTTCTACCCTGATAACCCCTCCTTCTCTTAAGTCTCAGAACCTGGGCAGAATGCTGACTCACTGGGTCCCCCACCCCCACACACACTACGAGCCCCCTGGCAACTCTCCCATCAGGGATCTGCCAGCCCTGCCAGTTCCCAGGTGTCCATGTGGTACCCGAGGGCAGGTGGGGCAATGATCAAGGGCTGGGGAGGAGCTCACGGGGATTCTTGGCGGTGGGGTGGAGCAGGGACTCGACGGCTCTGTTTGGAAACCATCAGTGAGTCGGTAGGCTGTGCTTGCACTGCCAGCACCCGTGCGGCTGTTCTTCCTGCTAGTGCTTGACAAGGAGGGTCACGCTGGGTTCTCACGACTAACAGAAAGTTGAGGGTTGTTGGTATTTGTCCTGCACAAGAATCATTCAAGCACCCACTTCCCCCAGGGCATTTCCATGGACTTCCAGGGGACTAACATGAACTGGCGTGGAGTTGGGGGCCTCTCTCCTCACGGCTGGGAACGTGTTGAGAATGAGCTTCACCTTATTCGGGCGGAGCTCCAGGTCTNAACTGCTGTCTATGGGGTCACACAGAATCGGACACGACTGAAGTGACTTAGCAGCAGCAGAGGGTTTTAAGCAGAAGAGTGACGTGGTCTGATTTTTGTTTTAACAGGATCACCAGCTGCCCTGTTGGAAATAGGCTGCAGGGGGATGGGTGGAAGCAGGGAGACCAGTAAGGAGGCTGGTACAATGGAGGGGCCGGGTGATGCTGACTTGATGAGGGTGGCATCCTGTGTGCACGCTAGGGCTGGACTCATGACTCAGATCAGGGATGTACTGGATGTCTTTCCAGGGCTCTTCTACCCTGATAACCCCTCCTTCTCTTAAGTCTCAGAACCTGGGCAGAATGCTGACTCACTGGGTCCCCCACCCCCACACACACTACGAGCCCCCTGGCAACTCTCCCATCAGGGATCTGCCAGCCCTGCCAGTTCCCAGGTGTCCATGTGGTACCCGAGGGCAGGTGGGGCAATGATCAAGGGCTGGGGAGGAGCTCACGGGGATTCTTGGCGGTGGGGTGGAGCAGGGACTCGACGGCTCTGTTTGGAAACCATCAGTGAGTCGGTAGGCTGTGCTTGCACTGCCAGCACCCGTGCGGCTGTTCTTCCTGCTAGTGCTTGACAAGGAGGGTCACGCTGGGTTCTCACGACTAACAGAAAGTTGAGGGTTGTTGGTATTTGTCCTGCACAAGAATCATTCAAGCACCCACTTCCCCCAGGGCATTTCCATGGACTTCCAGGGGACTAACATGAACTGGCGTGGAGTTGGGGGCCTCTCTCCTCACGGCTGGGAACGTGTTGAGAATGAGCTTCACCTTATTCGGGCGGAGCTCCAGGTCTTTGAGGAAGGTCTTATCATTCCTTACTGTGTAGACAGGAGTCAAGGCGAGAGAGGTGAGGCACAGGCGACCAAGTCTCCAAGCCCGAATCCCAGCCCGAGTCCAGCACAGCCCTGCCATCACGCAGCTCTCCTTAATAAGGACGGTTACATAATCTGGGATAATTACCCGTGGATCCAAGGCTGCCAGCCTGGTAACTGGCGGTGTCAGCCACTTACAAGAGTGGTGGGCAGGCCCCGCTGGCCTCTTGGTTCATGACAGCTGCTAATGTTTCCGCCCAGACATTTAGTGTCTGGATCTGGCCTTGGCCACGAAGGACCGACTGGTTCAAGCAAGGTGGCACCTGGGTGTGAGAGGAGAGGGGGCAGCATTTGGTCCAGAAGAAGGCTGCTTCTAGCCTCTGCAGACCACTGGGGCCCCCGAGGGGCTGCTCAAGTCTGGGGTACACCTGAGCCGGGGCCTTTCCGCTCTGTCCTGCTATTGATATTGAATTTGCAAAAAGTATTTGCTTGAGAGAAAGATGCTTTGAGATGTGGGGCCTGTGAGGAGCTGATAAAAAACCTGGACTTCCTCTGTGGATCAATAAGTTGTTCTATTCCAAGTCTAGGAGCCTGAGGGTTTCCCTACTGGCTTAGATGCTAAAGAATCTCCCTGCAATGAAGGAGACCTGGGTTCCATCCCTGGAGGAAAAGCCCCTGGAGAAGAGAATGGCAACCCACTCTGGTATTCCGGCCTGGAAAATTCCATGGACAGACGAACCTGATGGACTACAGTCCATAGAGTTGCAGAGTCATACACATCTGAGCGACTCACACACACATGTACACACACACATACACAGAGGAGGCCGAAGATAGAGAATAGGATGTAGGGGATTGAGGAGGTGTCTCCGTGGAATATTTTGAATAAAGAAGGCTAGACCATTGTTCATTTTCCCTTTTAGAAATTGTCTATTTATGTCCTCTGCCCATTTTCCTGTTGAATCTTTTAAAATTTTTTTTTAATTTCTGTAAGACATTATGAAAAAACTCAAATGAACTTTTTGGCTGACTCAATAAAATATGCATTTATCTTATCATAATAGATCTTAACATTAGAAATATTTCCTGCAGTTTGCCTTTTAATTTTATGATTTTTTAAAATGTATACTTTTTTATGTCAAATATGTTGAGCTTGTTCTTTTTGATTTGGTTTTTTACTGCTTTAACAATTTCCCCCACTGCTTTAAATGCTTAAAAGTCCATTCCTGTATTAAGATGAAATATATACTAACCTATATTTAGGTTCTAGTGTTTCTCAGTGTTACCATTTTTCACTTTGTATTTTGCCAGAGTCAAAAGCCCTGTTTCCTTGGCCTCACTTAATCCATCCCCACTCCTACCTATCACACCTCACATCTGCTCTTGATTTTTCTCTCCAGGTTTTAAGTCCTAACAACCATTTCATGCTTCCAACCTTGTCCTTTCCTTGGCCACCGAGGGCTTCTCAAAAGCCTTCCTGATCCCCTCAGAGCATTTACAGCCAGAACCACACCCATATGCAGCCCTCAATATTACAGGCTGGTGACGTGGAATGCTTTTCTTGTTGCTTCCCAAGGCTAGAATTGTTTGTTCGTGATTCTCCACTGCCTTTTTCCAAGCATGGGACTAAGGGCATCAATGCTTTGTTGATTGAAAGATCACCTCTCCCTCTCTGAGAAGGTCCCATTGCTGTACCCCAGAATGGCCAGTAGCTGCTGCTTTGTAGACTAAACAACCCATTTCTCTTCACCTCTCTACCCATGTCAAGCCTCCTTTGCTTTGAGGAAGACTTTTTCTATTCCACATCATCTTTGGTAGGAGTACCAATCACAGTATCTCATTCCATCCTTCCACCCTCAGGGACAGACACACAGCTTCAGCTAGACCACTTGGCATCTTCCCTGGGATGCTTCTTCTAGAAGGTGCAAAAAGATAATTCATACTTTTGGAGTTATGGTGTAGAGGACTCTTGGTTGGACCTAATAGGGATCATCATATCCATTAAAAAAAAAAAAAAAAGCCCTTGCACCAGAAATGAGGATGAGAATAACACAGAAAGAAGCTGAATTGAGAGATGAGAGTGAGAAAGAGAGCCAACAACATCACTGGAACATCTGAAACCAGCCCCGCTTATAGCCCATCATCCCCAGTATTCCTCCAAATGAGCCAGTATGCCTCCCCACCTAACCCCAGTTTAATTTTATTGTGGTAACCACTGCAGATGGTGATTGCAGCCATGAAATTAAAAGACACTTACTCCTTGGAAGGAAAGTTATGACCAACCTAGATAGCACATTAAAAAGCAGAGATATTACTTTGCCAACAAAGTCTAGTCAAGGCTATGGTTTTTCCTATGGTCATGTATAGATGTGAGGGTTAGACTATGAAGAAAGCTGAGCACTGAAGAATTGATGCTTTTGAACTGTGGTGCTGGAGAAGACTCTTGAGAGTCCTTTGAACTGCAAGGAGATCCAACCAGTCCATTCTAAAGGAGATCAGTCCTGGGTGTCCTTTGGAAGGACTGATGCTGAGGCTGAAACTCTAACACTTTGGACACCTCATGTGAAGAGTTGACTCATTGGAAAAGACTGATGCTGGGAGGGATTGGGGACAGGAGGAGAAGGAGACGACAGAGGAGGAGATGGCTGGATGGCATCACCGACTCATGGACATGAGTTTGGGTGAACTCCAGGAGTTGGTGATGGACAGGGAGGGCTGGTATGCTGCGATTCATGGGGTCGCAAAGAGTGGGACACAACTGAGCAACTGAACTGAACTGAACTAAGAACATTTAACATGAGACCTACCTTCTTAAGAAATTTTAAGTGTACAATACAGTGTTGTTGACTAAAGGTTCAGTGTTGTACAACTTACTCATCTTGCTTAACTGGAACTTGATGTCCATTGACTTGTAACTCATTTCCACCTCCCCCTGGCAACCACCATTCCATTCTTTGATTCTATGAATTTGACTGTTTGGATTACTTCGCACTATTCATAATAGCCAAGAGGTAGAAACAACCTAAACGTCCACCAGTGAATGAATGGATCATGAAATTGCAGATTATGCATACAGTGAAAGTTTATTCACCCTTAAAAAAGAAGAAATTCTGCAATATGTGACAATCTGGATGAGCCTTGAGGACATTATACTGAGTGAAATAATTCAGTCCCAGGAAGACAAATACCTTTTTTCTTTAGGCCCCTTTGTGACAGGCCCCTGGCCTTGTAGCCCAAAGATTCCAGACTAATTCATTCCTGAATGGTAAGGTTTTGGACTTTATTGCCTTTCCGTCTGCAAAACCCTCAAGGTGTCAGAGCTCAAAGGAGCACTAGAGACCACAGGCTGACCCTCCAGTCAGTGAAACCAAGACTCCAGGAGGAAAAAAGAACTCGTCCAAGCTTACAGGGCGAGTTGTTTTCTGCCCAAAAGGGAAAGGGAGCTTGAACTCATTGGCCAGCAGCCTGAAACGTGCCGTGGCATCAGAGTGCCGAGTGGCTATTGATCTGTTGTCTTTGGATGCATTACCCAGACAGGATTGCCGCCACCCCACAGGCACATGTGCAGCCAAGGGAGTGCTCCAGGATGGGCCCAAACCAGGCTGGGGAGGGTGTCAAGGGCTGCTGCTTCTGCTGCTCCAGACCCATAGCCCCTGTCGGGAGAGGGTGGCTGTGATCAAGGCTATGGCTGCCATTTACTGAGTGCTCACCACGTGCCAGGCTGCATCTTCGACAATACAGTAGCTTTGCATACATTCACCTTCACATGAAGCCTACCAACATCCACATGAAGGAAGTACTGTGGGAATCCCCATCCTATCAGCGAGGAAACAGGNACAGTGTTGTTGACTAAAGGTTCAGTGTTGTACAACTTACTCATCTTGCTTAACTGGAACTTGATGTCCATTGACTTGTAACTCATTTCCACCTCCCCCTGGCAACCACCATTCCATTCTTTGATTCTATGAATTTGACTGTTTGGATTACTTCGCACTATTCATAATAGCCAAGAGGTAGAAACAACCTAAACGTCCACCAGTGAATGAATGGATCATGAAATTGCAGATTATGCATACAGTGAAAGTTTATTCACCCTTAAAAAAGAAGAAATTCTGCAATATGTGACAATCTGGATGAGCCTTGAGGACATTATACTGAGTGAAATAATTCAGTCCCAGGAAGACAAATACCTTTTTTCTTTAGGCCCCTTTGTGACAGGCCCCTGGCCTTGTAGCCCAAAGATTCCAGACTAATTCATTCCTGAATGGTAAGGTTTTGGACTTTATTGCCTTTCCGTCTGCAAAACCCTCAAGGTGTCAGAGCTCAAAGGAGCACTAGAGACCACAGGCTGACCCTCCAGTCAGTGAAACCAAGACTCCAGGAGGAAAAAAGAACTCGTCCAAGCTTACAGGGCGAGTTGTTTTCTGCCCAAAAGGGAAAGGGAGCTTGAACTCATTGGCCAGCAGCCTGAAACGTGCCGTGGCATCAGAGTGCCGAGTGGCTATTGATCTGTTGTCTTTGGATGCATTACCCAGACAGGATTGCCGCCACCCCACAGGCACATGTGCAGCCAAGGGAGTGCTCCAGGATGGGCCCAAACCAGGCTGGGGAGGGTGTCAAGGGCTGCTGCTTCTGCTGCTCCAGACCCATAGCCCCTGTCGGGAGAGGGTGGCTGTGATCAAGGCTATGGCTGCCATTTACTGAGTGCTCACCACGTGCCAGGCTGCATCTTCGACAATACAGTAGCTTTGCATACATTCACCTTCACATGAAGCCTACCAACATCCACATGAAGGAAGTACTGTGGGAATCCCCATCCTATCAGCGAGGAAACAGGCCCAGAGAAGTAAGGGAACTTTCCAATAGTCACCCTGTAATTGAGCCACATGCTTGGACTAGCTTCCCAGGTGGCTCAGTGATAAAGAATCCTCCTGCTAATGCAAGGAGATACAGCAGATTCGATTTTGATTCCTGGGTCGGGAAGATATCTTGGAGGAGGAAATGGCAACCCACTGCATGTTCTTGCCTGGGAAATCCCATGGACAGAGGAGCCTGGAGGGCTGCAGTCCACAAGGTCACAAAGAGTCAGACACAGCTGAGCAATTGAGCACGCACTCATGCTTGCACTAACCCAGGTCAGCCTGACTCCAGACCCATGATCTTACCCTTTGCATCAGGGGAGGCAAACTCGGACACTGACAGGGGTCAGGTGGGCCCATGGCTGAGTGGACGGGAGCCCACTCTGCTCCCATGTTCCAGCCTGGTGCGGCCAATTCAAGGCAGGCTTGTTAAAGCTTCCAGTTTTTCAAGAGAAGCCAAAAACTCGAATTTTTACATGAAACTTCTCTATTTCAAAGCGTTGGCAACAAACTCAGTTAAAAAAAACAACAACACTGTGCAAGCCAACCAAAAGCCTGTGGATTGTAGCTTTTCTGCTTTACTCTGTGTGGCTGGATGATGATAGTCTAACCCCTGGGGGTCTCTGTCCATCCCCTGGTGGGAGAACTGACATTGTTAGACTTTGCCCCTGCCAGGCCCGCACTCATTCATTCTCAACTGTGCCTCGGGGCGAAGCAGCAGAAGTGGGGGCAGGGTAGGGGTTGTGTGGGAGCCAAGAGAGCAGACGGAGACTTACTCTTCAGTTTTATGGGCGACAATGGAACAGCACGTGAGGCAGTGTGAATGGGCGACACCCCACGGTAACGGCAAAACAGACATCGGTACTAGATCTGATGTCCTGAGCCACAGGTGTTGTGCACTTACGGCCATTGGGCTAGAAAGAGGAAACACCTGGATTCTGGAAGTGGCAGCCTCCCAGCCTTGCTCATAATGATAGTACTAGGGGGAGTCACTGAAGCTTCCTGGGACTCGGTTTTCTCCTCTGGCAAATGGGGGTATTAACCACCTCTCAGGTTACGAGTGAAGAGCACACGAAGGACGGACTGGAAGCGGCTGGCACACAGTAAGTCCTTTTCTTCCTGCTCTGTTTAGGACACAGCCAAGTACCAAGAAGGCGAGGGGAAGGCTCGCTCCTGCCCTTCCCTCTCGGTACAGTCCTTCCTGCCTTCACTCAGATGCTGCCCTTGTGTTCAGTCCGCACTGAAGGCAGGTAGGCCTGGTCATCTGTTGAAATCAAGTAGAGGGGAAGGCGACAGGGAGCTGGCGGGGCAGCAGGCCTGTGTCACTGTGGAGACGGGCCCAAGATCACAAGCCAGCTGGGCTCAGGACCCTCTGGGGGCAGGCTGGGCCACCACGCACGATGCTCTGGGTGCTCCTCAGAAAGAGGCTCACGCGTTTCCTGCTTCCCGTGCGGCAAAAGGGGGTCCCTGGGGGGTGCATTCATGGAGGCTTCAGGCTCGTGGACTCACTGGACGCTGAGCCCCAGGGGTGGGGGCTCCTGGTGATAGATCCAGGCTGGGTGTGCCCCAGCGCACACACTGCCACTCCGGTCCTCACCCCGGGGAGGTGACAAATTGATTGTGACGCCCTTTCCTTCTCAATGTGGTGCTCTAGGCAGCCTCAGCCAGTGCAGGAAACTGGCACACGAGGGGAAACCTGCTTGTCTTTCCTGATGCAGGTTAAGTGCCCTTGTCTTAAGCAGGGACGAGACAGGCCCAGAGAGGGCAGAGCCCTGGTCCAAGGTCACCAGCATGCTCAAGTCAGGGTGGGTATCCCAGCTGCCCTGTGCAGCTGGGAGCACGGGTCCTGCGGGGCGGAGGCTGCTCAGTAGGACAGGTGTCCTGTGGCCTCATCTACCTGCCCCAAGCTTGAGATCTGCATTCTCACCTGTGTTCCCCACCAAAAGGCCGCAGCCTTGCAAGAGGGCAGAGTCTTAACCCTGCCGTAATCCTTGGACAAGTTGGTCAGTGTCTCTGGAGCCTAGTCTTCTCTATCACATAGCGGACTGGCTGTGTCCCAGGCTCCTGGGAAACCCCAGTGCCCAGTCCTGGGGGATAGAAGGCTGTGTGCTCCCCACCTCCCTGAGCAGGACCCTGAGCCTACGACACTCACAGCCCCCTCTGGGCACTACATCTGGAGCCAGGGAGTGTGTGTCCAGCACACACTCATGGCACAAAGACACAGCAGAGCAGAGTCTGTCCCCTCCTGCTCAGTCCTCAGGGGCGGGGCTCCATCCCCAGGTCACCAGTCCTCAGTCCTGGGCCTGAAAGAGAGGAGGAGAGTGAGTGAGTGAATGGGTGGATGGGTGAATAATATCCTAACAGCGGCACTCCTCCAGCCCCCTCTGTGTGCCAGGCTTCCTGCAAACGCACATCATGGCTCATCCTGGTGGCGACCATGTGCTGTGGAAGGAGCCACACCCCCTCCCCATCTAATGTTCGCTATGCACACACCCTTCTCTCTTCACGCCGTGATGCCCAGAGCTCCCCAGAGGCAGGAACTGTCCCTGAGACCCCTGACCCAGGCCAGGCCAGGGAAGCCACCCCCAAGTTTCCTTCAATCCTGGTCTGGCAGGACCAGAAAGGCTCATGTCCTCAGTCATGAAATCAGCCCCCGGCGAATGGTGAGCCCTTGGCCTCCCCGTGTCTGCTCAGCTTGGCGTGTCTGTCTTTGAGGGTTCTCAATCCTTCACCTGGCCTCAGAAACAGCCTCTTGGCCTGAGGGTCCGTCTCCACAATTTGTACTGACTTCCCCCGACCTCATCAGGAGAGATTAAAGTTGAGCTTTAGGGACCTCAGAGAGCAGAGCTGAGACCAGCGGGGCGAAGCTAAGAGAGGCAAGTCTAAAACCTCAGTATAAGGTAGACCTTAGAGTTAAACCTGCCCAGAATGCAGCTGCCCAATGAGCTCTTTAGAAGAAGTGAGTTCTCCATTCTTTGTTTATTGTTGATCTGTTGCTAAGTTGCAGCCAATTCCTTAGGGCCCCATGGACTGTAGCCTACTAAGCTCCTGTCCGTGGGATTCTCCAGGCAAGAATACTGGAAAGGATTGCTATTTCCTTCTCCAGGGGATCTTCCCAGACCAGGGACTAAACCTGCGTCTCCCACAGTGGCAGGCTGATTCTTTACCACTGAGCCAGCAGGGAAGCCTGTCTCCATTCTTGCAAGTACGCAGGTGGGAAACCTAGGCGGCTTTGCGGGGCAAACAGAGAGCTCCACCCAGAGAGCAGCTTCACTAGGCGTCCACAAAGTTCCCTTCTGGGTTCTTTGACCTGAAATTTCCTTTTTTTCTAGGATTTTCTCCTTCCCTCCCACCCTCTAAAGACAAACAAGAGCAATAGCAAACCCAATTCAGGGCCAAGGAAAGGGGGATCCAGAGGCTGAAGGTAGGTTGCTTGTGAACACACTGTGGGCTCAGGACCTGGGATCCTGGAACCCAGTAGCCTTTTTGCAGGGGCTTCACTGGTCCTCCCTGGATCAAGGCCAAGGCTGAGGAGAGACCCTAACCTCCAAGAGGTTCCCCTGATGTTGCTGTGTGGTGGGTCCAGCCACCAGAAGGGTGCGGAGGCCAGGGAAAGCAATGGGGGTGGGGGCCAGGGGCCCTGGGTTCAAATTGGCAAAATGTGGGGATACCTGGGGGGCAGGCAACTTTTCAGGGGCCCAAGGCCATGGTCTCTGAAGGTCTGTACACCTACCTCTATGAGGGGGATGGAGGGAGCACGGCCCAGAACTCTCCGGCACCCGCCTTCCTCTCATGGGCTCCGTAGACACCCATCTGCCTCTCTCACACACCCCACTCCGGGACAGGCACAGCAGCATCCACATCCAAACCACTCACACACATCAGACGGGCATCCATCATGCACAGGGACACCCACACGGAGACAGAGACACACCCTCCTGGAGCCACACAGGCACAAACACTGGTCCCCTGGCTGGGGAATGTGGCAGGCCCTGGGGGTGAGGGGTGCGCTGGGCCCTTGTTCTGAAGTCAGATTGTATGCAAGCCATTTCGTATCTCTCCCCTCGCCTGACTTGGCCCACTGGCAGCCAGCAGGGCTAGGGTCTGCAGGGAGGCAGGGGAGCAGTTCAGCAGACTCTCAGGCCAGCCAACGTGGGCTCAGGCTTTAGCTCCACTACCCTTCTCGCTCTGTGACTCTGTCAAGTCACTGGACCTCTGGGCCTCTCCTTTCTCAGCTGGAAAATGGNGCTGGGGTCTGCAGGGAGGCAGGGGAGCAGTTCAGCAGACTCTCAGGCCAGCCAACGTGGGCTCAGGCTTTAGCTCCACTACCCTTCTCGCTCTGTGACTCTGTCAAGTCACTGGACCTCTGGGCCTCTCCTTTCTCAGCTGGAAAATGGGTATCAACACAGCTATCTCTCAAATCCAGTAATCTCTGTAGCCTGCAGGCCTGGCACCTAGTGGATGTGGAATAAATGGAGATGTTGCTGTTAGTTCCGGGAACAGGCTCAGCTACCAAACGGCCTCTCACTCCTTGCAGCCCCACATGTGGTGAGGGCTTTTATTCATGAGCTATCATTTCCATGGCCCTTCAGGAGGCTCCCTGAGGTCTGAACTCACGTGTCCCCCTTGCAGGGGCCCAAGATTGAGAATGTCTGTTTCCCACTTAATGAAGACAGCTTCCAAGTGCCTGGTCAGCCTCAGGGGCTAGGAGCACAATGTCCCCGGAAACAGTCTTTGATGTTGAACAGTGAGCAGCCCCACTCTAGAACCTGAACTAGAATCTTGGCAGTTTAGTATCATTGCATTCTAGAATTATGGAGTGCAAAATGCAGAGGCTTTGTCAGCATATTTTAGACTCTTAAGGACCTCAAAGCACAATTCTCAGAATCCAGAATCTTGGAGCTATAAGGAGGACTTGGAGATACCTGGTTCAGTGGCCTCACTCTTGGGATGGAATCCCAAACAAGGAGGTGGAAGAGAACGTTGAGGCCATTCTAGCCCAGTCTGATAAAAGAGACAACTGAGGCTCAGAGAGGGGGAATGATTGAGGTGAGGTTGCATAGCAAGTTAGTGGAAGCGTTGAGACTAGAACCCTGGTCCTGGCCACACAGGCTTAGACACAGCCCATCTATGGAGACCTGGAGGAGATGGGGGAAGGTGGAGGAGGAAACATTTGGACCCAAGCAAGGATTTTCCAGAGATTGTTTTTGAAAAATCAAACCAAAAAGAAAAATGGGAAAGGGTGCTGGCTTTCTTTTATTTTCTGCCTTGCCTTCCTTTGGGCACTCATTCTCCACAGCTCTCAGCCGGCCCCCAGCTCTGCTCACAAGCTGCTTCCAACCGCCCACAGGCTTCCTAAAACGGTCTCTGCAAGCTAATTCCAGAGGGTGAATGGCAGAGAGCAGGCCTGAGGGGTGGGGGTGGGGGCCCTTCCTTAACTAGCGCATGCGCAGGGAGGCTCCTTGGGCAGGCGCAGAGCAGGCTGCCCCCAAACCCAGCCCTCTACCCAGGGGCTTCAGCCCCTGCCCACCCTGCAAAACCCACCATTCATTCATTGCCTGAACTCTCAGAATAGGCTATTGATTTTTCCTTCTTAAAAAATTATTTTTTAGGGACTTCCCTGGTGGTCCAGTGGTTAAGACTTTCTAAGGCAGGGGATTCAAGTTCAATCCCTGGTCAGGGAGTTAAGATTCCACATGCCTTGAGGCAAGAAAACCAAAACGTAAAACAGAAGCAATGTTGTAACAAATTCAATAAAGATTATAAAAATGGCCCACATCGAAAACTCTTTAAAAAATTATTTTTAAAAACCATGCATGTAATAATATATGAAGTGAAGTCGCTCCGTCACGTCTGACTCTTTGTGACCCCATGAACTGTGGCCCCCCAGGCTTCTCTGTCCATGGAATTTTTCAGGCAAGAGTACCGGAGTGGGTTGCCATTTCTTTCTCCAGAGGTAATAATATATAGGTAATAGTAAACAGGCAATATCTATTTATTGTATAATAGTGAAGAAAGTGTAAAGAAGAAAATTAAGATCACCTATCATCAACTTCTCCCAATAAAACTATTAGCATCTAAACACATATCCTTCCAGACCTTGGCTCAAACACATATTATAGGAAGAAGGGCTAACTCAGTACATCATATTCTAAAACCTGTTCTTTTTTTTCTTCCGATGATATATTCACAAACATCTGTCCTAGTCAGCAGTTGAACTTCTCCAACATGATTTTTAGTGGCTGGATAGTCTCCTGCAATGACTACACCACACTTTGCTCAGTCAATCCCCAGCGCTGAAAATTTTAGCTTATGTCTAATTTTTCCCCATGAGAAGCAACAAGTCATTGATTCTTATTGTTAAACCCTTGTGGTTATCCTAATTATTCCCTTAGGACAAGGTTCTGGAATTTGAATGACTGGTCAAAGAGTTTACATTAAAAAAAAAAGATAAATGCAAAATTATAACTATTCTTTCTTTCCAAAATGAATATGTGATAAAGGAAAATTAGAAAATGCAGATAAGGAAAAACTCCTTAAGTTCCTTGATTCTTACCACCAAGCTGCAGTTAAGAATTTTGCAGTAGGGATTTCCCTAGTGGTCCAGTGGTTAAGAATCCACCTTGGATGAAACTGGAGCCTATTATACAGAGTGAAGTAAGTCAGAAAGAAAAACACCAATACAGGATATTAATGCATATATATGGAATTTAGAAAGATGGTAATGATGACCCTATACGCAAGACAGCAAAAGAGACACAGATATAAAGAACAGACTTTTGGACTCTGTGGGAGAAGGCGAGGGTGGGATGATCTGAGAGAATACCATTGAAACATGTATATTACCATATGTGAAATAGATGGCCAGTCCAAGTTCAATGCATAACACAGGACACTCAAAGCGGTGCACTGGGACAACCCAGAGGGATGGGATGGGGAAGGAGGTGGGAGGGGGATTCGGGACGGAGGGACACATGAACACCCATGGCTGATTCATGTCAGTGTATGGCAAAAACCACCACAATATCATAAAATAATTAGCCTTCAATTAAAAAAAAAAAAGAATTCACCTTGCAATGCAGGGGATGTGGGTTCAATCCCTGCTTGGGGAACTAAGATCCCACATGCTTCTGAGAAACTAGGCCTGGGCATTGCAACTACTGAAGCCCATGCGCTGCAACGCATGGCTAGAGAGCATGTGCACTGCAACAGAAAGATCCCCATGACAAAGACCCTGCACGCAACAACTAAGGCCTGACACAGCCAAGTAAATTAACAATTTTTTAAAAAAGAGTTTTGCTGTAAAACACTAGGCTTTTTTTGTATGTGTGCATAACACATACGTGTGTATGTGTAATGCACACACATGTGTGTGCTAAGTCGCTTCTGTCATGTCCAACTTTTTATGACCCCATGGACTTTTCAGCCCATCGAGTCTCCTCTGCCCATGGAATTCTCCAGGCAAGAATACTGGAGTGGGTTGCCTTTCCTTCTCCAGGGGATCTTTCCCATCCAGGGATGGATCCCAGGTCGTCTGCATTGCAAGCAGATTCTTTACCATCCGAGCCACTTGGGAAGCGCATATTACTATGCTTTTACCCAAGAACATCTGCCATCAGTATGGGACCCTGGGTCTAATCAAACGTGGTCCTCTTCCCACATCCCCTCTCCGGATGCTGCCAGGAGCTTGTGGGGCGCTGGGGGCGCTGCTGTGTGGCTACACTAGGCAGGCTCTCCTCTTCACCCCCATGTCAGGAAAGAGGCCCGTTGACACCTGTTCGCAGCCCCAGTTCCAGCAGCTATTCTTGGTCCCTTACCATACCGCTCTTCGACAGGCATTTTCCCTCCTAAACGCGCCCTGCGTTTCCATAGGAACCGCGGGGCGGGTGGAGATGGAGGGAGAGTCCTCCCCCACGGAAGGGAACTTCATTTGGGGCTGTTGGGGAGCGGCTGGCAGCGCCTGGCGGAGCTTCTCCCACTTGCTCCTCTCCCCACTTCCCAGACCCCTCCCTGAACAGCGTGTTCCTCCGACCGTGATTTTTAATGCATTTATCCTGGCGCTTAATTTATCCCGCATTGTGATCAGATTTAGCCGCGAGCGCTCTGCGCGCGGGCCGGCCTGCATATTCATGAGCCGGTTCATTCATGCCACCCGAGAGGCTGTTAGGAGCCGGCGCCAGGGGCAGCGGGCCGGCGCTACGGGTCCCACCCGCGGCAAGGGCTCCCTAGGGTCAGGGGGTCAAGGGCCTGGGCTGAATCCAGGCAGGTGGCCTAGAGTACAGCCTGCATGAGGAGTCACTGGGCGCAGGCTCTGGAGCCAAACTGGCTTTTAAATCCTTCTCTGTTGGCTGCTCACGAAGTGGCTTCACCTCTCAGTTTACTGTCTGCAAAAGGGACCAGTACTGGCACTGCCAGGGCTTCCCAGGTGGCGCTAGTGACAGAGAACCGGCCTGCCAATGCAAGAGACATAAGAGACACAGGATCGATCCCTGGGTTGGGAAGATACCTTGGAGAAGGGCATGGCAATCCACTCCAATATTCTTGCCTGGAGAATCCCATGGACAGAGGGGTCTGCAGTCTACAGTTCATGGGGTCACAAAAAGTCAAACACTCTTGAAGCGACTTAGCATGTACACTTTGGCACTGCCCTGGGGCACTGGAAGGGTTGCAAGAGACAATACATGTCAGTGATCACAGGGTGGGATGGGAGGGGATAAGAGTGAGTATAAGCAATCATCACCTTCCACCATCATCACGGCTGAGCGGTGGTTCATCTGGTCTGATTCCCCAGGGAGAAATAAGGCAGCTGCTGGATGATGCCTGGGTCTGTTCTGGCCATGGAAGGAGTGGGTGGGTGGTGTTTCTCCCCAGCCTGTGCCTGCCTGCTGATACCAGCTCCCCTTGACTGACTGTCAGGAGGCCAGTCCCCAGGAAGGCAGGAGAAGCCCGAGAAGCCCAAGAAGCCATCCAGCCTCTGAGGAAAGGCCACAAGTGTGGATGTGTGAGCCCTTCCTGGGGCCAGCAGGTCCTCCTGAGACTGGGATTCTGGCAGGAGGCTCTTGGCTCCGGGCTCAAGCCCATGGGAATTTCTTTGTAGAGTTAGTCTGTGTTCATTCTGTCAGTTTACTGATGCCAGCCCCTGCTGAATGCTGGGGACACACTTGTCCTCCAGGAGATCTCTTACCATGAAGGAGGTAAGCTCAGGGTAAGAAATAGGACCTTCAGATGAAGCCAGATCAACTTCCATGGAAATTCAGAAGAGGAATGGACGAAGCCATCACAGCTGGAGCATCAGGGAAGGCTTCCTGCAGGAGGTGGCATTTAGGCTGAACCTTGAAAATGTGGCTATAGGGACCTCTCTGGCAGTCAAGTGGTTAAGACTTACCCTTCCAATACAGGAGATGGGAGTCTGATCCCTAGTCAGAGAGCTAAGATCCCACATGCCTGGTGGCCAAAAAACCAAAGCATAAAACAGAAACAATGTTGTAACAAATTCAATAAAGATTTTTTAAATGGTCCACATTTAAAAAAAAAAAAAAACTTGAAAAAAAGGAAAGAAAAGAAAAAGTGGCTGTAAAGAGATAGAATGGAATAAGAAGGGCAGTTGGTGTCTAAGGGACAGCAAAGGGGCTGGAAACTCAGTTTGAGAGGTGTCAGATGAAGCTGGGAGAATCCTGAGCCCCACTCAGAGGGGTCTGGACCGGCTTCTATTCTCCCCTAAAGGCAGGGAGCCCAAGGGGGCTTACCTCTGTCTCTCACATGTGTAGAGTTAGTCTGTTCAGTGTTCATTCTGTCATTTTACTGATGCCAGCCCCTACTGAATGCTGGGGACACACTTGTCCTTTATGTGTGCCCTGGGGGGTCATGTTCCAGCTTGCTGAAGAAAACAGGAGAGCCCCCACCCCAACCCCACTCTCCTGATTAATCTATAATTAAATCAGCACAGATGTTGTCATCAGAGGGCTGATGAGGGAATAGGGTTTTTCTGTGAACCAAGAGCCCTTCCAGGTGGCTGTGGATCAAGCCATGCGCAGGCAGCCCTCAGGGGCGGGGGGCGGGCACAAGAGGCCAGAGTTGCAGTCAGCAATAAGAAAACCAGAAGCTCACACTTGGCCATTTACAGAGTGTTCCCACCGCTGTCTTGGTTAATTGTGATGAAGTTGGGGTTGGGGTGCTATCATTTTCTCCCATTTTATAGGTAGAGAACTGAGGGGCAGAGAGCAAAGGGCTGAGAAAGCCTGGCTGAGAACATGGGTTTTAGAATCAGAAAACCTCAGCTTCAGAATTCCCAGCTGTGCCTCTGGCTGGCTGTGTGGTCTCAAGCAGATTGCTTACCCTCTCTGTTCCTCAGTGTCTTCATCTGTGTATTGGAGACAAAACATTCTGACTTCAAAATAGTATTGTAAGGACTGAATGGTGCAATCCACGCAAAGAATTAGTACAGTGTTTGGCATTCAGCAAGTGTTTATCAAATGCTACTGATCATCACAATTTGTCTAATGACTTATTTCTTTTTTAAAAAAATATTTTATTTATTTATTTGGCTATGCCAGGCCTTAATTGAAGCATGTGGGATCTAGTTCCCTGACCAGGGATCAAACCCTGGGCCCCCTGCCTTGGGACCACATAATCTTAGCCACTGGACCACCAGGGAAGTCCCTAATTTCTTATTTCTTGTCCATCTTTCTCACTAGAATGTGGGCTCCGTGAGGATAGGGACTATGTCCACCTCGTTCACCCCTGTTGCCCCAGCAATTTTCACTTGGTAGTGAAGGGCATAGCAGAGGATGAGATGGCTATGTAGCATCACCAATTCAATGGACATGAGTTTGAGGAAACTCCGGGAGATAGTGGAAGGAAAGAGGAGCCTGGCGTGCTAGGGGTTGCAAAGAGTTGGACACAATTTAGGGACTTTACATAATAACAACATGTTTTGGAAATTATTCATATGTGAGCCATCATTTGGGAGGCTAAAAAATGCCAAATAAATGTGAGACAGGCTTTCCTCTGTATTCTGCCTCACTCTAAAAATGATTCAAGGAGACAAGTATTGTTACTCTTGTTATCTTTGTTATTATCAGTTATGCCCCAATTCTGCTATTCAGAGCTAGCCCTTCCCGAAACAGATTCAGGAAAAGCCTAGAAAATACAAGAAGCCTCAATCCACAAATGGCTGCTAAGAGGTAAAGGAACAGCTTGAGAGAGACCTGGCTTCTGGAGGAGTCATCTGGGGACAGCTACAGAATCTGTTATCGAATCAGGGGTCCCACTGTTCACTGCTTACTAAATCAGTACTCACAGATGTTGATAGAAAGGCCAGATGCCTTTAATCAACGTGGTCCAAAAACCACCCTAGAAGATTCTTCTCAGTCATGGAAGTTTTAAAGAGAGAAGGGAAGTAATCTCTGTTAATCACTGAGACAGAGGGTCAAAGTCGTTGCCATCCCCCACTGTGTGTGCGGGCGCGTGGGCTTCTTGTGATCTCCCCTAGTTTATCTTGTTCACACAATGTGGTCACACAGTTTGTTGGCCAGATGACTGAAGGGGAAGCTGGGGGAGAGAGCTGTCTTCATTTCTACTTCTTTGATCTATGGAAAGAACTAACAGATTAGGCAAGGTATTGTGTGATCAAAAGATCTGAAAGGTGTGCTTGGCCATAGAGCATGGGGGTGCCTGGTTTAAAAGTTAGTTACAATGTAGCTGTGCTAAAACAAGAAAAGGGGCTGCCTGTGGAGGGTGGTTTCCTGCAGAGATCTGCTTATAAATCCTGTGAGCTACTCACAGCCTGGGAGAGGGCACCCTGGAAGAGCCCCTTCCCCCTGTCATCTGGACGTGCAGAGAGATCTGAGGGGCTGGAGCCGGCAGCCCACGTGAAGCAGGCTGGATTCAAGGGAAACAGACTTTGGGGATTCAGAGATCACTGGGAAATTATTATCTCTGTCCCGTGGGGCGGTGGTTTTCAACCTCTCCATTGGGATCTGTCTGTCATACAGACAACTGTTAAAGTCCTAGATTCTCCCAATGAATCACTTTAATGATCAGTTTGAGGGCATTCAGAGTCACAGAATGGTGAGCCCCCACTCACCTGCATCCCTGAGTGAAAGGTAAAGGAGCCTGTCACCTGTACCCCGAGCCATGAGCCGCTGAAGTCTGTTGGCAGTCATTCCGCCCTGACAAGAGGGCTCGTGTGAATATGGCGCTGTGGCAGGGTGGTGTGGCCTGCCCCCCTCCCCTGGAGGTGTTCTCTGCCATGGGCTGACACTCAACCAGAAGTGCTAGGGCCTTCATGCCCCAGGAGCCACCTTTAACTATGGGGACGGGGGTGGTGGAGAAAGCCTTCCTCACCCCTCAGTGGGACAGACAGCCACGGCGGTAACTCAAGGATTAGCCCTGATCTTGGCATCCCTCCCTTTCCTGGCTCATTCCCCTCATCGCAACTCAACTATTGCAGCCCAGTCCTCATCCAGGATCTGCACTGGGAAAAACCTGACCTCAGACACTCTCCAATGGACATGACTTTGAGAGTTGGCTTTCAGAGAAGCCTGGCGTGCTGCAATCCATGGCATTGCAAAGAGTCAGACACGACTGAGTGGCTGAACTGAACTGAACTGAAGACACTCTGCAAAATCGTGTGTGATTTCCTAACCTAGAAAAAATTTTGAGAGGTATCCAGGGCCTGTGGATACCCTTGGGACTGCATCCATCATGTGAGCTATGATGACAAGACTGCGGGGGCCTGTGGGGCTAGAGTGGGACGTGCTCGTCGGCAGATGATTCTAGTAAAGAAAAGTGGATGATCAGTGGAAAGCTGGGTAGCAGAGTGCTCTGTATCAGGAAAGGAGTACGTCAAGACTGTATATTGTCACCCTCCCTATTTAACTTATATACAGAGGACATCCTGCGAAATGCCAGGCTGCATGAATCACAAACTGTATTGGGGCAGTTTGCTGTAAATCCTCGTCGGGACCCTGATGCAAATCCTGACCACAGGACTCTGTGCTGAACCTGGAAGGCTCTTGCTTTGCTTTAGTAATCACCAGTTAAGCACCCACTACATGCTGAGGATACAAAAGGATGAAAACAAATCAAATAAGAGAGAGCATCCTTGCCCCTAGGGATATCAGTGTTAACTGGAGAAGAGACATGTCAACGTGTAGACTGAGATTAGAGAGGAGCGGAGAAGACTGAGAAATTCATCCATTTATTTGAGATGCATTTATTGAGCGCTTAGCGTATACAAGGGACTGTACTAGGCTTTTGACTGGAAGAGAGATGGGTTATAGCCATACTCCACTCAGGAGTAAGGAAAGGTAACTGACATTTATTGAGCTCCTACTGTGTGCCAGGCATAGAGCAGGGCGCCTTTCAAAGTGCTTATTTCTTCTCACAACAAACCCGGGATGAGGTAGCTATTCTTCTCCCCACTACACAGAAGAGGCCCAGAGAGGTGATGCCACTTATAACACCACATGGCGAGCAAGTGGCCGAGCTGGGATTCAGCCTAGATCTGTCGGGTTCCTAGACCCCAATACTATTTTTTTCCCTCGAATCAGATTGTGGTTTTTGTCTTAAATACCTACTGAGTGAACCAGTTTTAAAAAGAACAAAACCTGGAAGCAAACCAGGCCAGTCTCAGATGGAGCCAGAACACGCTTTTGCTGGAGTCGAGCTCCTGCTCAGAAGCCCTGTCTCATCAACAGGGGCCCCAGCCTGGTCTTGACCCCTGTCTGTAGGGAATCCAGGACACCTGGAAGCTGACCTCATTCTACCCCCAAAAGTCAGGGAGGGAGAGCTTGGTAGAGGCCCGCTCCCCAAACCCACTGGACCTCAGATACGACTGTTGTGGGATTCAGAGCAACTCAGGGCTCAGACCCACCCCCCTCACCTCCCCAAGGGTAGTCAAGGCAGGGCCTGGATGTTCCAGCTACTATTACTGCAAAACAAATCACCCTAAAACTTAGAGGCACAATCTATCCATCTAATTATGCTCAGACTCTGTAGGCCAGAACATGAACAAGAAGACTTCCCTGGTGGTCCTGTGGTTAAGACTCCAGGCTTTCAATGCAGAGGATGCAGGTTCAATTTCCAGCCAGGGAACTGAGATCCCAAATGCCACGTGGCATGGCCAAATTTTTTTAAGAAAAGAATATGAAAAGGGCACGGTGGGGAGAGGTGTATGTTTTCTCGATGTTTGGGGCCTCCTCTGGGAAGGCTCAGTAGCTGGGGGTGATGCAACAGCTGAAGGCTGGAATCATCTGGAATCCCTTCACTCACATGTCTGATGGTTGATGCTGGCTGTCGGCTGGGACCTCAGTGGGGCTGTCAGTCAGAACAATTACGGAGGGCCCTTCCATACCACCCCTTCTCAGACTAAACGGCTTCCTCATGGCATGGCAGCTAGGTTCCAAGAGCGAGCATTCCGAAAGGGCCAAGTGGAGGTTGTAGCACCTTTGATGACCTAGTCTTGGCAATCATATAGCCTTGTGTCACTTCTGCAATGGATCACAAGCCCACCCAGTGTCAAGGGAAAGGAACATAGACCTTGCCTCTCGATGGGACAGCATGTGGAATTGGAGACACTGTTGTGGCCGTCACTGTCACCTAATTGGCTATAAACATACTTTGCTGCTGTAGGCAGGAGGTGGTGGGTGTTGGCTGTCAAAACTACGAGACCAGTTTGAGTGAGTGGCTGCTCGGAGTGGAGATGGAAGCAGCTTTGTGAAAGCTAGAATGGGCTGGAGGTGGGGGGAGGAGTAGTCTGAGTGGGTCCAAGAATAAGTAGCTTGATTGAGGTTTGATTACTGAGGTCTAGGCAACAAGGCTGGTGGTAACAAGGCAGGGCTTGATCTGGTGCAGAGGAACAGAGATTATTTTATTTGTTTATCTGTCATCCTTCCATCTGGAGAAGGAAATGGCAACCCACTCCAGTATTCTTGCCTGGAGAATCCCAGGGACAGAGGAGCCTAGCAGGCTGCCGTCTATGGGGTCTCACAGAGTCGGACACGACTGAAGCGACTTAGCAGCAGCATTCTTCCATCAGTACAGCCACTCTCTCCCACCCATCCATCCTTTTTTTTTTTTTTTTTTTTTTGGCTGTGCTGCATGGCTCGTGGAATCTTAGTTTATTTTCCATACCAGAGATCGAACCCATGGCCCCTGCCCTGGAAGCGTGAGACCTAACCACTGGACCACGAGGAAATTCTAACTTGTCCATTATTTTCTGATCCATTTACCTATCTCCTCTTCTATCTACCTGTGCCTTCATTTGTTCAACAGTACATTTGGATCATATGCACGTTGAACTTATATAAATTCAACTATATCCTTAGGAAAATAGAGAGGAGGGAAAACTAATTTTAAAAGCGCAATTGACTCTACCTGTCATTCCACTCAGTGGGTGTTTGCCCTTGAGGGAGTTTGAGCTGAGCCATGAGACTCTGCAGACCACCATACAGGAGCATGTAACCAAATAGGATGGTGAAAGCAAAACCACAAATGTGGAGAAGGAAATGGCAACCCACTCCAGTGTTCTTGCCTAGGAAATCCCATGGAAAGAGGAGCCTGGCGGGCTACAAAGAGTTGGGTGCGATTTAACAACTAAACAAGACGATGCTAAAAATATTTTTAAAAGTAAAGGATATTTTCTTACCTCCATTGTTGCTTTAAAAATAGTATTAAAAAGATAAAATTAGTATGCCCAGATGTTGTTAATAAGAGACAAAGTAACTAAAAGGAACTAATATATATATATATATATTCTCTGGGAGACAAATACTATATATTTCTAATTTTAAATTGTTCATTTTGTTAAACATGATTTGACTTTGGTTGGCCTTTTATAGTTTACATAAAACAAAGTTGATTTTCCTCAATTCTGTGGTTTAGATATTTCCCACACTGAGCAAGTAAGAAAATTTGAATTTAGGTACCGTGCATGCATGCTAAGTTGCTTCAGTTGTGTCTGACTCTTCGCAGCTGTATGGGCTGTAGGCTGTTGGGCTCCTCTGTCCATGGGATTCTCTTTGTGACCCCATGGATTGTAGCCCACCAGGCTCCCCTATCCATGGGATCTCCCAGGCAGGAATATTGGAGTGGGTTATCATGCCCACCTCCAGGGAATCTTCCCAACCCCGGGATTGAACCCACATCTCTTATGTCTCCTGTATTAGGCAGGTAGGTTCTTTACCACTAGCACCACCTGGGAAGTCCTTATATATACAATGAAAATGAAAATGTTAGTCACTCACTTGTGTCTGAGTTTATTTTCTTGGGTTCCAAAATCATTGTGGATGGTGACTGCAGCCATGACATTAAAAGACACTTGCTCCTTAGAAGAAAAGCTGTGACCAACCTAGACAGCATATTAAAAAGCAGAGACATTACTTTGCCAACAAAGCTCCATCTAGTCAAAGCTATGGTTTTTCCAATAGTCATGTATAGATGTAACAGCTAGACCACAAAGAAAGCTGAACACTGAAGATGTGATGGTTTTGAACTGTGGTGTTGGAGAAGACTCTTGAGAGTCGTTTGGACTACAAGGAGATCAAACCAGTCAAGCCTAAAGGAAATCAGTCCTTAACATTCATGGGAAGGACTAATGCTGAAGCTGAAACTTCAATAATTTGGCCACCTGATGCAAAGAACTGACTCATTGGAAAAGACCCTGATGCTGGAAAAGATTGAAGGCAGGAGGAGAAGGGGATGACAGAGGATGAGATGGTTGAATGGCATCACCGACTTGATGGACATGAGTTTGAGCAAGCTCCGGGAGTTGGTGATGGACAAGGAAGCCTGGCGTGCTGCAGTCCATGGGGTTGCAAAGAGTTGGACATGACGGAGAGACTGAACTGAACTGTGTCTGACTCTTTACAACCTATGGACTATAGCCCACCAGGCTCTCCTATCCATGGGATTTCCCATGCAAAAATACTGGAGTGGGTTGCCATTTCCTTCTCCAGGACGTCTTCATGACACGGGGATTGCATCCAGATCTGCATTGCAGGCAGATTCTTAACCGTCTGAGCCACCAGTACCTTCCGTTATATACACAGCAGTTTGGTCATTTAATAATCAGGTATTGCAGAACTAAAATACTTTGTCAGCATTTAGCCACTTAGTACTATAAGTATTTTGGATTACTCTTTAGTAATTTAAACAAGGCTAGAAAAACCAACTGAAATTTCTGTGCGTTTTTAATTATGTTGAATATCCTGCTTGCTATTAGAGTGAATAAACTGGTAAATTTGGTTCAAAAAGCACCTCATTATGGCTCTTGAAGCTAGTGAGCTTACAAGCAGCTAAGAAAATGACAATAGGAAAAGATATTTTTAAGTGCTCAGACATTGTATAGATGGTTTGTTTATTTGATCAGTCTTCTTGAGGAGTGTATTGGAAGACTTAAAAATGCTTCTCAAATACATGTCAATGGCAAAAGACCACTGGTGGTGGGATAGGAAGAACATGAGTGGAGTCCTATGTGAGTGCAGGATATAGGATATTTAAACAAAATCTTAAATGACAAGCTTAAATTTTTAAGATACTCAAGGGAAAGAAGGGCCTGCCAAGCAGAGGGAACAGCATGGTATTCAGAGATACTCAGGAACACGGAGGATTGGGACTTCCCGGGTGGTCCAGTGGTTAAGAATCTGCCTTGCAATGCAGGGGACTCAGGATCCTCAAGGGAGCCTCATTTTTTTTTTTTTTTCNAACATGATTTGACTTTGGTTGGCCTTTTATAGTTTACATAAAACAAAGTTGATTTTCCTCAATTCTGTGGTTTAGATATTTCCCACACTGAGCAAGTAAGAAAATTTGAATTTAGGTACCGTGCATGCATGCTAAGTTGCTTCAGTTGTGTCTGACTCTTCGCAGCTGTATGGGCTGTAGGCTGTTGGGCTCCTCTGTCCATGGGATTCTCTTTGTGACCCCATGGATTGTAGCCCACCAGGCTCCCCTATCCATGGGATCTCCCAGGCAGGAATATTGGAGTGGGTTATCATGCCCACCTCCAGGGAATCTTCCCAACCCCGGGATTGAACCCACATCTCTTATGTCTCCTGTATTAGGCAGGTAGGTTCTTTACCACTAGCACCACCTGGGAAGTCCTTATATATACAATGAAAATGAAAATGTTAGTCACTCACTTGTGTCTGAGTTTATTTTCTTGGGTTCCAAAATCATTGTGGATGGTGACTGCAGCCATGACATTAAAAGACACTTGCTCCTTAGAAGAAAAGCTGTGACCAACCTAGACAGCATATTAAAAAGCAGAGACATTACTTTGCCAACAAAGCTCCATCTAGTCAAAGCTATGGTTTTTCCAATAGTCATGTATAGATGTAACAGCTAGACCACAAAGAAAGCTGAACACTGAAGATGTGATGGTTTTGAACTGTGGTGTTGGAGAAGACTCTTGAGAGTCGTTTGGACTACAAGGAGATCAAACCAGTCAAGCCTAAAGGAAATCAGTCCTTAACATTCATGGGAAGGACTAATGCTGAAGCTGAAACTTCAATAATTTGGCCACCTGATGCAAAGAACTGACTCATTGGAAAAGACCCTGATGCTGGAAAAGATTGAAGGCAGGAGGAGAAGGGGATGACAGAGGATGAGATGGTTGAATGGCATCACCGACTTGATGGACATGAGTTTGAGCAAGCTCCGGGAGTTGGTGATGGACAAGGAAGCCTGGCGTGCTGCAGTCCATGGGGTTGCAAAGAGTTGGACATGACGGAGAGACTGAACTGAACTGTGTCTGACTCTTTACAACCTATGGACTATAGCCCACCAGGCTCTCCTATCCATGGGATTTCCCATGCAAAAATACTGGAGTGGGTTGCCATTTCCTTCTCCAGGACGTCTTCATGACACGGGGATTGCATCCAGATCTGCATTGCAGGCAGATTCTTAACCGTCTGAGCCACCAGTACCTTCCGTTATATACACAGCAGTTTGGTCATTTAATAATCAGGTATTGCAGAACTAAAATACTTTGTCAGCATTTAGCCACTTAGTACTATAAGTATTTTGGATTACTCTTTAGTAATTTAAACAAGGCTAGAAAAACCAACTGAAATTTCTGTGCGTTTTTAATTATGTTGAATATCCTGCTTGCTATTAGAGTGAATAAACTGGTAAATTTGGTTCAAAAAGCACCTCATTATGGCTCTTGAAGCTAGTGAGCTTACAAGCAGCTAAGAAAATGACAATAGGAAAAGATATTTTTAAGTGCTCAGACATTGTATAGATGGTTTGTTTATTTGATCAGTCTTCTTGAGGAGTGTATTGGAAGACTTAAAAATGCTTCTCAAATACATGTCAATGGCAAAAGACCACTGGTGGTGGGATAGGAAGAACATGAGTGGAGTCCTATGTGAGTGCAGGATATAGGATATTTAAACAAAATCTTAAATGACAAGCTTAAATTTTTAAGATACTCAAGGGAAAGAAGGGCCTGCCAAGCAGAGGGAACAGCATGGTATTCAGAGATACTCAGGAACACGGAGGATTGGGACTTCCCGGGTGGTCCAGTGGTTAAGAATCTGCCTTGCAATGCAGGGGACTCAGGATCCTCAAGGGAGCCTCATTTTTTTTTTTTTTTCCAACTGACAATTCAAAAGGTTCAAAGCATTCAAGAAACATGCTGCCCTGAGCAAGACAGAAGAACTCATACACTATGGTTTCAGGGCCCTTGGATACAGGCCCTATTAATATATCTGTGGGAATTCACTGAAGACTAGATTGAGGGTGTTTTTTTCCAGGGAGGATTTAGTTTTGCTTCTGTTGAGATCCTGGTATCACCACAGAATTTACTGTTGTATTTTTTATACTTTCAAACATGGAACCATTTTCTACAAAAAGTGAAGTTCACGAGACTTTAGAGGGAACCATTATTTTAAGTTCTACCATCACTGATAAGTTGTGAAACTTAATACAAATGGAATCATGCAGGATTCCCAATGTTGATGCAATATTGACTGATTCATCCCTGCTGTTGTACGTAGTGACAATGTAGTATTCCAGTGTATGAAAAGACTATAGTTCGTTTATCCATTGTCCTGATAATGGAAGTTTGATGCTATTATAAATGAAGCTGCCGTGAACATCCTTGTGTATCACTTTTGGTGAACACCAGCACTTATTCTTATTGGAGAAATACCGAGGAGTAAAATTGAGTGATGGAGTACATGGATGTTTGGTTTTAGTAGATACTGCCAAACAGTTTTCCAAAACAGTTGTGCCAGTTTACTCTCCCACAAGCCACATATGAGAGTTCCAGGTGTTCTCCATCCTTACCAGCTCTTGACCTTGTGTGTTTTTAATTTTTGCCATTCTGTTGGGGATGTAGTGATATTTCACTGTGGCTTTAATTTGTATTTTCCTGATGATTAATGCTGTAGAACACCCTTTATGTTTACTGGCTATTTCGATACCCTATTTGGTGCATGTCCAAATCTGTTGCCCTCCTTTTTTTGAACTTAGACTTAATTGGAATTCACTGGAAATGTAAAAATGGTGCGTATTCCACTTATATTACACCTCCAGCAGAGTACATGGCAATAGTGCACTGATATTGGCCCTTGGAAGTAAAAATAGCCTGATTCATATCATTTTCTGATTTTGGTGGTATAAATACTCCAGCCACAGTTGATTTCAAGCTACTGACTGAATGGCTCACAAAATTCCTGAATATTTAACAAGCAGCTCCCATGAGCCAGTCTGGATCAGCTCTGGGACACTGCTACGTCTGGGGTAACACCTCTTATGAAACTAATTGATATTTCTGCAGCAAAATATGTAAATATTCACACTAATTAGTATAAAACAGACTCACATCAGTTGAGGTCATTTTTTTGCCTGGAAATGAGTCAACCACCAATTAACTGTAAGAGAACTTTCAATTTACAGAGCTCTTTGGGTTTTCATGTGGCACATGAAAGGTGGTGGATCTACAACTGCTTCTAATCCACTGTTTGAAGGTTTGCTGGTGCTGTTGGGCCATGTCAGGAAATCCTCTTGGGCTTGTGTGCCCAGCAACAAACAACGATTTTGAGCTAGCTCATCTCTGCAATCTCCTCTAGTCTGGGAAGTCTAAGGCTGAACATACAAGAAATATTCCATGAATCGTCCCCTTTGCTTTATTTCTGTTTTAGCGTTGCTGTAGAATTATTGTTGCTTGTTGTTCAGTCATTCAGTCGTGTCCAACTCTTTGTGGCTCCATGGACTGCAGCACACCAGGCTTCCCTGTCCTTCACTATCTCCCAGAGATAGCTCAGACTCATGTCCATTGAGTTATCTCATCCTCTGTTGTCCCCTTCTCCTTCTGCCTTCATTCTTTCCCAGCATCAGGGTCTTTTCTAATGAGTCAGCTCTTTGCATCAGGTATTGGAGGTATTTGCAAGGTATTGGAGCTGTAGAATAGAGTCTTCCAAAACATGACTTCTGGAACTAGTGAGTCCAGAGGTCACATGGCTTTGCCCACAGAAGGCTGTGGAGTCAGGCTGCCTAGCTTAGGATCTTGGCTCTACCGTTTACCTTTCTAAAAAACTAATTAATTGATTCATTTTGGCTCCGCTGCTTCTTCATTGCCGGGTGGGGGCTTTCTCTAGCTGCAGAGAATGGGGGCTGCTCTTCATTGTGGGGCTCTGGCTTCTTGTTGCAGTGGCTTCTCTTGCTGCAGGGCACGGATTGTAGTCACGGGCTTCCGTGGTTGCACACGCAAGCTCAGTACCTTGGGCGCGTGGGCTTAATTGATCTGCGGCATGTAGGATCTTCCCAGATGAGGGATCAAAACCTGCAATGTGTCTCCTGAATTGGCAGGTGAATTCTTAATCACTGGACCCCCAGGGAAGTTGTCTACTATTTACTTTCACATTAGACCCCTCTGTGCCTCAGTTTCCTCATCTGATCATAAAAATTGAGGTTACCAAAAAACAGAATCCCTAGGGACCATCTTGGAGCTGCCCACTGGGGATTTCCAGGTTGCATTGAGTATCTTGGACTAGTCAGCCTTGGTGAGTGCAGGGCAGATACTTTGTAATGGCAACCCAAGGACCTATGTTGCCCACGCTTGGTGCTTGGGGTGTTTCTCCATCTTTCCACCTTGCTGATCTGTGCCCACAGTGGCTGGTTAGGGCAGCTGCTGGGTCAGTGATGCTCAGGCCCAAGGCCACTCCCCTCCCTCAGAAAATCCTGTGCTTATCTGAGAAACATCCCATCCCAGCCCCCTGCCCCCTTCCTGAGCTGTCTCAGACCTGACTTATTAAGTCTTTCTCTTCCTCTAGAGCCTGTCTGAAGGCCGTGATTTAGATCCATCTCCTCTCTCTGAGGGGCAGTGGATGCTGTAATAGACCCATGTCCCATGCTGTCCAGTCCAAGGGGAGCCCTCCTGCCCGGGGGCCAGGGGATGCTGGCTGAGCCTTTGAGGTGTGAGCAGGCCAGTGGCCCCTCTTGTCAGACCTGCATTGGTAAACTGTTCTGATGGGTATTTTTAAAATTGGGTTGTCGGGACTTCCCTGGTGGTCCAGTGGCTGAGACTCCATGGTCCCAATGAAGGGAGCCCAGGTACAATCCCTGATCAGGGGACTAGACCTCACATGCCACAGACTAAGAGTTTGCAGGCTATAACTAAGAGCTGGTGCAGCCAAATTAATTAGCTATATTATATGTGTATATATATATATATATATACATATATATAACTGAGTTGTCTGTCTTTGTCTTCAGATTCATAGGAGCTCTTTGTATGTTCAAGATATGAGCCCTTCCTTGGATACTTATACTGAAAAACCTACTTTCTCCCATTCTGAGGCTTGTCTTTAACCTCTCCTAAATGAAGAGTTCAAATTTAATAAAGCCTAATTTATCCTTTTTTTCTCTTATACCTTTTCATAAAGGTAAATGAAAGAAATGGGAATGCTAAAGTAGGAAGTGAAGAAACACCTGGAGTAACAGGCAAATTTGGCCTTGGAATACGGAATGAAGCAGGGCAAAGACTAATAGAGTTTTGCCAAGAAAATGCACTGGTCATAGCAAACACCCTCTTCCAACAACACAAGAGCAGACTCTACACATGGACATCACCAGATGGTCAACACTGAAATCAGATTGATTATATTCTATGCAGCCAAAGATGGAGAAGCTCTAAACAGTCAACAAAAACAAGACCAGGAGCTGACTGTGGCTCAGATCATGAACTCCTTATTACCAAATTCAGACCTAAACTGAAGAAAGTAGGGAAAACCGCTAGACCATTCAGGTATGACCTAAATCAAATCCCTTATGACTATACAGTGGAAGTGAGAAATAGATTTAAGGGCCTAGATCTGATAGATAGAGTGCCTGATGAACTATGGAATGAGGTTCGTGACATTGTACGGGAGATAGGGATCAAGACCATCCCCATGGAAAAGAAATGCAAAAAAGCAAAATGGCTGTCTGNCATCTCACATGCTAGCAAAGTAATGCTCAAAAGTCTACAAGCCAGGCTCCAGTATGTGAACTGTGAACTTCCAGATGTTCAAGCTGGATTTAGAAAAGGGAGAGGAACCAGAGATCAAATTGCCAACATCTGCTAGATCATCAAAAAAGCAAGAGAGTTCTAGAAAAATATGTACTTTTGCTTTATCGACCATGGATCACAACAAACTGTAGAAAATTCTTCAAGAGATGGGACTACCAGATCACCTGACCTGCCTCCTGAGAAATCCATATGCAAGTCAAGAAGCAACAGTTAGAACTGGAAATGGAACAACAGACTTTCCAAACCAGGAAAGGAGTACATCAAGGCTGTATATTGTCACCCGGCTTATTTAACTTATATGCAGAATACATCATGAAAAATGCCAGGGTGGATGAAACACAAGCTGGAATCAAGATTGCCGGGAGAAATAACGATAACCTCAAATATGCAGATGACATCATCCTTTTGGCAGAAAGTGAAGAAGAACTAAAGAGCCTTTTGATGAAAGTGAAAGAGGAAAGTGAAAAAGTTGGTTTAAAACTCAGCATTCAGAAAACTAAGATCATTGCATGTGGTCCCATCACTTCATGGCAAATAGATGGGGAAACAGTGAAAGACTTTATTTTGGGGGGGCTCCAAAATCACTGCAGATGGTGACTGCAGCAACAAAATTAAAGGATGTTTGCTCCTTGGGAGAAAAGCTATGACCAACCTAGATAGCATATTTAAAAGCAGAGACATTACTTTGCCAACAAAGGTCTGTCTTGTCAAAGCTATGGTTTTTAGAGTAGTCATGTATAGATGTGAGAGTTGGACTATAAAGAAAGCTGAGTGCAGAAGAATTGATGCTTTTGAACTGTGGTGTTGGAGAAGACTCTTGAGAGTCCCTTGGACTGCAAGGAGATCCAACCAGTCCATCCTAAAGGAGATCAGTCCTAGGTGTTCATTGGAAGGACTGATGCTAAAGCTGAAACTCCAATACTTTGGTCACCTGATGTGAAGAGCTGACTCATTTGAAAAGACCCTGATGCTGGGAAAGATTGATGGCAGGAGGAGAAGGGGATGACAGAGGATGAGATGGTNATCAGTCCTAGGTGTTCATTGGAAGGACTGATGCTAAAGCTGAAACTCCAATACTTTGGTCACCTGATGTGAAGAGCTGACTCATTTGAAAAGACCCTGATGCTGGGAAAGATTGATGGCAGGAGGAGAAGGGGATGACAGAGGATGAGATGGTTAGACGGCATCACCGACTTGATGGACATGAGTTTGAGCAAGCTGCGGGAGGTGGTGAAGGACAGGGAAGCCTGGCATGCTGCAGTCCATGGGGTCGCAAAGAGTTGGACATGACTGAGGGGCTGAACTGAACTGATACCTCAATAAAGTTGAAAAAAAGGGCTTCTCAGGTAGCGGTAGTGGTAAAGAACCTGCCTGCCAATGCAGGAGACATAAGAGATGTGGATTTGATCCCTGGGTCAGGAAGATCCCCTGGAGGAGGGCATGGCAACTCACTTCAGTATTCTGGCCTGGAGAATCCCATGGACAGAGGAGCCTGGTGGGCTACAGTCCATAGAATTGCATAGAGTCAGACACAACTGAAGCGACTTAGCACTTAAAGATGGGAAAAAAGACATGCTTCGTAATACCAAAAGGAAAAAATCAAGTATTTGGGGGTGACAAACTGGGAATGGGGTGTGGCATCTAGAAGTCAGGGCAAGCTTCCCAGAGCAGGTGACATCTGAGTCAGTTTTCAAAGATGAGTGTCCAGCTGGGGGAGAGGCATTCCAGGAAAAAGGACTGGCACAGGCTGAGGTGTGAAATAGTTTAGCTCTGGGAGAACCTGCAGAGCCTGTAACTGAGGCATGGGATTTGACCAGAATTGAATTAGAAGACTCTTGAGAGTCCCTTGGACTCCAAGGAGATGCAACCAGCCCATTCTAAACAAGATCAGTCCTAGGTGTCCTTTGGAAGGAATGATGCTAAAGCTGAAACTCCAATACTTTGGCCACCTCATGCCAACAGTTGACTCATTGGAAAAGACTCTGATGCTGGGAGGGATTGGGGGCAGGAGGAGAAGGGGACGACAGAGGATGAGATGGCTGGATGGCATCACCGACCCGATGGACGTGAGTTTGAGTGAACTCCGGGACTTGGTGGTGGACAGGGAGGCCTGGTGTGCTGCAGTTCATGGGGTTGCAAAGAATCGGACACAACTGAGCGACTGAACTGAACTGTGCTGAATTAGAAGAGGATGCAAAAGTCAAATGGAGAAGATTTTTGAATACAAGATTAACTCTGAATACCAGTTCAAACTTTCACAATTTCTCTGCTATATAACACAGGGAGCTCATCTCAGTGCTCTGGGATGACCTAGAGGTGGGGGGTGGAGTGGTGTGGGAGGGAGGCTCAAGAAGGAAAGGATATATGTGTGCGCTTATAGCTGAATCACTTGTTGTACAGCAGAAACTAACACAACATTGTAAAGCAATTATCCTCCAATTAAAAATTTAAAAAAACATTCACTGGTTCTGGGTGCTAGGGATGGTATATTAAAAAGCAGAGACATTACTTTGCCAACAAAGATCCAAATAGTCAAAGGCATGGTTTTTCCAGGAGTTATGTACTGATGCGAGAGTTGGACCATAAAGAAGACTCAGTGCCAAAGAACTGATGCTTTTCAACTGTGGTGTTGAGGAAGACTCTTGAGAGTCCCTTGGACTGCAAGGAGATCAAACCAGTCCATTCTGAAGGAGATCAACCCTGAATATTCATTGGAAGGACTGATGCTGAAGCTGAAACCCCAATATTTTGGCCACCTAATGGGAAGAGCTGACTCATTGGAAAAGACCCTGATGCTGGGAAAGACTCAAGGCAGGAGAAAGGGACGATAGAGGATGAGATGGTTGGCAGGCATCACCAACTTGATGGACATGAGTTTGAGCAAGGTCTGGGAGTTGGTGAAGAACAGGGAAGCCTCGTGTGCTGCAGCCCATGGGTTCGCAAAGAGTCGGACACAACTGAGTGACTGAAGTGAACTGACAGCTGATTCATGTTGTTGTATAGCAGAAACTAACACAACATTGTAAAGCAATTATCCTCCAATTAAAAAAAAAGAAAAACATGTTTATAGGTTCTAGTAGGTCCTAGGGAGCCAGCCAGTGCAGTCTTATGAGCAAGAGAGAGGCACAGATCTGTTCTATAGAAGGGTCTCTCTCTGTGGCTGGTGTGGAGGATGGATTGGAAAGGAAGAGAGTGGACAGGAGTCCTGAGAGGAGGCTGGGGTGGTCCAGTTGGGGATGCAGAGGCAGAGTCAGGGTAGGGCCAGAGCGATGTGGTGGAGGAGCTAGACCCACAGTCTTTGTAGGAAAGAGAAAGTTGATGTATGCCAGAGGGTGAGGAGACAGAGGCCACCCCTCCCTCCCTGCAGGGGTCCTTCGAGTTTCCCTCCTCTCCACTCCTCCCAGGGCCTGTTCCAGCCTGACCAGATGCCTGGTTGACCTGAGAACAGTACTGAGGTCACTTACTCAAAGATCTGATCTTGAAGGATTTGGACATTATCTGGTTTGGTCACAAGCCAAACCTCATAGGTAGATGTAGTTACTGCATGGATCTAGTCATTACCAGAGCTGATCATTACCCGAGGCTGGAGGTTACCTGATGCCTTGCGGACTCTATTCATTTGCTTTGAGTCATTCTGTCCTCTCCCAGGGTCTTTCCTGAAGCCTATGCCTCTATGTGGTCTGAGTTGGTGGGCTGATGGCAGAGGTTGGAAGAGAATCTGACACCCAGGCTATTGCAGCCTTTCCCCCACCGTATCCTGTCTGGCCCCGGGGTGGGCCAGAAAGGCAAACACCCCCCAGCCCCACAACTTCCTTCAGAGCCTGACTGTTCTGTGCTATGTTTGGGTATAACACCCTTTCCCAAATGGATCATACCTATCTCCAACTCTCCCCCTCTCCATCTCTCTCAGTCTTTTCATCTCTTTGAGTCTCTATGAATAGTTTTTCTCTTCTTAAGTATGGGCCTCAGATGCACATGATTGAGCATCCTTAACAGCATCCTTGGCTCATGACATAATCTCAGTAATGGTCCATGCACAGCTCTATGTATATAAAATAATACACTATAAAACACAACCTAATGTAATATATGTGCTTGTGAACCACTGTCGATTCCCCTAGAACTAGAACAGAAGCAAAACCTGACATCTGCTTCTGTGTCCCAACCCATCCCAGATCATTAATATTCTGAATTTTGAGTTTATCCTTCTCTAATTTCTTTGGCTTTATTACATGTATGAGTGCCTAAACAATTTATTTTTTTTCTTGTTTACTATTTTAAAAGGCATAATGCTCTCTTGAAAAAAACTCAGTGCCACGTTGAATGAGAATTCATCTGTGTTGTGTGTAGTTGTGATTCATTCATTTTGAGGGCTGTGTGTGACTATCCCACAGTTTATTTGTTCCTTCTCTCATCAATTGATAATTGGATTGTTTTCAGGTTTTCCACTCTTTTGAACAGTGTTGCTATGAATGAGTTGCTGTTTAGTCGCTAAGTCGAGTCTGACTCTTTGCAACCCCATGAACTGTAGCCTGCCAGGCTCCTCTGCCCATGGCAAGAATAAGGGAGTGGGTTGCCGTTTTCTCCTCCAGGCGATCTTCCTGACCCAGAAATTGAACCCTCATCTCCTTCAATGGCAGGCAGATTCTTTACCACTGAGCCACCTGGGAAGCCTGCTGCTGTGGATATTTGTGTGCATTTCTCTTAATGCTCCTCAAAATGTGTTGGCATCACCTAGAAACTTGTCAGAAATGTGGACTCTCTAGTTTCGCCCTCAGTTCAGTCGCTCAGTCGTGTCTGACTCTTTGCAACCCCATGGACGCCAGGGCCAGCAGCACGCCAGGCCTCCCAATCCACCACCAACTCCTGGAGCTTGCTCAAACTCATGTCCATTGAGTCGGTGATGCCATCCAACCATCTCATCCTCTGTCATCCCCTTCTCCTCTGGCCTTCAATCTTTCCCAGCATCAGGGGCTTTTCCAATGAGTCAGTTCTTCGCAACAGGTGGCCAAAGTACTGGAGCTTCAGCTTCAGCATCAGTCCTTCTAATGAATATTCAGGACTGGTTTCCTTTAGGATTGACTGGTTTGATCTTCTTGCAGTCCAGGGGACTCTCAAGAGTCTTCTCTAACACCACAGTTCAAAAGCATTAATTCTTGGGCGCTCAGTCGAATCAGAATCTGCCTTTGAGCAAGATCGCTGAGGGATTCCTATACACATTAAGGTTTGAGAAGCACCGGCCCAGGCTCCGTGTGCAGGGTTCTCTTGGGTGCATGTATCCAGGAGCAGATTTGCTGGTCACATTGGTGTTGCAGTGCAGAGGGCCGCACTGATATGCATTCTCACCCACACTTGGTGGTGTCAGACTTTCTCATTTTTCCGAGTCTAATAGATGTGAAGTGGCAGCTCAACACGGTCTCGACTTATCTGTCCCTCATGACTAATGAGACCAGGCAGCTTCCTCATATTTACCAGCCATGACTTCCTTCTGTGAAATGCCATGTTGGTGATTGTTGCTCTGCGGGCTCACTTCCTGGACAGGGAAGCCTGGCATGCTGCAGTCCATGGGGTTGCAAAGAGTCAGACACGACTGAACCACTGAACTGAACTGGGCTCACTCAGCTCTACCCCTACCTTTGCACTTGCTGTTCTCTCAGCCTGAGACCCCTCCCCGCCTCACTACCCAGCGTCAGTTCTTCCCAGGAAGCCCTCCCTAACCTCTTCAGCCCCACTGGCAGGAAAACTTGGTGTCACTGTCCCTTCGTTTCATCTAAAGACTCTTCCTCACCAAAGAGATTGCAAACCTTATGTCTTGGCCGCTACAGGGTTTTGATTTGTTTTTTTTTCAATTTAGTTCCATAATTTAAAAGTCGAAAATTTTGTATTTTCGAAAATCTGAATTGCTGATTTCTCCTTGAAAAATGAGACGTCACCCCATTGGGTCGCCCTTCCTCCAGAGCAACGATCAGTTGGCCCTGAGCAGGGGCTGCCCTACCAGACCGTGTGTCACAGCCCTCACACCTCCACGCTCACAACCTGTTTAATGACCTGTGTGGGTGGGCTCCATGGGCATTTGTTTGTGATGTTGCCTAAAGCACACCCGTTGTTTATTCCTCTAAATCTCTCCCATCCTTTCCCTCATCCCAGTAACTCTGTCCCTGTCCCCTGAACTGTGACACCAGCCTCCCCCACCTTCTTTACTAGTCTTGCCCTCTCCAGTCCACTGACCATATCACAACCCCAATTAAGAACCAGCCATGGCTCCCCATCACCTTTCCAGGCATCTCCTGACTTTCTCGGTGGGGGGAAGCATTATTACATTATGAATATTTCACATTCACAAAAAAGTCTTGGGAATAGCATAATAAACACCCATGTACCTGCCATCCAGCTTAAGAAATAAACCATTTCAAGTATATTTGAAGCCCTTATTACATTCCCTTCCCTTTCTCCCTCTGGGTCATTGCTCTCTTGAATTTTCTATTTATCACTGCAAGGCATGTTTTTATGTTAACACACTTGTATTACATATGCATGTGTCCCTAAACAATATATAGTATTGTGTTGCAGGTTTTCAAACTTTATATATCCAGCATCAAATTGTCTCCCATCTGCAATTTGCTTTTTTCATCTAATGATATATATTTTTTATTTCTTTCCTTGTACTGAAGTATAAAACTCATACAAAGGGTACACGAATCATAACCGTACAACTCTGAATCTTCATGAACTGAATCAAAAGTGTAGTTTTTTTTTTTTTTAAAGAAAGTCTTGCTATATTTTACTACATTAAAAAATATAATCAGGGTCAAAAGACAAATAATTGACATGGGAAAAACATTTGAAACTCATATCAAAGGAAAAAGATCCATCTCCCTCATATAAAAAGACCAACTAGATATCAAACAGAAATAAAACAGTGTTTGCTTGTTTGTTTTTTTGAGATTCATCTTCACAGAGGCATGTGGTTTGGATTCACCTGTTTTGAAGATCATGGCATGGAGAATTCTCCATTGCCTGAATTCATCACTGTTTATCCTGTCTCTGCTTCATGGATAGCTAGGCTGTGTCCAGCTTTCCACTCTTACTCATTGATGCTGCTATGAACATCCTTGTAAGAATCTTCTGGGGACCCCTGTATGAGGTGTTCTCCAGGGCAAATCCTGCTCATCTTTGACTTGACCATATGTTGCCAGATCACTGTCCAGCTCTTGGCTCTTGCTAGCTCCCAGCTTGGATAAGAAGGTCTTCCCAACTGCTCCAGGCAGTCCATTCTCTGTGGTCCTATTGACACTCTGCTAAAACATAACCACCTCTTTGCCCGCTACACACTCTCCTCCTCACCCACCACCTGAACTTCAAACTCACTTCTTCCAGGGCCTGCTGAAGTTGCTTCCTCTGGGGAACATGACCTTATGGTGTCATCTCCTTTGAGTGACATCCTCTCATCACACTGTTAGAGTCCATGAAGACAGAGGCTAACCTAGAGCAGACAGTGGGAGTGAAAAAGGGAGGCACACAGATGGGCTGAGAGGGAGTGTGTGAAACTGGGATATACAACTAATGGCTTAGGGCTTTGATGGATGAATAGGAGTTTGTCAGGGAGAGACAGTGGGAAGGCTTTGCAGGCTCAGGGAAAGGCAGAGAAGTACTGGAACAGACGTTTCTGAGATGAGGATGTGGGTAGTGTGGGTGAGTGATGAATGAAGCTGGGAAAAGCTGTGAGGAGCCTTGAATGCCATCCTTTCACACTATTTTGACTCTGTTTGCATTCAACTGGCATTCTGGGAAGATGTTGGAGCCAGAGAGAGCAAGCACATTCATTTGACACTTACTGAATGCCAGGCACTAGCAAGACGCTTACATCCCTTCTCTCTTTGCTTCCTCGATCCCGGCTGGGGATACTATACTGGTATTGTCCCCATTTCACAGGTGGAGAAACTGGGGCTCAGACAAGGCAGTCACTCCTTTCTGATCACAGAGCAGAGCCGCAGGAGAGGTAGGACGCACACTCTCTGCCCGGTACATCAGACTTCAGGGATGGTTTTTAACCCCCATGCTGCCATAGGCAAGAAGACACCAGGGGGAGGTTTCTGCAGGAAACGGGTCACCAGAAGAGGGCAATGTTCTCAGCAGCAGGAGCCTTAAGTTCGAATCCCAAGAGGCTCCAGACTAGCACGTTACGAACCGGGCCAATCTCGTCCCGTGTGGGCCTCCGTTTCTCGTCTCCACGGGGCCGGCGCTCGGCAACCTCGGATGTCGCTGACCCACTCTGGAGCCTGGATTTCCAGGTTCCCGCGCTACCGCATCCCGCGCTGTGTGACCTTGTGCCAGTAGCCTGCACTCTCTGGGCGGCCAACCGGGGATCTCTAAGCGCCCTTCCGGCTCGGAACCGAGCGTCGCCGGCCGCGGAGACCCTCCCCCTCCCCGTGGGGTTGCGGGGCGTGGG